>OX638373.1:2987545-3179837 GCA_951812925.1 Calliopum simillimum | reverse complement strand
CATACAGGTTGCCAGTCTCTCTCTTGTGTTTATCCATGTAATCTCCAGTTCCGGTTAGTGATTTATGCTCCCAATCTGATATAAGCCTATTTGAACCTTGGTCTATGTATTCTTTGGCCAAACCGAAATCTTTATATAATTTTTTTTTAATTTCTTTTAATATTTTTTTATGTATTTATTTTTATTTCTGTTGTCAAATGTCAGTGTTGTCATATTTTTGAAATTTTTTAACGATGTTTTTGTTTAAATTATTATAAATTATTATTTTGGGAATACAACAATCGTTAACGCAAGCAAAAAAAATTGTTTGATAACAATATTTTTAACTAACGACGAATTTTGTTTGCTTGTTTGGGAATTCCGCTACAGATCCGAAAGTCTACCATACAAGCATCGTTTGCTTATATGCATGTACCTTTTTTGAATATGGGTACAAATTACACTATGCAACAAATGAGTAAAAATTATTCATCATTATTCATTTTATATGTAAAATGGACTGCTGATTCCGAAAATTGCATTATCTTTTTTTTTATTGGGTGTACAACTTAAAAACCGGAATTTTTTAGCGAAATTTGATGCTTTATTGTGGAAAAATGTTACAATATATTTTATTCAAAGTATTTTCCATTGGAAGCTACAACATTTCTCCATCTTTCAGGCAATTTATGAATTCCATCCCAAAAAAATTGCGCCGGCTTGGCGGCCAAAAATGAATCTATCCAATTTTCGATATCTTGAACTTAAGTGAAGCGTATTCCTGATAGGGCATTCTGCATCGATCGGAACAAATGGTAGTCTGATGGTGCAAGGTCTGGGCTATAAAGCGGGTGAGGCGAAATTTCCCATCCATTGTTTTCCGTTGTTTTCCAGGTAATTTTTGACTGGGGCAGCAATATGTGGCCGAGCGTTGTCATGATGAAAAATTATTGCTTCGTGTCTGGTCGCATTTTCCGGTCGTTTTTCGATGATGGCACGCTTCAAACGTATTAATTGTGTTCGATAGAGGTCACCTGTGAGCATTACAAAGCATTACCTTGGCACCATGGATATTTGCATTTGGCTGGGAAGGTCCCGGTTGTCCGGGCTTCATATATAAATGTTTGCGTTTCGGGTTGTCGTAATGGATCCATTTTTCATCCCCAGTCACGATCCAATGCAAAAATGACTTTTGGCAGCAGTTTTCTTTGCAAAAAAATGACCCAACAGAACCTCCCGCAAATGCTGTCTTTTTCTCCAATTTTCGAAGTTATTCATCGTGAAAAATAATAATGATGCACACAAGATAAAATTGTTTTGTTGATTGATTTTGACAGCTGTCAAATGTACCTTAAAAATGACATATATATAAAGTTCGAGCTTTCACGATATTTGTTAGTACGGACATCCACCGTCAAAGTCCGGTTTTTAAGTTGTACACCCAATATTTCGTGCCGTTTTTGAGATATCGGTCATTTTCGGTTTTCGGACCAAAAAAAAAAGATAGTTCTATTTAAATACAAATATCTCAAGAACCAATGTTTGTATTCAAACGTTTTATATGTCATATTAAAGGTAATTAAATTACCTACAAATGATATTCACATCACTTTTTGGTTGGTTTGTTAGTTTCGGCGAAATAAATTGATTTCTAAAAAAAACATTTTTTTTTTTTCGAAAAAATTAACAAAAAATCAAAATCAACTGCAGATTTATAAATACAAGAAGAAATAACTTTTTTATAATTTTTTTTGTTTTTGTATCATAGACTATATATTTGTGAAGAAAATAAGATACCACTTAAAAAAATCGATGGGAAAATGCAAAAGTTGTATACAATTCATCGATAAATTACTAAAATGCGTTTTTGCCTATTTTTTTCGGTTTTTTTTAGTAAACTGTCGATAATTTGAAACTTTTTGTAAAACACATGAGAAAATCCAAAAAATTCTTAAAGTTAGCGTTAAAACAAAATACCCGTGTCTCGTCGTTTTTCTCCAGCACGTCAGATTTTTTTTTAATGGATTTTTGAAGTTTTTTAATCCACTGTACTGTGAAGGCCCAAAATTTCCCCCCTAAGGAATTTTTGGGTCACAAGACCACGGCCCAGCCAAACCATCCAGCAACAACATAAATTGTACAAACATGCCACACACCAACAACAACTCTCAACACACAACAGTCACCAACAATAGAATCCACACCACACACTAACACCAACACAGCATCCACCAATATGCACACAACCCACATTCAACACAGCCACACAACACAACCACACAATACTGTCACACAACAACCACATAACGGTTTTTCCTATGGAAAAGTGCGCATAGCAACAGCGTTCAAACACGTGATTGACAACAGCATAGCCAGAGCACGTGGTCAAACCGGTTCTTAGCGGCAGCGCAGCAGCAGAGAATACCGTTACATTAGTATAAATGCAAGTGCAACCGGTCATTCGAGATCAGTTTTTGGACAAGCCGCCAACGATCAGTCTTTGACAAGCCGCCAACAATCAGTGAAAAGTGAAATTAGTGAGTTGAAGAAAATATATTCAGCAAAGTGCCGCAGGACATCAGTGTAAGGATATTCAGCAAAGTAACGCAGGACATCAGTGCAAGAATAACCATCAGAGTGCCGCAGGATATCAGTGCTAGAGTATTCATCAAACTGCCGCAGGACAGCAGTGCAAGGATATTTACCACAGCGCCGCAGGACATCAGTGCGAGGATAATCATCAGAGTGCCGCAGGATATCAGTGCTAGAATATTCATCAAACTGCCTCAAGCTATCAGCGGAATAAAGCAAGCAACGTACTACAGGAACACAGTGCTAATACAGTGCCAGACAACAGTGTGCCAACAACGTACTGCAGGATCAAGCTTAGCGTGCTACGAGAAAGAAACAACAACTTGTATAGTGGTAATTAAGATAGCGAGCGTAGGTAGTAGAACCGTTAGACCAAGCTTCAGCAGGAATTCGTGACCCTAAAAAGTCTTATTCGAGCCTGAGAGAACCTTGTCAAACGAAGTAGTTAAACATAGCGAAGTCAGGAAGTAGAGCCGTTGGACCAAGCTTCAGCAGGAATTCGTGACCCTAAAAAGTCTCATTCGAGCCTGAGAGAACCTTGTCAAACGGAATAGCTAAAAATAAGAGAACAAGCGTAGGCAGTAGAATCGTTGGACCAAGCTTCACAGGAATTCGTGACCCTAAAAAGTCTTATTCGAGCCTGTGAGGACCTTGTCAAACGGAGTAATTACCCCATAAGCAAAGATTAGGGCTAGTACTTTTCCTTAGGGACATCGAGGCTAGATTAGGGACCAAGAATAGCTAGGGACAAGGAATTAGCTAGGGACAGAGAATTAGGTACATGAAATAAATAATTTTGTAACGCATCACAAACAAAGTCAAATAAAGAACAACATTAAACTGAAACTGTCGTGTTCTAATTTGCAAGAACCTTGGACACCGGCGAGTTTAATCCCAGGCATAAGGAAAGTTCGTTACAAATGGCGCCCGAGCAGGGACTATAAGCAAAGCAAAGCACACGCAGCAGTTGAAAAAAAAACCACAAAGCACACGCAACGGAGAAGAAAACGGAAACCCCTGAGCACTTATAACATTGAACATCGTAACACACGGAGCGAGAAGATCCGGAACCACACCGGCTACAACACCTGAGAAATCAACGACAGAGGAGAGGAAAAAAACAACAAGAAATATCATACGGCAAAAACAAAACCTAAAAACAAAAACAAAACAAAATGGGGAGGACATCCTGGATTTACAATCTAAATCGGGACGATCTTGTCCATGTTTGCCAAGCACTTGGCGTGAACGCAAGCGGCACCGTCAACGAAATCCGTAAGCAGCTATCCACTTGGATCGCTGGAGATCAGCATGAAGGTCGAGCGGAGGAACTCTTGGCGCAGCTCGAGGCACGCTATTCAAGGGTCTTGACCCCGGCGCGGGTTACAGCTGGCACGTCCTCGCAGCGGAAACTGGCAGCACCGAAAGTCTTAGTAACAGCAGCCACAGAAACAAGCGACTCGGAAGAGGAAGGCAACAACCCTGAAAACGCAAACGATGAGCGGCGTGAAACCAACGCGGCAAGCGGGGCGACCTGGTCACGCCAGAAACCAGCTAACTTAGTACCAGGCATTGAGGCTAATACGGGAGGATATTCGCCGTATTCCAGGCCGGCCATGGAGCGTGTTTCCGACAGGATGCAGTTCATCGCTGTCATTGATCAAGTTCGCAAATGGGGCTTGAAATATGGCGGAGATCGCGATCCTCTAGATTTTCTGGAGCGGGTCGAAGAGCTGGCAGAGGCCTATGGATTCGATTTAAACCTCTTGCCACGGGCTATGCCCGAATTACTTAAAGACCGTGCGCTGATCTGGTGGCGAAATAATAACAAGCATTGGGGCAAATGGAAGACGTTTGCCACAGATTTTTCGCGCTTCTTTCTCCCATCGCGCTACTTTGAGCGGCTCGATGATGAGATACGGGCCAGACGGCAGCTCTCTGGAGAGAAATTCAGCGACTACGTCTTGAATCTACAGGCGATGATGCGTCCGGCTGGACTCTCAGGCGAGCAACAGCTGGAGCGAATATACCGCAACTGTGCTACATCGCTACAACTTTACGCGCGACGCAGAGATTTCGACACCCTGGAGGATCTCATGGCCCTAGCAGACGAGCACGAAATCTTAAGTGCAGAATCGGCAGCAAGCAGAGACGAAAGGCCGCAACGCAACCACGCAGCCGTAGCTAGAGAGGCGGCTCCGCGTCCGAACAACGAAAGGCCCATACCGCAACCGCGGGGAAACCCACCACGAGCTAACGAGGAGGCAGGTGCTCAACCAACCACCATCAATCCGAGGACGGCATGTCGACGTTGCGGGCTAGACGGCCATCGCGCTGACGGATGCTCCAACCGCAGAATTTACTTCTGCTGGGACTGTGGAAGGCGTGACGTCAGAACAATTGAATGCTGTGGCCGCTCGGGAAACTCCAGAGGATTCCGCCAGAACCGGGGAGGAGCGGAATCCCAGAACCCGACCTACCCCCGGACACAATAAGGTTCCTGCGCTGCGAGGCAATGCAGGTTATTGCTACCGTCGGCATATTAGGGCGGAGCTTCGACGCGGTTGTTGACACTGGTGCGACCAGAAGTTTCCTTAGCGAGAGTTTGGCGCAAGAACTGGGGTCACTGGAAACAATGGCTGCGGATAGTACTGTGATCCGGTTGGCAGATGGCACCACGACGAGAATTAGTGCCTCATTCACATGTGAAGTGACACTGGGCTCTACTAAACGGCAGTTAGAATTCCTGGTGCTGCCACGATCGGTAGATCCCATCATCATCGGAATGGATTTCCTGGTCGATACTGAAACGAGTATCACTTGTGGAGGCCAGTCGCTGACGTTTCGGCGAGCCACAACATCCGCAGATCCTGTCGCATCGACCGTGACGGCAACAACACCGCAGACACAGCAAGAGATAACGCAGATTGCAGACCAGCGACGACAACCAGCTATGAGACACGAGAGACAACAGGCAATTCACCAACAGCAACGAGGGCAAGCAGAGATACCCAACGAGAGACCACAACCAGCACCGAGACAGCAGAGAACACAGAGGCCAGCCTCCGTAGACGTGATGGGAGCAGCATCTACACCGCCTCCCGCCATATCAGCACTACCCCGGCAGGCCGTTTTACACAGAAGAAACGAGGACACATTAGCTCCTCTCGAAGCAACAGCGACACCGGCTTTGCGATGTCCAGCGAGACAGCAGCCAACTCCTGGCCCGTCTTCAGCAAGCATGATGGCAGCAGCGTTAACCCCGCTTCCTGCCCAATCAGCGCTACAAAAGCAGCCTCGAGTTTCCGGAAGTAAGGAGGAGACGTCAGTTTCTTCCCCGACGACACCGATGCCAGCTCCGCGAAGTTCACTGGGTATACAACATAGCGCAAACGCGACGGATAAAGAATCCGTCACACCGACCGCCAGAGCGGCTACGCAGCAGACATCAGCGGCGACGCAAGAGGACGCAGAGAGGTTCCTACAAGGAGAGTTGCAGAAGTTCAGAGAAGTCAAGGGGCTCTGCAACGTCTCAACCCATAAGATAGTCATGCGGGACGACCGGCCAGTCAAAAGCCGATACTATCCGAAGAACCCAGCGATGCAGACAATTATTAACGAGCAAGTGGACGAACTGCTTGAAAAGAATTGTATAGAGCCTTCCCGCAGCCCATACAGTGCACCTATAGTGTTGGTACCGAAGAAGCAAGGTACCTGGCGAATGTGCGTGGATTATCGCCAGCTTAACGCTCGGTCCTTTCCGGATGCATACCCACTGCCTCGTATGAACTTCATACTGGAAAGCTTGCGAGAGGCCAAGTTTATAAGCAGCCTGGATTTGAAAAACGGGTATTGGCAAATCCCCATGGACGAGGCTAGCAAGCAATACACCGCGTTTACTGTGCCGGGGCGAGGCCTTTTCCAGTGGCGTGTCATGCCCTTCGGGCTCCACTCTGCACCAGCTACATTTCAGCGCACCCTCGACACTGTGATTGGGCCTGACATGCAGCCGAAAGCTTTCGCCTACTTGGACGATATAATAATTGTCAGCCGCACACTGGATGAGCATATTGAGGATCTGCGAGAGGTTTTCCGACGGCTTCTTGAAGCGAATTTGATCATCAACCCGGAGAAATGCAAGTTCTTCCGCAGCGAGTTGAAATATCTTGGCCACGTTGTTTGCAAAGATGGTATTCGGACTGATCCGGACAAGGTGAGTGCAATCCAAGCGCTTCAACCACCCAGCAACGTACGAGCCGTAAGACGGTTTCTCGGCATGGCGTCATGGTACCGGCGATTTGTGAACAATTTCGCAACGGTAGCCAGGCCCCTGACTCAGCTCCTGAGGAAAGGCAAGCACTGGAAGTGGGGAGAAGAGCAACAACAGGCGTTCGACACCCTCAAAGAGCAACTCACAACAGCACCGGTATTGGCACGACCAGATTTCTCGCATCCATTCACCCTGCAGACAGACGCCAGCGAACAAGGTCTGGGCGCTGTCCTGACTCAAGAGATTGAAGGCGTGGAGCACGTGATTTCGTACGCTAGCCGTCACCTCAACAAAGCGGAGAAAAACTACTCTACCACAGAAAAGGAATGCCTGGCAGTCGTTTGGGGCATAAGAAAGATGCGGCCGTACTTGGAAGGGTATCGCTTCAACGTCATCACTGACCATCTGGCGCTAAAATGGATAAACTCCATTGAGAGCCCATCCGGGCGGGTGGCACGCTGGGCACTGGAGCTCCAGCAATACACGTTTGATGTGACATACCGAAGAGGGAAGCTCAACGTCGTGGCGGATGCGCTTTCGAGAGAGCCGGAAGCTGTACTTCTGAAGGTCGCTACGAATCCAACCCCCGAAGAACGATGTCCTTGGCTGGAACGAAGGAAGGCAGAGGTGCTGGCCGAGACTGAGAAATACCCCGACTATGCAATATAGGGCGACCAGCTGTATCGGCGGATTCCTAGCCAAGCGAGCGATGATGACACAAGCCCGTGGAAGCTCTGTGTGCCTTCACCATTGCGGTTGCGAGTCATGTGGGAGAACCACGATAGCACCAACGCAGGACACATGGGTGCCCGGAAGACGCTGGCCAGAATCTGCGCGCGATACTACTGGCCTGGGATGTTCCGCGATGTAAGGCGTTACGTCCAGAAGTGTGAATCGTGCCAGAAGTATAAAGCTGCACAACAAAAACCAGCCGGCGAGATGCTGACGCAAATCCCAGATGAGCCTTGGTCGATTGTTAGTGCGGACTTCGTGGGACCGCTACCTAGATCAACGCACGGGAACTCTTACCTTCTGGTCTTTCTCGACAAGTTCAGCAAGTGGGTTGAGCTTGTTCCCCTAAGGAATGCGACGGCAGAAGGGCTCAAGAAGGCCTTGCGAGAGCGAATCCTCGCGAGATTTGGCTTACCTAAAGTGTTGGTGACCGACAATGGCACCCAATTCACGAGCAGAGTGGTCAAACGGTTCCTGGAAGAAGTAGGCATTCGACAGCAGTTCACGGCACCTTACACGCCGCAGGAGAACCCCACTGAGAGGGCAAATCGTACCGTGAAAAGAATCATCGCACAGTTCACCGGAGATAACCATCGAAAGTGGGACGACGCGCTCCCCGAGATCACATTGGCGGTCAACACCAGCGTATCTGACTCCACAGGATACACACCAGCATACATCGTCCAGGGTCGCGAACTTCGACTTCCTGCCAACCTGTATGACGAACGCACGACGGGTGTAGGAACGGCTCCGGAGGACCCCGAAGCTAAGGCAAGCCGCATGGGTGAGATCTTCACCTTGGTCAGGAGAAGCATCGAACGCGCGGCGACTGAACAGGCGCGCCACTATAATTTACGGCGACGAGCTTGGGCCCCAAAAGTAGGAGATCTGGTGCTGGTAAAGCAGCATCATCTCTCTAAGGCTGTAGAGAATTTTGCAGCAAAGTTGGCCCCAAAATTTGACGGGCCATATCGGGTAGTCAGTTTTACCTCACCAGTTATTGTGGTGTTGCAAAATGTGAAGGACAATCAAAGCCGCACCGCCCACATAAGCGAGCTAAAAATGTTCCACGGCAAGGCAGAGGAAGCAGAAGAACAAAGGCCGGTCTAAGAAATGACAGCCACAGCCAGCCGGCAAGGTAGGAGGGAGTGTGAAGACCTGGAGTTTCTCCTCTGGGTCGCAAAACCACTACCCGGCCGCCTTCAATTTTATCAACAACGTGTCAAACCCCCCACATCATCCACATCGGAGGGGAAAAAGAGAAAACTGAACGCCGGCAAAGTCAGCCTCTATCTGACCCGGCGAGGTAAGGAGGGAGTGTGAAGGCCCAAAATTTCCCCCCTAAGGAATTTTTGGGTCACAAGACCACGGCCCAGCCAAACCATCCAGCAACAACATAAATTGTACAAACATGCCACACACCAACAACAACTCTCAACACACAACAGTCACCAACAATAGAATCCACACCACACACTAACACCAACACAGCATCCACCAATATGCACACAACCCACATTCAACACAGCCACACAACACAACCACACAATACTGTCACACAACAACCACATAACGGTTTTTCCTATGGAAAAGTGCGCATAGCAACAGCGTTCAAACACGTGGTTGACAACAGCATAGCCAGAGCACGTGGTCAAACCGGTTCTTAGCGGCAGCGCAGCAGCAGAGAATACCGTTACATTAGTATAAATGCAAGTGCAACCGGTCATTCGAGATCAGTTTTTGGACAAGCCGCCAACGATCAGTCTTTGACAAGCCGCCAACAATCAGTGAAAAGTGAAATTAGTGAGTTGAAGAAAATATATTCAGCAAAGTGCCGCAGGACATCAGTGTAAGGATATTCAGCAAAGTAACGCAGGACATCAGTGCAAGAATAACCATCAGAGTGCCGCAGGATATCAGTGCTAGAGTATTCATCAAACTGCCGCAGGACAGCAGTGCAAGGATAATCATCAGAGTGCCGCAGGATATCAGTACTAGAATATCCATCAAACTGCCGCAGGACATCAGTGCAAGGATATTTACCACAGCGCCGCAGGACATCAGTGCGAGGATAATCATCAGAGTGCCGCAGGATATCAGTGCTAGAATATTCATCAAACTGCCTCAAGCTATCAGCGGAATAAAGCAAGCAACGTACTACAGGAACACAGTGCTAATACAGTGCCAGACAACAGTGTGCCAACAACGTACTGCAGGATCAAGCTTAGCGTGCTACGAGAAAGAAACAACAACTTGTATAGTGGTAATTAAGATAGCGAGCGTAGGTAGTAGAACCGTTAGACCAAGCTTCAGCAGGAATTCGTGACCCTAAAAAGTCTTATTCGAGCCTGAGAGAACCTTGTCAAACGAAGTAGTTAAACATAGCGAAGTCAGGAAGTAGAGCCGTTGGACCAAGCTTCAGCAGGAATTCGTGACCCTAAAAAGTCTCATTCGAGCCTGAGAGAACCTTGTCAAACGGAATAGCTAAAAATAAGAGAACAAGCGTAGGCAGTAGAATCGTTGGACCAAGCTTCACAGGAATTCGTGACCCTAAAAAGTCTTATTCGAGCCTGTGAGGACCTTGTCAAACGGAGTAATTACCCCATAAGCAAAGATTAGGGCTAGTACTTTTCCTTAGGGACATCGAGGCTAGATTAGGGACCAAGAATAGCTAGGGACAAGGAATTAGCTAGGGACAGAGAATTAGGTACATGAAATAAATAATTTTGTAACGCATCACAAACAAAGTCAAATAAAGAACAACATTAAACTGAAACTGTCGTGTTCTAATTTGCAAGAACCTTGGACACCGGCGAGTTTAATCCCAGGCATAAGGAAAGTTCGTTACAGTACATGAAAAAAACAAAAATAACGCATTCTTGTGTTAAATCGATGCAAATAACTATATGATCCTTACATTTGAGGTGTATCATGTGTTCAGTAAACTTATGCAGGATATTACGAGGAATATTTTTGTAGAAAATTTTAACCCTCTAAGACCCTTACATGTGGGTCATTTTGACCCCCTCACATTTAGGTTAAAAGACCTTATAAAAAAGTTATTTCTTCTTGTATAAATCTGCAGTTGATTTTGATTTTTTGTTAATTGTTTCGAAAAAAAAAATGTTTTTTTAAAAATCAATTTATTTCGCTGAAACTTACAACCCAACCAAAAAGTGATGTGAATGTCATTTGTAGATAATTTAATTACCTTTAATATGAAATATAATACATTTGAATACAAACATTAGTTCTTGAGATATTTGTATTTAAATGGAACTATCTTTTTTTTTGGTCCGAAAACCGAAAATGACCGATATCTCGAAAACGACACGAAAAAAAAAAATAATGCGATTTTCGGAATCAGCAGCCCATTTTACATATGAAATGGATAGTAGCATTCACTGGGAGATTTGGCTGTTGCATAGTGTTATTTATGGTTATTACTTACATTCTCTGAGATGAAATCTATTTTTTTGTTTAATTTGAGGACTGCATTTTCCAAAGTTTGAAGCTTAGCAAATATTTCTGGAAAAATGTATTGATTTATATGTATTTGTACACAGGCATGCGCTTATTTTACGATTTTCTGATTTTCGTTGATGCCACCCCCTGAAACCCTTCTAATAGTCATAAAAACAAATACTATGAAGTTTCAAGGCGATCCGATAACGATAACCCGGCTCTCAAGAGAGGTCAAGGTCAAGTTGAGGTTTCAAGCAAAAAATAATGAACATTTTTTTTAAACTTGATTAAATTAGTCAAAGCATAATTTTATCTTATAGCAAATTGAAATACCTTTCTAACAAGCTATAACTGTTTAAAATCGGGTAATAAATACGAATTCTATGAATTATACACGTATGTATGCATCTATATACCCAATGGGGAATGGAGCGCATCAATAGCGCTTCTGAAGCGCTCTAAAGCAGCAGTGAAGCGCATCTCTCTCGTTGCCAAAAGCGCTGAAATTAACATTGGCATGTCATTGGAACGAAGCGCTTCGCTCTCGCTACCAGAAATGCTCTTTGGATGCGCATCGCTCTCGCTACCAGAAATGCTCTTTGGATGCGCATCGGTCTCGCTACCAGAAATGCTCTTTGGATGCGCATCGCTCTCGCATTCAGATATGCTCTTTGGATGCGCTTCGCTCTCACTACCTATAGCGCAGAAAATATGCGCATACAAATCAGCTCTTTGGATGCGAGAAGGACGCGCATCGCTATTGCATCTTGAGGATGCGCATCGAAATTTTCTGTTGGGTAAGCAACTATTTCACTAACCTTCAAATACTCCACCGTTGCAATTAACACATTTCTCCTCTACTTCTTTTTTATTCTTCAGTTTGGTGTTTTCTTAAATTGAAAATTTCAGTAATTAGTAATAAACAATAAATACTTTGATTATAAACTTTAATTTAGAAAATGATGTACCTTTATTATTAAAATTTTGGGACGTCGCACTATAGTTTTTTTTGGACTAAAAAGTGCCCACAAAAATAATTCACTACAAGGACCCTTTTTTTTAAAAAAAATCAAATGCAAAATTAAAGGTTATACATTGAGCTATCTGAAAAGATGCCCGCTTTTTCTAGCATTTGATTCACAAATTAGGGACAGAGGTCGAAATCTCATAAATTTTGAAAAAAACGGTTTTTCTGTTTAAAAATGCTAGTCGCATTAAACGCAGGAGTGATATATGAATAAATTTATATGCATTCAATCAAATCAATTAAGATGAAATCAACTCAAAGTGAAAATGGGCGGTGCCACGCCCCATAAACAAATTCGTCATATTCGTCATATCTCCGAAACTATTGGACGCAGATAGATAAGATTCGGTATATTTATATCAGGCACAGAGAGAAATAATATCCACTAAAAAAGTGGGCGGTGCCACGCCCTACAAATATAAAATTTATCATATCTCCGAAACTATCTGAGCTACAGCAATGAATTTTGGTATATATTATTAAAATTAGTAGGTCAAATAATATTTGCTGAAAAAAAGGGCGGTACCACACCCAACAATGAACATATCCTTATTAATTGCCACTCTGTTCTACAGGAAACAAGTTCATTCATGTAGCTCTTCCTATGGGCGTGGCTCCACATATTTTTTCAGCAGACATTATTTGTCTTGAAGACTCTTGTATATAAACCGAATTTCATCCACATGGGTCAAATAGTTTCGAAGATATGGTTTGTTTTATATTTTTGGGGCGTGGCACCGCCCACTTTTCTTATATATATTATTTCTCTCTGTGCCTATTACAAACATGCCGAGTCTTATCTATCTGCGACTAATAGTTTCGGAGATATCAGGAATTTGTTTTTGGGGCGTGGCACCGCCCATTTTTATATTGAATTAATTTTTTCTTGCTTAATTTCATTGAATGCATATAAATTTATTCATATATCACTCCTGCGTTTAATGCGACTAGCATTTTTAAACAGAAAAACCGTTTTTTTCAAAATTTATGAGATTTCGACCTCTGTCCCTAATTTGTGGATCAAATGCTAGAAAAAGCGGGCATCTTTTCAGATAGCTCAATGTATAACCTTTAATTTTGCATTTGATTTTTATTAAAAAAAAGGGTCCTTGTAGTGAATTATTTTTGTGGGCACTTTTTAGTCCAAAAAAAACCATAGTGCGCCGCACAGTGGGGTATTAGATACCAAAACACGCTATTAATTCATCCAGACTATTGAGGGTTATAATAACTTATTTTTTTAGTTAATTATGTATAAAAAAGTAGAAAACTTATGCAGTTGCACATTATGTAGTGAAATTTTTTTTTAATAGCAATTAAAAACGGAAATTGAAAATTGTCATCAAAATTTTTACGCATTATTCTGAAATTTTAAGAATTTCTGTCTTCGGTGAATCCTAGTGAAATTTTTTGAAGAATATTTTGGTGGAACATTTTAACCCATTTTAACCAAGTTTTTGGAAAAAAGGGTCAAGAAGACCCATAAAAACGGGATATAATGGGTTAAGATGCGATAGAAAATTGTTTCTTGTATGATTTAATGATAAACTTATGAAAAACAGTTTTTCCAAGATGTAGTTTAAGAGCTTTACGGCAGGCCGAAATATCGAAAATATGTTTTCTTTCAGTTTTTTTATCTGAAACAACAATATATGAATGATTTTAAATTTGAGATATGATGTTTTTATATACCTTGACTCAAGACAAAAAATTTGATATATCGGATGACTCATTCCGAGTGTTTCTTAAATCGTAATAAAATAAAAACTGTACTAAGCCGAGATTTTGCATAAAACGGTTCTGAGCGACCTCTTAATGACCTTCAAAAATTTTTAAAAACTCAGCGTACTTTATTGACACCCTCTGCAGATTTTTGGGAGTAATTGTCTGTCTATATGTCTGTATTTAACTTTTTATTTATTTTTTGCTCCACTTTCATACATATTGAACATGTCAGTTTGCCTTAAAAAAATTTAAATTTCTCGCAGCCGCGCAATAACCCGCAACCCTTTTTTTCAGAAAAAGTAACTTAAATGTCTACTCTTTATTAAAATAAAAACATTTTTGTTTGAGCTCACTTTTGGAACAACTATATGCACGCCTGTCCTGTGGGTGATTTGAATAAAATTTTCGAGTACCCCATTTTTTTTTACGGAATTCTGTTAAACATCATATTTCGACATGTTTTCAATAAAAAATTTCAAAATCCTTAGAGCACTTCGGAAATGATCGGCTAACGAACGATTTCCATCTTGCTTTAGCCGAAGCAAAAAAGGATAATTCTGAAAAATAGTTCCAAATGAATTTTTTTTTCCGGAATTGTATTCACTAATACATAAAAAATAACATGTGAAAAGTACATTGAAAAATCATATGCCCAAAAAAAGTTATTCAAGGTCAAAAGTTGCGAAAATAAATTTTTTTCAATTATTTCGCTTACGGCTGCAATTACGAAAAAATAGTGGTTGACAGTTATTTGCCGAGTACACAGTTTTTTAACTTCAATGATTTACTACGAAAAAGCTTCAAACATTTTTTTCCTATTACTCATGGTTTCGGAAGTATGTCAATTTAAAAAGTTTTAAAACTTCGCGATATTTACATGTTGTACGTTTTAAATCGAGATAACTCTCGAACGACTAATCGCACAAAAAAAGTAACTATATACTTATTTGTAGAAAACTATATTTCCTACAAACCATTCTCAGTTTTTTTTTTCGTAGGACCTATGGTTTAGGAGATATTTTTCACAAACTGTTCAAGTTTTGAAAAACTAGTTTTTAAGGAAATCTCTGGAGCTGTTTTCGCTTGATAAAAAAAAGGGGATCTATTTTATTAACATTTACATGATCTTCAAATAATAACATTTTGTTTTTCAATTAAATGCGTAAAAGCGTATACAATACCCCTTTGTGCGTCGTGAATGTTCGCTTTTTGTTAGCAGAAGCTGTTGTTGGTAAAACTACTGGAAATTCATCTATAACTTTAATAAGAACTAAATTATTACAAGAATTAATAATAAAATGAGAATATTTGAGCCGTTTATTTTGAAAGTGACCTAAGTCAATTTCTGGGCAAAAGTAATGTCATTTACATTATGGACCGTAATACCACTATGCAACAAATGAGTAAAAATTTTTTCCCCGGGGAATGCCATTATTCATTTTATATGTCAAATGGGCTGCTGATTCCGAAAATCGCATTATTTTTTTTTTTTTTATTTCGTGTCGTTTTCGAGATATCGGTCATTTTCGGTTTTCGGACCAAAAAAAAAAAGATAGTTCCATTTAAATACAAATATCTCAAGAACCAATGTTTGTATTCAAACGTATTATATCTCATATTAAAGGTAATTAAATTACGGACAAATGATATTCACATCACTTTTTGGTTGGTTTGTTAGTTTCGGCGAAATAAATTGATTTCTAAAAAAAACATTTTTTTTTTTTCGAAAAAATTAACAAAAAATCAAAATCAACTGCAGATTTATACAAGAAGAAATAACTTTTTTATAATTTTTCTTTCTTTTGTGTCATAGACTATATATTTGTGAAGAAAATAAGATACCACTTAAAAAAATCGATGGAAAAATGCAAAAGTTGTATACAATTCATTGAAAAGTTACCAAAATGCGTTTTTCCCTATTTTTTTCGTTTTTTTTGGAATATTGTAAACTGTTCGATAATCAAAACTTTTTATAAAACACATGAGAAAATCCAAAAAATTCTTAAAGTAGGCGTTAAAAAAATACCCTTGTCTCGTCGTTTTTTCTCCAGCACGTCAGATTTTTTTTTAATCGATTCTTGAAGTTTTTTAATCCACTGTACATGAAAAATACAAAAGTAGCGCATTCTTGTGTTAAATCGATGAATTTAACTATATGATCCTTACATTTGAGGTGTATTATGTGTTCAGTAAACTTATGCAGGATATTACGAGAAATATTTTTGTAGAAAACTTTAACCCTCTAAGACCCTTGCAAGTGGGTCATTTTGACCTAAATGTGGGGGGTCACATGTGGGGGTTTTAGAGGGTTAAAATTGTCTATAAAAATATTCCTCGTAATATCCTGCATAAGTTTACTGAACACATTAATACACCTCAAATGTAAGGATCATATAGTTAAATTCATCGATTTAACACAAGAATGCGCTATTTTTGTATTTTTCATGTACAGTGGATTAAAAAACTTCAAGAATCGATTAAAAAAATATCTGACGTGCTGGAGAAAAACGACGAGACACGGGTATTTTTTTTTAACGCCTACTTTAAGAATACTTTGGATTTTCTCATGTGTTTTACAAAAAGTTTCATATTATCGAACAGTTTATTACAAAAAAACCAAAAAAATAGTGAAAAACGCATTTTGGTAACTTTTCAATGAATTGTATACAACTTTTGCATTTTTCCATCGATTTATTTAAGTGGTATCTTATTTTCTTCACAAATATATAGTCTATGACACAAAAGAAAGAAAAATTATAAAAAAGTTATTTCTTCTTGTATAAATCTGCAGTTGATTTTGATTTTTTGATAATTTTTAAAAAAAAAAAAAAATGTTTTTTTTAGAAATCAATTTATTTCGCCGAAACTAACAAACCAACCAAAAAGTGATGTGAATATCATTTGTATGTAATTTAATTACCTTTAATATGAGATATAATACATTTGAATACAAACATTGGTTCCTGAGATATTTGTATTTAAATGGAACTATCTTTTTTTTTTGGTCCGAAAACCGAAAATGACCGATATCTCGAAAACGACACGAAATAAAAAAAAAATAATGCGATTTTCGGAATCAGCAGCCCATTTTACATATGAAATGGATAATGGAATTCACTGGGAGATTTGGCTGTTGCATAGTGTAATCGGTTTTTTGCCCGATACTATTTTTTATACAATGTGGTAAACTTTCTATAAAGACAGAATTCAATTTTATTTGTTCTGAACAAAATGCCAGATAATTCGTGTTATGAAATTACTTTTGCCCCGAAATGGACTTGGGCCACTTTCAAAATAAACGGCTCATTTGTTTCCATTTTCCTCAACTAAAGGTTCTAGATTTTCTTCCATTGTAAATTTTTCCTGTGCTTACGATTTTTTTTCAAATTTAGTGTTTTCTTAAATTAAAAATTTCAATAATCACTTATAAACATCAAAAGCTTTGGTTATAAACATTAATTTAGAAAGTAATTTACCTTTATTATTCAAATTTTGGGACGTCTTATATGTCCGTTTTTTGGTAGGGGAAGCTGTCGGTGGTAAAAATATCGGAAATTCATCTATAATTTTGATAAGGACTAAATTACTTCAAGAATCATTAAAATAACAGTATTTGTTCCAATTTTTCTCAACTAAAGCTTCTTGATTTTCTTCCACTGTCCATTTCCTTACTGCCGATTTTTTCTACAATTTAGTGTTTTCTTAAGTTAAAAATTTCAGTAATTAGTAATAAACAATAAATACTTTGATTATAAACTTTAATTTAGAAAATGATGTACCTTTATTATTAAAATTTTGGGACGTCGTAAATGATCGTTTTTTGTTAGCGGAAACTGTCGTTGGTAAATCCACCGGAAATTCATCTAAAACTTTGATAAGGACTAAATTATTACAAGAATTATTATAAATACTTAAATAAGAATATTTGTTACCTGGTTCCTCAAGTAAAACTTATTGATTTTCTTCCATTGTGCATTTCTCCACTGCTGAAAATTTCTTCTTAAGTTGAGTGTTTTCTTAAATTAAAAATTTCAATAATTAGTTAAAAAATTAAATGCTTTGTTTATTAACCCTTATTTAGAAAATAATGTACCTTTATTATTAAAATTTCGGGACGACGTAAATCTTGTTTTTTTATGAACTAAAGCTGTAGTTGGTAAAAAATCCGAAAATCATCTATAACTTTAATAACAAAAGTATATAAAATCTATATATAAATAGGCAAACGAAATCGGTTAGGTCCCTGTTTCTATACCTAAATCTCAACCGATTTGCTTGATTTTTTTTTTTTGGAAAGGTTGTGAGGAGGAGCAGTACATAGGACTATATATGTTTTTAAAGTGGGCGGTGCCACGCCCCTAAATGAAAAAAACGCTCTCACAGCTAAACCGCTGCATCGATTTTAACGAAATTTGATACGGAGGTAGAGTCAGCACTAAGGAACGATAATATGACCATTATGTTTTCCAGTGTGCGGTGCCACGCCCCTAAATGAAAAAAATAGTCTCACGGCTAAACCGCTGCATAGATTTTAACGAAATTTGGTACGGAGGTAGAGTCAGCACTAAGGAACGATAATATGACCATTATGTTTTTCAGTGGGCGGTGCCACGCCCCTAAATGGAACAAACGCTCTCACAGCTAAACCGCTGCATCGATTTTAACGAAATTTGGTGTGGAGATAGGGTTAACACTAAGGAACGATAATATGACCATTATGTTTTTCAGTGGGGGTTGCCACGTCCCTAAATGACAAAAATGGTCTCACGGCTAAACCGCTGCATCGATTTTAACAAAATTTGTTACGGAGGTAGAGTTAGCACTAAGGAACGATAATATGACCATTATATTTTTCAGTGGGCGGTGCCACGCCCTTAAATGGAACAAATGCTCCCACAGCTAAACCGCTGCATCGATTTTAACGAAATTTGGTGTGGAGATGGGGTTAACACTAAGGAACGATAATATGACCATTATGTTTTTCAGTGGGGGTGCCACGCCCCTAAATGAAAAAATGGTCTCACGGCTAAACCGCTGCATCGATTTTAACAAAATTTGGTACGGAGGTAGATTTAGCACTATATAGCACGATAGCATGATTGATTTTTATGAATTTTGGTATGGAAAGATATCAAAAACTGTTTGCTCTTTAGTAGGAGTTACACGCCTCTAAATGGAAAGTACAATATTGCAACTTAGCTGCTGCACCGATGCAGATAACCTGAACCCTAAGGAAGAATATTAAAAGCTTTTTGTGTTTTATCGGACAAGGAAGGGTTTAAAAACTTGTTCCTTTGTTTTGTGGTCAAATCGAAATGGTCGAATTTCGGCCACAAGGCGAACTCTAGTTGTTATAATTATTTGAATAAGAATATTTGTTACTTAAAAAACTATTCATACTAGGAGGTCTTTCGGTCCCAGAATAGTATCCAATTAAAAATGGTTTTTCATTGGGATATCCCACGACAGCACCTAATATTGGCCAAAGAACCTTCTGAGAGCTTTTGTACAAGCACAACCCATCAATGCCAATATCCAAAGTTATTTGTTGCTCCGAAATCAAATCATTAAATACTTTAGACTTGAAATAACTTTGAATCCCAAAATAGACAAACTCGCTATTTCCCATTTTTTCAGTTGCCAAGCTTATATGTTTTGTATTCATGAATGTTCTTGCAGTTTCAGGCAATCCAGCTATTCCACAACTTTTGAGTGTTTTAAGCAAGTCCGTTAAGTGGTTGCTTGTAATGTTATTACGCAGAGCCCAGTGTCTTAACTTGTCAGCAATGGAGTCTTGCTCATTACACGATGTTGAAGGAAATACCAATAGTTGTGACTCATATCTTTCGTCATTTATTTCTTCGCATGTAGTGACTGTTTCCCCTAACTTTATACTCTTTGGTGAACTATCGACTTGCTCTGTAGGAAAATTTCCTATGTCCAAATAAATCTTTTCGCGCTGCTATTGCATGTGTAGTGTTAGGATGGCAGGATCACCATGTGGTGTTAGGATGGCAGGATCACCATGTGGTGTTAGCATGGCAGGAACGCCATGTGGTATTAGGACGTTTATGGAATGTGGCCTAGCAAAAGTTTAGCCAGCGCTTAGGAGCGCTGCGGGCTGATGAGGGCAAACTTAATTCCGCCCGTGGTATTTGTTGAAGCAAGTTAATGCTTTTTTCTCCAAGCAAAAATTAATGCTTGTTATTTCTTAAGCCAGAAGATAAAGGCTTGGTTGTTTGAGTAAAATAACTACTGAATCTTTTATTGAAATTGCTTAGTTTATATACAATAAATACCAGTATTTCTTAACTAAAATAAAACCAATATTTACTAAAACTCCACCCCTATTTCCCTGTACATATCTAATTTAGTTTTTTGGGAATGGTGTGCGTATGTGTTGGTAAAATTGTGTCATCAACATTTTTAATTGGTTGACAGAATTTTACCAATTTTTGTTTTCAATTTTAAAATTTAAATTTGGCCTTGACTTGCCATGCACTTGTGGAATTTGACTCTTTTTAACATATGCGCTGGAATGCACTTGCATTGTTATTGTTGCATTCAAATGCATTGCCGTCTGCAGTATGTTATGTAAAAAGGGATAGTGTTACAAGTGTGGGAATGAAAAGAAATAGAATTTGGTTGAATAATATGAAGGCCAAATGCGTTCATATGAGTCAAATTTGAAATAGTGAGCAAACCAAATAAGGTGACCATGTGGGTTCACCACACCCTGGCCCTTAAGCGAAAAATTATTTTGAAAAATTTTATCTGAAAAGGAATTTGAAAAGTAATTTTTAAAGATGTGGAGTAATGTAAATATTATATACGTTTTACAATTACGGATTTATTTCTAGCATATTTGTATAAAATGAATTTTCATATTAAAAAAAAAAGTTTCACCTTTGATTAAAGTATTTAATGATTAATGTTCTAAAATGTCTTACATTATAGTTCCTTACAGTCCTGATGTCCTACATTAAAATTTCTTATATTTTACTTATTTTTCTGCGCAGAAATTAATTAAGCTTTAAATTAAGGTATCAATCTAAAAAATTTTAAAGTTATTTTATTTCCTTAAAATATTCATTATAATTGTAATTATGTATTGGTTTTTATAAGCTTAAATTAAAATCTTACAATATTTTTATTATTTGATGAACAGTGAATTTTTTTAACATATTGTTATGAAAGGATTTTAATTTATTGTTAATTTCGATTACAGAATTAACTCCGTTCCTTTCTTTTATAATATAAGGCCCTTTGTATGGACTTTGTGATTTCTTTCTAGTTTCTAGCTTTACAAACACCTGGTCTCCTACATTTAAATTTGACACGTTTGTGTTTTTGTCATATTCAATTTTTCTTTTGTTTTTTACAATGTTTACTAGTTCTCGCGCCTTTTTTATTGCAGTCTGTAACCTAATCTTTAGTTCGTTTGAATAATTTTCTAAATTGTAGTAATTTGTTTTGTCACTTATCAAATCACTTGGAAGGGATGGTAACCTTCCATAAATGAGTTCAAAGGGTGTGTAAAGATTTGACACATGTGGTGTCGAATTGTAACAGAATGTGTAGTACGGTATCCATCGGTCCCATTCGAAATCGTCGGCAAAAGATAATAGGTACTCATTGAGTGTTCTATGGTTTTTCTCAAATGCTCCTATTGTTTCATGATGGTAGGGTGCCGAAAATATTTGTTCAATTTTAAGCAATTCACACACATTTTTCATCAACTCATTTGTAAACTCTGAACCTCGATCAGATCTCAGTGTCTTAAAACATCCGTACTTGAGAATTAGCTGTTCTACGAGTGTTTGTGCAATTGACTTCGCATCCTTGGTTTCAAGTGGATGTGCGATAACGAATTTTGTGAGGTCACATTGCATGGTCAATATATAGCGGTAACCGTTTGAGATTTTAAGTGGTCCGACAGTGTCAATTGTAATTGTTTGGAAACTCGTGGTCGGTGTGTCTGTTATGGTCATTTGTTCTTTAATGTGTCGCGTTTGTTTATTTCGTGTACATTTTTCACATTTATTTATGTATTTTATCACCATTTGCCGCATGTTTTTCCATGTGTAACGCTGTTTTAACTTGAGCACAGTTTTTCTGATTCCTAAATGACCTCCCTGGGGTGTGTCGTGGAATTCTTGTATTAAATTCAATTGCGTAGTTTTGTTTGTAATTCTTTTCGGGGGTACAAATATAAATATTTTAAGCGATTTATCGTATTTTATTTTTCTTTTCTGCTGCAGCTTATTAAATTTATTCTTTAATTCATTTTTATCAATGATATTTAATATAGCATCATCCTCTTGTAATGCCAATTCCTTAATGTTCATTTTGAACATTATAGATGACAGTTTCTCCAATAGCGAATCTAGATTCGTTGGATTATCACCACATCGTACTAGTACGAAATCATCTCTTATTTCAACACATGTGTATTTCTTATTATTTGTATTTTCGCTTATTTCAAATTTCAAACGTTTTACGTTTCTGACGTCAGTTATAGATGTGCAATCCCATATAAAGAGTTGGCCTGACTCCTCTTGAGATGTGCATTTCTCTGTTGCAAGTTGCTCTTCTTGCTTTTTACTTCCCCTTGTTACTACTAGTGCTCTTTTTATTGTATTATCGTCTTCTGTTGGTATCATTTTTACCAATATTTCTGAATCGATTTTTATTCGTGATAGTGCGTCGGCATTTGTATTTATTTTTCCTTTTTTGAATTTGATTTCAAAATCATAATCTGAAAGATCTAATCTTATGCGTGTCATTTTTGATGATGGGTTTTTATGGCTAAATAATGAGACTAGTGGTCGATGGTCCGTTACCACAATAAACTTTCGTCCGTATAGATATGGTTTGAAAAAATTTATGCTCCAGTGAATTGCGAGTAATTCTTTCTCTATTACTGGTTTGTTGATATCATGCTTTTGTAAAGTTTTACTTGCGTATGATATTGGCAAATCTTCTCCAATTTCACCTTGAGACAAAACTGCTCCTAAAGCAAAATTTGAAGCATCTGTTGTTAAAACAAAAGGTTTCGAGAAATCTGGATATTGAAGAACTGGTGGTTCAATCAATTTTTGCTTTAGCGTGTCAAAAGCTGATTGACATTTTTCTGTCCATTTGAATTGTTGATTTTTCTTTAATAAGGCATTGAGACATTGTGCAATAGATGCAAAATCTTTAATGAATCGTCTATAGTAATTACAAAAAGCTACAAATCGTCTTACGTCGTCTGCGTTTTTTGGTATTGGGTAGTTTTTTATTGTGTCATGTTTTGCTGGGTCTGTTCTAATTCCTTCTTGTGTGATTAAATGTCCTAAATAAACTACTTCTGGTCTCAAAAATTTACATTTGCTAGCGTTTAGCTTTAAGTTGTATTGTGCTAATCGGTCGAAAACTTTTATGAGGTTGTTATTATGATGCTGTAAACTGCATCCGAAAACTATAATATCGTCAACGTATAGAAAAGCTTCAGAGCTTAAACCTGTTAAAGCTATAGTGAGCATACGTTGAAAACTGTATGAGGATATTTTTAATCCAAAAGGTAGTCTCTTAAATTGGTAATGTCCATCATTTGTAGAAAAAGCTGTAAGAGGTTTTGATTTATTGTCTAATGGTATTTGGTGAAATGAACTCGTCATATCGAGTGTAGTAAAATATTTCGCTCTTCCTAATTTGTCTAAAACATCTTCTATCCTAGTTAGTGGAAATTTGTCGTTTACTAATTTACTATTTAACTTTCTAAAATCAACAACTAATCGCCATTTTTTAGTGTCGTCACTGCTTTTCTTTGGTACAAGTAGCAGTGGTGCATTGTATGGACTAACTGAATGTTCTATGACGTCATTTTGCAATAATTCTTCTACCTGTCTGTGTATTTCTTCGTTATGTGCGTGTGGTAGTCTGTAGTTTTTTATGTATGTTGGAGTATTGTCGATAGTGTTTGTGTATAAAAATTGTTGACTGTTAACTGTTCGTTTTCTAGGTGAAAAATGTGTTGATATTTTTTAAATATGTTAATTAGTGGATGATCCGGTTGTATGTTTAGTTCTTTTAAGATTTTGTTGAATCGTACTTCGTCTTGTTTTGTATTGTTTTTAATTTGGATATAGTTTGAAAGTGGTTCTAGTTTTGGAGTAAATTTATTTATTTTAACCTGTTCGTCTTTTGTATTTAGTATCTTAACGTGGCATTTTCCGTTCGCAGGGATTATTGTATTTGCCAAAAATACACCTTCCTGAATCTCTTCATTAAATACCACGCTGTCCTCGTTTACTGTCAAGTTTATAGGTTGTATTATTTCTGTCCTGGGTGGAATACGTATTATGTCGTAAGCATGTTTGTTAAAATGTAATGGTAATATTACGTCTGTGTTTTCTAGTATTGTTGTTAGAGTTTGTGTTTCGTAGTCAATTTTGCACATATATTTTGATAAAAAGTCTCTGCCTAAAATGCCATCTGTTTCTATAGGAAAATTGTTTTCCACAGCATGAAATGTGTGTGGTACTATACGATATTGAAAATCAAGTTTAAGTTGTATTGTACCTAAAGTTAAAGTCTCATCATCTGTTATGCCGGTTAATTTACATCTATTGTCCATCATTAAATCTGTATTTTGATTTATGTTTTCTAGTTTGCAGATCGATATGTCTGCGCCTGTGTCGATTAAAAATTGCAAAGTTTTGCGTGAACTTCCGCATTTTAGATTAACGAAATTCGTTGTGTTATCCGATATTTTATATATATTTAATTTCGCTGTCCCGGTAGATCTTGGACATTGATCTCCGAGCGATTGTCGTTTCCCTGTCCGTTGGTATCAATAACATATACTCTTCCTTGGTTTTGTCCATTGTTGTAGTTGGAATTATTGCCTCTAGGGTTATTATTCTGATTGCGGTTGTTATTGGAGTTGTTTCCTCTATTATTATAATTATTGTTGTTGTAACGCGTATTTCTGCGCGGGTTTCTGTTGTTATAGTTTCTGTTGTTAGAATTGTTATACCCATTGTTATTGGTATTATTCCTGTTGTTGTTATTATTCCTATAATTATGAGAATTGTTCCCGTTCTGGTTGCGATAGTTGTTTCTACCTTGGTTATAAGAATTATTTCTGTTGTTATTACGCTGATTGTTATTATGTCCACTATTTTGATTTCTGAAATATAGCAGTTGTTTATTTGTGTTTTTATTTTGCTCAACTTCGAGTGCTAAATTGGTTGCTTCTGTTAAGGTTTTAGGTTGTGCTGCAATTATTGTACTTTGTAAGTCTTCATTTAAGCCATTTTTGAATATTGTCAGTGCATAATTTTCGTTCATTTTAAGTACCAAATTTCTTTGAGTTTCATCATTCGATACATCATTTAACTGTATTCTGTTGAGTTCAGATACAAGGTTCAATAGTTTGTCTTTGAATTGATTAACCGAATTGTTTCTTTGTGTCAAAGTGGCGAGTTGTGTGTGAATTTGCCCTGTCGTTGAAGAACTTTTGTATGCATTTTGTAATGATAATTTAAGATCGTTTAGGGTTTTGATATTTGCAGTGTATCCTAACGTGGTTTTTACTTTTGTATCTAGTTTTATGTTTACTATTACGTCTATCAACTTCGTTCTGTCACCTGTTGAATATCCCTCATGGATTAATTCAACTAATTTGAGGAAAGCTTCTAGTTCTTTGTAATTACCTGTAAAGGCAGGTATTACCTTCATAACTGTTTCTATACTGAATTCTACCATTTTCGGTTCTGTTGAATTGTTTTCATTTACTTGTTGATCTTCGTTCTCTGTCATACTCTCTAACTGTGTACTCAATAGCCTAGTTGTTTCGTTTACTAGTACATAAAATTCATGAGTGAAACGTTGTAGTTCTAAGTTTTCTTTTAATTGATTTTTATGTGTATCAAAACTGTTTTTAAGGGATCTAATCTCATCTAGCTTGTTTAAAATTGTCGGTCTAGTATACCCTCTTGTGATAGATTTTTTTAGGTTTATTTTTATTACCCTAACCTTTTTGTATATATCTGTTAGAATCTGCATGTATGTCGTTTAGGTTAGTTAGAAAGAACATTTGTAACCATAGTAAAAAGTTATTTAGTCAAAAGTTTAAATTGTAATGTTTGTAATGGTTCTATTTATGTAAGTAAAAAAAAATCACGAGCATACAACAAGACCATATGAATCTATGCATTTTTGTTTTAGCTTTAGAAAGTGGATTTCTTCTATTTCTACGTAATAATAAAAATTTCTAAAATAAAGTAAATTGTTAAAATTATTTATTCTGAAATATAATGGTTCTGCATCGACGCTTTTCTCGTTCTATTAGTAATGTGTAAATTTTACGTGTTCTTTTTAAATTATTTGAACAGTCATCACGTCCATCAGGATCATGCGACAAGGTTTCATAGTGACTTGCAAGGCGGCAAATTATCATCTGCGATTCAGATTAAAGTATCGATTTTAACATTTTGCGGAATCATTTTCCACTTCTTGCGTTGTTGAAAGCAAAGCATATATTTTTCAGTTCAGCGATGCCAGAATATATTTTTTATATGATGGATTTGTTTCCATATCAACTGTGGTCCCTGTCAGTTTGGCAGGATCGCCATGTAGTGTTAGGATGGCAGGATCACCATGTGGTGTTAGGATGGCAGGATCACCATGTGGTGTTAGCATGGCAGGAACGCCATGTGGTATTAGGACGTTTATGGAATGTGGCCTAGCAAAAGTTTAGCCAGCGCTTAGGAGCGCTGCGGGCTGATGAGGGCAAACTTAATTCCGCCCGTGGTATTTGTTGAAGCAAGTTAATGCTTTTTTCTCCAAGCAAAAATTAATGCTTGTTATTTCTTAAGCCAGAAGATAAAGGCTTGGTTGTTTGAGTAAAATAACTACTGAATCTTTTATTGAAATTGCTTAGTTTATATACAATAAATACCAGTATTTCTTAACTAAAATAAAACCAATATTTACTAAAACTCCACCCCTATTTCCCTGTACATATCTAATTTAGTTTTTTGGGAATGGTGTGCGTATGTGTTGGTAAAATTGTGTCATCAACATTTTTAATTGGTTGACAGAATTTTACCAATTTTTGTTTTCAATTTTAAAATTTAAATTTGGCCTTGACTTGCCATGCACTTGTGGAATTTGACTCTGTTTAACATATGCGCTGGAATGCACTTGCATTGTTATTGTTGCATTCAAATGCATTGCCGTCTGCAGTATGTTATGTAAAAAGGGATAGTGTTACAAGTGTGGGAATGAAAAGAAATAGAATTTGGTTGAATAATATGAAGGCCAAATGCGTTCATATGAGTCAAATTTGAAATAGTGAGCAAACCAAATAAGGTGACCATGTGGGTTCACCACACATGCTGCATAAATTTTGGAAGGTTTTTTTGTTCATCTTGTTCTTGGTCTTGAAAAGTTATATTTGTGAAACTAAAGTTCCGGAAAAGACATTTTTGCAAAATAATTTATAGCTATGTAAAAGGGGGATTGGGTAAGGAAGAGTTGTAGCCCCCATACAAAAAGAAAATACTTAACTGGATAGATGTTTTACTACCAATTAACGTGGAAGTGGACTGCGCAAGAGGATATTGCATCCGACAAAATGACTTTAAATGCTATATCTTTGTAGGTATAGTAACTTTTGCTATACAACTTGGAACGTGGATGTAGTGTCAACCATTAAAATTGCAAAAATCGGACATAGGGTTGTTGCGCATGCTATACAAATTAGTTTAAATGACAAATCTTTGCACCTATAGCAGCTTTCGTTCAAATCGAACTCATCGCGCCAACTACAGAAAAAGGGCAGAACAACGTTTGCCGGAACCGCTAGTTCTTGTATAATTTTTTAGAAATTTTATTTTTTTTAAGTATCAAACTTCCAAACCTTGCATTGATTGGGAAGCGCTTTAACATTGTGTTAGTCGAAAATTCTAACTTTCCAAATGGAATTAAATTTTTTTGCAAAAATATCCGCGTTAAACCTAAATCAAACCGATGTAATAGTTGAATTGCACTGTTTTTTTGTAATAGTTGAATTGGACATCTTTTTTCTGAAATCATTTTTGCTCGCCACTGTAAGAATGAAAATCGGATCAGCTAGTATTCGCGAAATATCGTAAAAATACATATCCCATATAATCCGATAGTTTCTAAAAGTTATTATTTTTTCTCAATTAAATTATGTCGATATCTTTATTTTTCTCGGAGAAAAATTTAAAAAAGTGCAAAAAACATGTTTTTTCATTATTTCAGTCTACGATATTTCGGAGAAACATAAAGTTATTGACATAATTTAAATGAGAAAAAAATGATAACTTTTAGAAAGTGTATCGGATTATATGTATGAATGTTCTATATTCTAGTTATATAGCTTCAAAATATAGCAAAAACGGTATTTTTTCCTTGTTTAGGCTAACATATTTCAAAAACCGTATGAGATACAGCAATTTTAAGGCCGGATTCGGATTCAGCATTGCAAAATACATGTAACTACTTTTATATTTGTTTGTTCTGTTTTTTTTTCTTCATTTTTTTAATTTTATATGGGATATGTATTTTTGCGATATTTCACGAATACTAGCTGATCCGATTTTCATTCTTACCTAGTTTTGATGTATCAGCATGAAAGAAAAGTACCCCGTTGGTAGATTTCGTCGGCATTTTCGGAAACCTAAAAGCTCGTTCAGGAGAGGTGTGAATGCTCTCAACTATCATAATTTTTTTTTGTGAGAAACTGAGAATCATTTCGGTAAACAATTTGTGTTTTTGCATAAAGTATATAGGCAAATGTCCCGTAAAATCAGGCAATTGGGTTTTCACATAAAACTTGGAATTTGCGTACGGTTGACAATAAGACATTTTAAGAAGGTCAGTTAGTTTTTAACATAGTACCGCCGCATAAAGTTTAAAGAAAACCCGTATTAAAATCGGTGAAAATTAAATGATAAAATTACAAAACTGTACTATACTCGTACAAAAAATTTTAAAGTTATTTCTCGGAAAATAAAATCCTTGAGGACATAATAAAGTTTCGGGGAAAAATACCCTATAAACCGAGAAGACTTCAGATTTTCCCAAGGATTTTGAATGTCCAAGATGATATACTGCTATATATATACATGGATATACATGGTCCGATTGTTCGAGAAGTTCATGCACATGATAAATTTTTGATTCAGCTCAAAAATAAATATATTTTTGTTCCTGACCGGAAAAGAAAACTCAAATAATTTAAAGTTTTAAAAAATTGAGAAATTCCTAAAAATATTAGTTTTGCAAAATTAAGAAAATTTTTATCATTAGTTTCGCTTAAAGATAAAAAAATAAATTAATAATTAAATGAAAGGCTAAAAGATAGTGAAGTGTTAGAAGTGTAAAATAAAATAGTATAAAAAAAATATATACCTATACGTATATTGTTCAAAGATTTATGTTTCTTTAAACATAAATTTCTGAGTGTCTAATATAAAAAAAAGAAAGAATAATTACATTAAAATTTGATAAATACTACTAACTAAACTTTAAATACAAAAAAAAAATCCTAATCAGCAACCTCAACATTGGTGTATTAAATCTACTGGCCAGCAGACGGACATCAATGGTAAGTTTTCATTTCATATATAATTTTCATCTAGTTTTCATCAAGCTTTAATGTAATTAAAAAAAAAAAAAAAAAATTAATATTTAAACTTAAGACAAATTTGAAAAAAATAAATCTATTTCAAATTAAGTAGTGAAAAAAAATTCAAAATAAATTAGTTATTAGATCTAAAAAGTCCAGGGGCGTGGAGAGAAAATCCGGGCCCGGGGGTAATTATATACCGGGCCCCCTCCACTACAAGATTTTTTTTTTTATTTGAGACTATCACATCGTCGAGCGAATATTGTTTTTCCGTAAACGCAAGGATGCCCACGAGATATATGAAATGTGTAAAGTTTTGATTTTGTTTGCTTCCCGGTCATATTCATAAAATAAAAGGTCAAAAATAAGGTTTGAGCCGGTCTGCGATCAAAGCTTGAAAAATGTATTAAACATTTTTTAATTTTCGAAATTTTTTTGAAACCTCATCGTTTTGGCCTCATAACGCCAATTTTACATCTTTATTTGGAAAAAGGCCTTTTTAAGTTTTAGATGGAATAAGACAGAACTAACGATAACTTTTTTAATATTTTTTTTTTCTTAAATACTGCAATTTAAAAATTAAATTTAATATTTTAAAAAAGGCAGCATTCGGTAACTTCCAGCTTTTATGCTATTAAGCGTGTAAAAGGCACGGGCTCGGGTTTTTTCCTTGGCCCTCGGGGCTCTACTTCCAGCGACGGTCTCGGCCTTTCTAACCTTACCAGAAAAGGCTTAAGCTTAGAGGCCCGTGAAGGCCCGTAAATCACAAGCAAGCTTAGAAGCACATTCTTGAAAAAAATTATGGAAAATAATGTACAATGTACATTAGGGAATTCAGTTCCGGGATCCCGGGATTCGAGCCTTTTTGCAGTCCCGAAAATCCCGGGATTAGTGCTACCAATCCCGGGATTTCTTTTGTAAGTTTTTTAGGTTAGAAAAATTGTTAGAATGTTCCAAAAATCACCAACAAAAAACGAAGTCTTACAACATTATGTTAAAACTGAACATAATAAAGAGCTGACGTTAATCTTAGATTGCAAAACGAGATGGAGTAGTCTTTTAGATATACTGCAGCACTTTATTATGCTTGAGAGTAGCATAAAAACAGCTTGTTTTGACTTAAAGGTTTCTTCGATCCACTGTAGCGAATTTAAAATTATTAAACAATTAGCTCGTACTCTTCAACCGATCAAACTCACTATTGATATTATAAAGAAAGATTAATATGCTTTGAGTAATATCATTTTTGCTAAAAGGCACTTCAGACTAGTTCTCTTATGTTTTATTGTATGATTTTTTCTCTGACTGTCAATTTTTTATTGTTTTTAATTTATATTGTTGAAATTGTTTTAATTTTTTATTTTTCAAACAACATTTAAAAATTTGACTTCAGACTATGACTTCTATCTTCAAATAGACTCAAATCTAATGCCAAAATAGCTCATATGAGTTTTCTTCTGATAAATCATTTGTGTAATAAATTTACATTCCCACTATCAGAGTTGCCATATTTGACAACCCATACGAGTTTCTGTATGACTTCTCAGATAGTCTCAAGCGGCTTTAAGCTCGTGGAAAGAATTTTATCTGACATTTTTTCATTTTTGATAAGTCCCAATAATGACTTCTGTAAAGCTCCATTTTTAAATCACATTAAAGTAGAGATAAAACGTATTCTCTCTAGATTTGGAACTGAAACTTCTTGCGAAATTGAGGACAATAGCCATAGAGTTAAAGTAAACTCATCAATAAACTTGAAAGAAAAATTAAATCTATTGTAGTTTTGAATACCACTTCAAAAAATTTATTTTCTAGAAAGTCTTATAATTTATCCGACGTTTTAATGAAAGAAATTGATATATTTTGTAATGTGGTGATAGGGGTTATTTCATCCAATAAGCTTTCGATTATCTTTCTTGAATTCAACCAACAAGTGTTGAATCAGAAAGATGCTTTTCGTGTGCAGGTTATATACGTAATAAATTTAGATCTAAATTGGATGATAAAATAATAATTGCTTTAATTTTCCTAAAATCATATTTTAATAACAAGTAATAAAACTGATTAAAACAAAAGTTAATTCTTCCAAGTCCAACACTTGTTAAAACTTTGATCTCACTATTTTATATAATTAATTAAATATGTATGATATTTTGTATATCAATAACTTAGAGCGCTATAGTCCTATCTCCACTTTTTGCGATTTTTGCAGTTATGGTATCCTTGTGGGCTTCTTTACCGAGTGGAAATCTGTGGGATGTCAAAATACCACTAAAACACCGAAATATTCGAGAATTAAGAAAAATCCTATCTCCAAACTGTAATTTTTTGAAGAGCGCCACTGTGCTATCTCCTCTGAATATTCAAATAAGTCACATTTTTAAGAAAATTTTTCCATTTTTTTCGTCTTTTCTACACGTTTCATGACATTTTACATCTTTTTAGTGGGAACATTTTATTTTTCACCCAAAGGTCAGAACCAGAAATTTTTGAAACTTTCTTGTTTTTTCCATGATTCGAAAAAAATAATTTTTCATGTGTCTGAAATCATATAAAGGATATGGATGAGATGTGGTATGTGTATTAAGAGTCACGGGACAAATAATGTCTAAGGGAAAAATGGGCGGTCCCACGTCCTTAAAAAAGTATCATACCTCTGAAACTATAGTATCTAATGCGCATATAAATTGCATCGGAGCAATTTACATTCATTGGTTCAATTGGAAATGCTCTGCCCTCCGTACAAAAGAAGGTATCGCAACGCACACCGTGAAATGCTAGTCGCTCATAAAATTTACTAAATGTGTCGTTTATTTGAATAGTAGTGCAATTCCATATAATTTGTTAAATTGATTTTGTTAAAAATTAATAAAATTAGTTTTTAACATAAAATTATGTTAAAATATACTTAGGTAAAATTATTTCATGTATAGTTTTTTCAAAATCGCAGCCAATTCTAAATAACCACTGTTTAAAGTTTTCTTTTTGCATTTCCCAATAATTGAAAAAATTGAGATAGGACTATAGCGCTCTAAGGTATCGATATGTATTTAACTAAGCATATATTGCTGCAATGAACATTTATGCTTGTTTTTGAAGTAAATAAGTATTTATGAATTTTTGTTTTTTAAAAAAGGCGTGAATAAATAATAAAATGTACCTGCTTTAAGAAATTGTTCTTTAATATTTTTGAAACTTTTTAAATAAAATATCTTTGTAGGGGTGCAGTAGGGGTATATAAGACAAAATATTAGGAATTTTTAATACTAAATTCTGTTCTATTTAGGAAGAAAAAAAAAATCATACAAATCCCGAAAAATCCCGGGATCCCGGGATTCAAAATTTCTCGATCCCGAAATCCCGGGATCGCAAAAAGTCCAAAAATTGGAATCCCTAATGTACATATAAGTGTAATACTTAGAATGAAAATAAAACAAGTTAATTTAAACAAAAAAAACTTATTAGATTTTACCAAAAAGCTCAAAAAAGCAGACAATGTATAATCTTTTGAAAAAAAAATAATAATAATAACTGTGCGGGCCCGGACTTTTTCTCACGTGCTTGTATTATATTCATGCCGGGCCTCTAAAATCTATTTTTCAAGCTTGGAAAAAACTACGACAAATTTTATTAATTTCTGCTTGAGTCCGGGCCCTCCAAAAAACTCCGGGCCTGGGGGGAATCCCCCTCTTACCCCCCCCCCTCTCGTCAGGCCTGAAAAAGTCCTTCACTACCTTTTAGAGCAGAGCCAAAATGTTTTGAAAATTGCATATGTGTTAGTTTTGCTAAGATAAATGTTAGTTTAAAAGTTCATAAAATGTTAATCTAAAATGTTAAAATTCTATACAGAAAGTTACAGAGTAAATTAAGTTTAGTTGACATAACGTAGGGTTAAATGTTAATTGCCTAAACGTAACGCTGATGAAAAGAGTTTTGTTTTGTTTAGCAAAAGCTCTCACGGTGGTTTTTAAAAAATTTTAACTTTTTGAAATACCACCCGCGATTTTTTTCAGGGATAATGTTGGGGGACCCTTCTAGTATCTAAATCCGCAAACCGCGAAATCGAACGTCCAGCCGTTTTTTTTTTCGACCTTTTAGTTTTTTTAACGATTTTTGAGTATATCTCTGTGTGTATATACATATTATGTACACATATATATGTATATACGTACATATATATACTTGTGTATGTATATATGTGTAATATTTATACATGGATATATATATACATACTCGTACACTGTGAGTTTGCACTCCATAATGTAATTTTTAAATGGTCATAACTTTGTGGAAAACAATTACAAGAGACCTCTTGATAGCTTATTTTGAAGATAAAGAATGGTTTTAAATGCTTCGGTTGGTAAAAAAGAGCAGACGAATTTTGTCCGTACTGTATACAACCTCAAATATAGCCGAAAACCGAGATTTTTCGCTTTAAGTTTCATGGTGTGATTTTAAAGTTAACATAACTTTGCAGAGAAATATTGGAGATAAACATTTGATAGCTCAATTTAAAGCCAAAAGAAAGTACCAAATGTTTCTGGTAATAGAAATTCCCAAAAAAATTTTGTGTGTCCTGCATATAAGATCCAATAGCCAAAAATCGTGTTTTTGCACTTTTTTAACTTTTTAGGTAAAGATATCTCCGACAAAATAAAAGATATCGCTATCGGTTTGATTGAGTTTTCAAGGAAAAAACTAGGGCTATTAACTGTCATACTAGATTTTACGGCATAATATTACCTTATCTTGTTATATAACTTCAAAAATAGGAAAAAAAATGGTGTCCTTTAAACATATATGTAAGGATATCTCAAAGTCCAGACGTAATAGAGCAATTCTAATACCGGAATCGGATTAATCATCAAAAATCACATCTGAAGTGACTACTTTCGTTTCCGGTTTTCGTTTGTGTTTTTCTTAAATACGAAAAAAACGATTTTTTTTTTAAATAAATGGTGCGGAAACGATACCTTTTATATGTATGTATGTATGTATGTATATATATATCCATGTATAAATATTACACATATATACATACACAAGTATATATCTGTACGTATATACAAATATATGTGTACACAATATGTATATACACACAGAGATATACTCAAAAATCGTTAAAAAAAACTAAAAGGTCAAAAAAAAAAACGGCTGAACGTCCGATTTCGCGGTTTACGGATTTAGATACTAGAAGGGTCCCCCAACATTATCCCTGAAAAAAATCGCGGGTGGTATATCAAAAAGTTAAAATTTTTTAAAAACCACCGTGCTCTCTCTCCATTACTTGTAAAGTCAATTCGCCGTATTTTCAATATTTTGATTTTGTTAACTAAGCTAGGCTTTGATAATTATTTCTTTGCTTTGTGTTAAGAATATGAATTTGGAAAACAAAACAAAAACAAGAAAATGTAATTTCTATTACTGGGAGTATAGCTTAATCATGAAATAAAAAAAACAACATATAATTGATCTAACGTAACTGAAGAGAGAATTCATTTGTGGGTGTTCTAGAGATATGGTAAAGGTATGTATTAAGAGCACAAGGTAGGGTGGGCATGTGATCACAACTTGCAGATCACAAAGGTATTGGTTTCAATGACGTAATGTGGAATGATTTCCGGTTCCTTTTTTTTTTAATTTTGGTTAACGTAACTTTTCGCTTTAAGCACGTAGAATTTTTTTGCTAACGAGCACGCTACATTTTGGCAGCAACACCTCACCCCGGTTGCCGACGAGCTAAGCCGCATCAGTACGTGCTGACCATTATCACAAATGTAGGCCTGATTTAGTCGGTTTCGTTACACCGACACTGGCCCATACAATAAAAATCATATAGAGCAATCTTTAGACATGAATAGGTGTGTGGCAGACCGATTTCAATAAAATTTTACAGTGTGGTATCGAACAGGGGAAGGTATAGAATGTATACTAAACATGTAAAAAAATGTTCGGAGCCACTCCCTTCAAATAAACAATTAACATTTCTCAAAAACTAAAGCATATACTTAGATGCATCCTGAGGACAGCGACGATTTGTCTGAAAGACACTTTTTGAAATTTGTTTGTATAATCTCTTCACCGCGGAACCATTCGTATTAAGCATTATGAATCTGTTGTACTTTTTAATGTTTAGTCAACTATTGTCATCCAAATGAAGATAAGCCAAATTCTTGGAGAATCATTTAAGCAGGTGAAAAGGATACTGTACAACTTCATAAGCTTCTAATGACGCGAAAAGTTAGTTAAACTAAGGGCAATGAATATATCGTATGAATAAAGCTTCCATAAAAACTGTTAATAATTGAGAATGAATTTGAAAAGAAATTCTTATCAAACTAATTTTGAAACCTTCTAAAATACCTAACATTTGACACTTATCTTATACCAGTTTTTATAAAAGCTTCATCCATACATTTTGATGGCTATATCTCCAAAATTAGGTCCTAGCGATACTTTTTGTTACTGCTGTAATTAAACACCCAAAGCCCCAAATAAAATTTCGGGCAGATAACACTGCACTTGTTATTATTTTACTGACCTTTTTGGATTTATTCCAACTGGAACTGGAGATTTGTTTTTCCAACTAAGCAGCTCAGCTCAGATAGATCTAAAAAACATTAAGAAAACAACAAAAAGTTATAACCAATTCAAATTTTAATGCCAAAAAAACTTACGTTTGTTAAAATTTTAGTGTATTTACTAAATGGAAATAAATAAATAAATATGATTAAATTATAAAGCATATGAACATTGATCTTATACTTACCAATGGCAATCAGCAAATTTTTGAATTGAAAAACATGATAACGATATCAATTTAAGTTCTGCAATTCAACACGGTGGTTTTTGAAAAATTTCAACTTTTTGAAATACCACCCGCGATTTTTTTCGGGGATAGTGTTGGGGGACCCTTCTAGTATCAGAATCCGGGAACCGCGAAATCGAACGTCCAGCCGTTTTTTTTTTTTTTGACATTTTAGTTTTTTTAACGATTTTTGAGAATGTCTCGGATTTATATACATATTATGTACACATATATATGTATATACGTACATACATATACTTGTATATATATATATGTGTTATATATATATATGTATATATATATATATATGCATACATACATCTTTATAAAAGGTATCGTTTCCGCACCATTTATTTTTAAAAAAAATCGGTTTTTTCGTATATAAAAAAACACAAACAAAAACCGGATACAGCAATAGTCACTTCAGATGTGATTTTTGATGCTTAATCCGAATCCGGTCTTAGAATTGCTCTATTACGTCTGGACTTTGAGATATCCTTACATAAATGTTTAAAGGACACCATTTTTTTCCTATTTTTGAAGTAATATAACAAGATAAGGTAATATTATGCCGTAAAATCTGGTATGACAGTTAATAGCCCTAGTTTTTTTCTTGAAAACTCAATCAAACCGATAACGATATCTTTTTTTTTGTCGGAGATATCTTTGCCTAAAATGTTGAAAAAGTGCAAAAACACGATTTTTGGCTATATTGGATGTTATATACAGGACACACAAAAGTCTTCTGTGCATTTCTATTACAAGAAGCATTTAGTACTTTCTTTTGGCTTTCAATTGAGCTATTAAATGTTCATCTGCAATATTCTTCTACAAAGTTATGACCATTTAAAAATTACATTATGAAGTACAAACTCACAGGGGTGCCACTAAAATATAGTGTACGAGTATTTCTTACATAAGTACGTATTGCTGCAACATGTCGTCTTAAAATAGTCATAACTTTTAAGAAAACTATTACAAGAAACCTCTTGTTAGCTCATTTTGAAGATAAAGAATGGTTTTAATTGCTTCGGTTAATAAAAAAGAGCAGACGAATTTCGTCCGTACTGTATACAACCTCAAGTATAGCCGAAAACCGAGATTTTTCACTTTGAGTTTCATGGTGTGATTTTAAAGTTAACATAACTTTGCAGAAAAATATTACAGATAAACATTTGGTAGCTCAATTTAAAGCCAAAAGAAAGTACCAAATGTTTCTGGTAATAGAAACTCCCAAAAAAATTTTGTGTGTCCTGTATATAACATCCAATATAGCCAAAAATCGTGTTTTTGCACTTTTTCAACATTTTAGGCAAAGATATCTCCGACAAAAAAATAGATATCGTTATAAGTTTGATTGAATTTTCAAGAAAAAAACTAGGGCTATTAACTGTCATACCAGATTTTACGGCATAATATTACCTTATCTTATGAAGTTAGTTTATTGACTGTTTTTTATTGCTTGTATAGTACTAATGAAAGTACCAACGCGTTCAATATAAAATTATCATACTTCAATTTAGAAAAAGCGCGTTGGTACTTTCATTAGTACTATACAAGCAATAAAAAACAGTCAATAAACTAACTTCATAATTTATCTAGGGGAACCTGCCTATCTATCATTAAAATTCTCGTAATTTCGAGAGCCTGCATTGTATGTGGAAAACAAATCCGCCCTTGTAGGTTTTAATTGTAGCTAGCGTAGCATGTCTCAAAACCAGAGTGTGTTACCAACTAACAATTTGGCAATTTTTCACAACAGACGGCGCTAGTGAGCCTTATGAGTTATGCATAATGGCGATCCTGCTCAGAGAGTTTACTCGTGGCCTATAGCACAATCGCTTAAGCACCGCGTTCTCTTTCATTAGAAAACCGGAGTCACGGGTTCGAGTACGGTTTCTGGCAAGATTTAACTAAAACTGATCTGATGAGGCTATGTACATGTTTATATATGAAAAATATATAAATATGTATGTGGAAGTAGCCGAAACATATGTAATCAATTTCCATGTTAACACTTGCTTTCGTCTGTTGTTGAAAAATTGCAAAAATGACTGTTTAATTAGTTCAATATAAAATTATCATACTTCAATTTAGAAAAAGCGCGTTGGTACTTTCATTAGTACTATACAAGCAATAAAAAACAGTCAATAAACTAACTTCATAATTTATCTAGGGGAACCTGCCTATCTATCATTAAAATTCTCGTAATTTCGAGAGCCTGCATTGTATGTGGAAAACAAATCCGCCCTTGTAGGTTTTAATTGTAGCTAGCGTAGCATGTCTCAAAACCAGAGTGTGTTACCAACTAACAATTTGGCAATTTTTCACAACAGACGGCGCTAGTGAGCCTTATGAGTTATGCATAATGGCGATCCTGCTCAGAGAGTTTACTCGTGGCCTATAGCACAATCGCTTAAGCACCGCGTTCTCTTTCATTAGAAAACCGGAGTCACGGGTTCGAGTACGGTTTCTGGCAAGATTTAACTAAAACTGATCTGATGAGGCTATATACATGTTTATATATGAAAAATATATAAATATGTATGTGGAAGTAGCCGAAACATATGTAATCAATTTCCATGTTAACACTTGCTTTCGTCTGTTGTTGAAAAATTGCAAAAATGACTGTTTAATTAGTTCAATATAAAATTATCATTACCTTATCTTGTTATATAACTTCAAAAATAGGAAAAAAAATGGTGTCCTTTAAACATTTATGTAAGGATATCTCAAAGTCCAGAAGTAATAGAGCAATTCTAAGACCGGATTCGGATTAAGCATCAAAAATCACATCTGAAGTGACTATTGCTGTATCCGGTTTTTGTTTGTGTTTTTTTATATACGAAAAAACCGATTTTTTTAAAAAATAAATGGTGCGGAAACGATACCTTTTATATGTATGTATGTATGTATATAAGTATATATATACACATATATATATATTACACATATATACATATACAAGTATATGTATGTACGTATATACATATATATGTGTACATAATATGTATATAAATCCGAGACATTCTCAAAAATCGTTAAAAAAACTAAAATGTCAAAAAAAAAAAAACGGCTGGACGTCCGATTTCGTGGTTCCCGGATTCTGATACTAGAAGGGTCCCCGAACACTATCCCCGAAAAAAATCGCGGGTGGTATTTCAAAAAGTTGAAATTTTTTAAAAACCACCGTGTCAATCTTTCAATTTCGAATTAAATTTGTGACATTTATGTTTTCTAAATTTTTAATTTTTTTTCTTTGTGTTGTGTGAAGAAAGAAACAGCTACAGCAATTTTTTGCTAAGATATTCTTGTCTCTTTTCGACTATCGTTCATTACGAGAGTTCGATTTTGAATGTGTTAGTAATTTCCAAAAAGAGTTTCGTTGTGTAGGTTCCGGTTGTACTGGTTACAGACCCTGCAAGAACGTTATAACCAATTCTCTAACACCCCTGCAAGAACGTATCAGTTATATAACTCATTATTTATGTATTATTGCTGCTGAAAGTATTGGTTATAAATCTGAAAACTTGCAATTAATTTGTACAGAGCGTTAGGACAAATCTAACTCACACTTTTCTATACGTGTGATTTTGTATCCCTTTCTGGCACATGTGTTGTTATTACAGTGAGTTACTATGATGGTCTCTTTCCCACTTGTCATTCATAACCTGTGTATAACCAATTCAATATACTTACCAAATACTTCTACCAAACAAACGACTGACAGTTATATGCAATTGATATTTATTTATTTTTTATTTTAAAATCAGTACGTACGAGTACATAACAATAGTAAAAAGTATAGCTAATAATGCTACATAAGCACCAATTCATCGCAAAACATCACTTCAATATTACGTTTTTTTGGATCCTGATAGAACGGCAAGGATTGTGCTAGTATACGATTGGGTGGAGCCAAGAAATAAGAGTCTTTTTGGTTAGAGAATTGGTTATAACGTTCTTGCAGGAACATTTACAAAAAGATTATTTTTGGTACCAACACTAATACAAAATATTGACATAGTTTACATATCTTATAATGGTTAAGAAAGACAACAAATTTTGAGTATATCTTCTTCTCTTTTTGCACCTTTGTATTTTTGGAGTGAAATTTAACTCTGATTTTTTTGTCAAAGTAAAATCATTCAAAAAAAAACATTTTCTATAAATGAGAATTTTAAATAATCATATTTTAATGCTGGTGTCGTTAATTCTGAAGATATTCCATTGGATTTAAACAGAGAATTGCTCCAAAACAGTCCTCTTATAGTAAGTCACTTATTATCACTCTTTTTAGATTGATTGTTTATGTATAAATCTGTATTTTAAAAATCTCGCAGAAAACTTTCAAATGTACTCAGCAGTCTCTTTTTACGTTTTCTACAAGAATGTGTTTCTAAACAACCCGAACGAAGCATTTTATAAGGATTATGGTCTATTTCTAAAGGAGGGTATTGTGATCTCAAATGATGTTCATGACAAGGAAAGCATTGCAAAATGATTACTTCCTAATTTCTACGGAAGAATATTGTAAAAAAGAAGTTGACCAAAAAGACTCTTATTTCTTGGCTCCACCCAATCGTATACTAGCACAATCCTTGCCGTTCTATCAGGATCCAAAAAAACGTAATATTGAAGTGATGTTTTGCGATGAATTGGTGCTTATGTAGCATTATTAGCTATACTTTTTACTATTGTTATGTACTCGTACGTACTGATTTTAAAATAAAAAATAAATAAATATCAATTACATATAACTGTCAGTCGTTTGTTTGGTAGAAGTATTAGGTAAGTATATTGAATTGGTTATACACAGGTTATGAATGACAAGTGGGAAAGAGACCATCATAGTAACTCACTGTAATAACAACACATGTGCCAGAAAGGGATACAAAGTCACACGTATAGAAAAGTATGAGTTAGATTTGTCCTAACGCTCTGTACAAATTAATTGAAAGTTTTCAGATTTATAACCAATACTTTCAGCAGCAATAATACATAAATAATGAGTTATATAACTGATACGTTCTTGCAGGGGAGGATTTGCTGGGTAAACAGTCATTTTTGCAATTTTTCAACAACAGACGCAAGCAAGTGTCAACATGGAAATTGATTACATATGTTTCGGCTACTTCCACATACATACATATTTATATATTTTCATATATAGACATGTATAAAGCGTCATCAGATTAGTTTTAGTTAAATCTTGCCAGAAACCGTACTCGAACCCGTGACTTCGGTTTTCTAATGAAAGAAAACGCGGTGCTTAAGCGATTGTGCTATCGGTCACGAATAAACTCTCTGAACAGGATCGCCATTATGAATAAATCATAGGGCTCACTAGCGCCGTCTGTTGTGAAAAATTGCCAAATTGTTAGTTGGTAACACACTCTGGTTTTGAGACATGCTACGCTAGCTACAATTAAAATCTACAAGGGCGGATTTGTTTTCCACATACAATGCAGGCTCTCGAAATTACGAGAATTTTAATAGTAGATATGCAGGTTCCCCTAGATAAATTATGAAGTTAGTTTATTGACTGTTTTTTTGCTTGTATAGTACTAATGAAAGCACCAACGCGCTTTTTCTAAATTGAAGCTTAAGCACCGTGTTTTCTTTCATTCGAAAACCGGAATCACGGGTTCGAGTACGGTTTCTGGCAAGATTTAACTAAAACTGATCTGATGAGGCTATATACATGTTTATTAGGGTGGGCCGATTTGAAAACTGATCTCGGCTACCCCCCTATGTGAAAGTTCATTCAATTCTATGAATATTTGCCCAATGAAATATTCTTCTACGTTCAACTTTAGTTCGGCGCCTTTTTGATCGAAAATTGTACCTTTCATCAATATTTTTTTTATTTTCATACTAAATTTTAAAAATTTTTATAAAGACAAAAGTAATGTCATTATATGATTTGGTTGGTATTCTGTCAGTAATCAATTAAATTGGGTTCTGTTTACATAAGAAGTTCACTTGATGGTGTGGAATTGATGCTATATATTTAAAAAAATGATATGGGTCAAATAGCCGATTATTATGACCGACTTTCAAAATAAACGATTCATATTTTTAGATGAATTTTTTCAAACAAAACACCAACCTAAGCTGAGAGTTCATTCAATTCTATGAATATTTGCCCAAGGAACCATACCTCTATGTTCAACTTTAGTTTGGCGCATTTTCGATTGAAAATTTTACCTTCTGTTTAATATTTATTTTTATGCTTAATTTTCAAAATTCCTATAGAGACAAAAATAATATCCCAAGGGAAAAGAAGTGCTTCAAAAACCCTTCTGAAGTGCATTCTTTTCACCAATAAACGCTTCCGCTCCGTAAGAACAATACTTTCTTTTTAACATTGCATGTCATAGGATGTAAGTGAGCAAAAGCTTACCGCAGCCTTACCAAAAAAGAGTTTTTAAAGCGCTTATTTGTAATGCTGCGGTAAGCGTTTTTCAATAAAATTTAAAAAAACAAAAAAAAACTGGCCGCGCCGGGATTTGAATCCACGACCCTCCGCGTGCTAGATATTTTGTTCTTACATTTACCAACCCTTTAGACCGCTCCACCAACGCCTGATGATATGAAGAGGTATTAAATTTGTATATTAAGCAAATGTTGTCCAAACAGAATTTGACATACAAATGCTCCTGCAGCATTACATAGAATCATTGTGCAATCAGTTTCAATTCAAGTAAGCAAAAGTAAATAAAAATGAGAAAGGAAAATAGAAAAGTGAAGGTTGAATAAAAAATATTTTAATAAAAAAAAAAAAATTAAAGCAAAAACGGAAAAAAAAAATCAGCCGGGCTGGGTTCGAACTCACGTTGTTCTTACTGCAGCCTTATATGGAATCATTGTGTAATCAATTTCAATTCATTTAAAGAAAAGTAAATTAATAAGAGAAAGGAAAATAGAAAAGTGAAATAAAAGATGTTGAATAAAATATATTTTAATAAAAAAAAAAATAAAGCAAAAAAAATTAAAAAAAAAAATCTCCCGGGCTGGGTTCGAACTCACGTTGTTCTTACTGCAGTCTTATAAAAAATCATTGTGATAGTGCTTCTAAATTTCTATGGGGACAAGCACTTTTGAAGTGCTTGGATCAGAAGCGCTAGAAATTTTTCCTCTTGGGATCATAATATGTTTTGGCTGGTATTCTGTCAGTAATCAATAAAATTGGGTTCTGTTTTTACGAAAAGTTTACTTGATAGCGTGGAATTGATTATATTTATTCCAAAAAATTATATCGGTCACATAACCGATTTACTATAAACGATTCATATTTTTACATGGATTTTTTCAATTGAAACACCAACCCAAGTGTTTTTGGATGCTAAGATAGATGCCGAATCTTACACTCATTTTATTCCAGGGCAACATCTAGTGGCAGTTTTAGGAAATAAATTAGCCGCTTTTTTTTAATTTTACACAACAATATACCAAAAATCTATGTGGCTCTCCTACTGCGATCGGGTCTACGTCCCGGAGAGACCCTCCCTTTGGGAGGCCAGGAATCGCAACAACAACAACATCAAAAGCCCTGGAGTTGGAGTTGCTACAACAACAAAAATCTATGTAAAAATATGAATGGTTTATAATAAATATATATAATTTGACCGATATAATTTTTTAGAATAAATATAAACAATTCCACGCTATCAAGTAAAGTGTTCGTAAAAAAAGAACCCAATTTTATTAATTACTGACAGAATACCAGCCAAAACATATTATGATATTACTTTTGTCTCTATAAGAATTTTGAAAACTAAGCATAAAAATAAATATTAAGCGCAAGGTAAAATTTTCAATCGAAAATGCGCCGAACTAAAGTTGAACGTAGAGGTATGGTTCCTTCGGCAAATATTCATAGAATTGAATGAACTCTCAGCCTAGGTTGGTATTTTGTTTGAAAAGATTCATCCAAAAATATGAATCGTTTATTTTGAAAGTCGGTCATAATAATCGGCTATTTGACCCATATCACTTTTTTAAATATATAGCATCAATTCCACACCATCAAGTGAACTTCTTATGTAAACAGAACCCAATTTACTTGATTACTGACAGAATACCAGCCAAATCATATAATGACATTACTTTTGTCTTTATAAAAATTTTTAAAATTTAGTATGAAAATAAAAAAAAATATTGATGAAAGGTACAATTTTCGATCAAAAATGCGCCGAACTAAAGTTGAACGCAGAAGTATAGTTCCTTGGGCAAATATTCATAGAATTGAATGAACTTTCATATAGGGGGGTAGCCGAGATCAGTTTTCAAATCGGCCCACCCTAATAAACATGTATATAGCCTCATCAGATCAGTTTTAGTTAAATCTTGCCAGAAACCGTACTCGAACCCGTGACTCCGGTTTTGGAATGAAAGAAAACGCGGTGCTTAAACTTCAATTTAGGAAAAGCGCGTTGGTACTTTCGTTAGTACTATACAAGCAAAAAAACAGTCAATAAACTAACTTCATAATTTATCTAGGGGAACCTGCATATCTACCATTAAAATTCTCGTAATTTCGAGAGCCTGCATTGTACATATGTGGAAAACAAATCCGCCGTTGTAGGTTTTAATTGTAGCTAGCGTAGCATGTCTCAAAACCAGAGTGTGTTACCAACTAACAATTTGGAAATTTTTCACAACAGACGGCGCTAGTGAGCCTTATGATTTATTCATAATGGCGATCCTTTTCAGAGAGTTTATCCGTGACCGATAGAACAATCGCTTATGCAGCGCGTTTTCTTTCATTAGAAAACCGGAGCCACGGGTTCGAGTACGGTTTCTGGCAAGATTTAACTAAAACTGATATGATGAGGCTATATACATGTTTATATATGAAAATATATAAATACTTATGTATGTGGAAGTAGCCGAAACATATGTAATCAATTTCCATGTTAACACTTGCTTGCGTCTGTTGTTGAAAAATTGCAAAAATGACTGTTTAACTAGTTCAATATAAAATTATCATACTTAATAATATGTATGCATTTTCATATTTTTCATTGTTCCTTACAATAATGGGTAAAATTTAATTTTTATATGTCTACTAAAAATATTTTTTTTTATTCAAATTTTAACGGTTTTTGTCATTTTTTCGAAAACCGGTCCATCGAGTTTTTTCTATTTAGTCTTATATTCTTTAGAATCTAATATGCTTTTATAATATATACACATAATTAATCATCATAATTAGTTAAAATAATAATAAAAATTAAATTTTTTTGTGTCCACTTACAACTTTTTATTAAATCCAGTTTTAACGGTTTTTTGGCATTCTTTCAAAAACCGCTCTAACGATTTTTTTAAAAATTCACAAAAATATGCAGAATTTGATAGGCTTGCATAATATAAAATAACCCCAGAGGAGTTTTGTTATCGTCATTAAAATTCTCAGAACAGCGCCGCACAGTGATGCGATCAGTACAAACTACACGGAAAAAACTCGAAATCGAATTTTTACATTCCGAATATGAAAAATAAAGAAAATATATAATTAACTCATAAATAATTTTTTACTTACCTCCGCTTTCTACATAAAATACCAAAAATCGTCAAAGTTGGCCTAAAAAATGATGTTTTCCAAATTTGCGTCCATGAAATTAGTTGCTATTTTCACAATTTTTTTTTAATACTTCCCAATATCGAAAAGAGTTGAAAATCGGCACGCATTACGGCCAAGATATTTTTTATGGAAATATTATAAATTCAAAACCAAATCTTTTAAAATGTTGGTGCTATAGAATAGAATTTAGAGAGATAAATGTGAAAAAACGCCAAATTCTGCAAAACATTTTGGAAAAAAAAAAAAAAAATAGGCCACTCCATATTTCTACCAAACTTTCTTTATTTAATCAGTGTTATGTCTTCTTTAAGTGCGTAAATTTTCCTTTGACTTTTTTTCTTAATCTATATGATGGTACTAAATATTACTGTATTAATTAGGCTCTGACCGTATTGTCTGAAATAAATATAATTTTAAGTCGATGAGACTTTTTATGGAATTAAAATATTTGTAATATAACACACAATATATTTACACTGAAAAAAAAAAAAAAAAAAAAACAAAATACACGAAATAAAAAAAAAAAACTATTTTAGTGAAGTGTAAATAAGTCTTAAAAACGAAAAATTTGGTTAAATATTTTGGTAGGTAATTAAAAAAAAATGGCCACTTGATTTTTTTACCAAACTTTTTTTTTCACATGAGTTTACTTTAACCACTAGGAGTGCCTAAGTGCGCAAACTTGACATTGTATTTTTTTTTTTTTTTAACCTATTTGATTGTCCTAAAAATACTATTAAATTAAATTTCAAATCCAGGTTCCCAATATTTTAACTAAATATTAGGAATGGTTTTTGGGTAATTTCATTACTTTGAGCTCTAATCCGGGTAACATAACTAACACAACACGTTATGTTAATACACAGAAAAAAAATCAATAAATCCTAAAATATTTTTTTTTTTTTAAATCCTTTGTTTATTGTTTTTGTTATTTTTTTTTATATAATAAAAGTGAAATATATATCTGCGTCAGAAATAAAACAAAAGCTTATTTAATCATGTTATTAAAAAGATCTCTCGCAACCGAAAAAGTACTTTCTGAAGAGTAAAAAAGGTTCCCTCCAAAATTATCAAATATCATCAGTGATACTTGCTAAGCTTTATTATTATATTAATATTATTTATTATACTCATATTATTTATTATATTAATATAATTAATATTATTAGTGCCTTAGAAATCAAATATTACACGTCTACTTAAAATTTCGTTATTGCAGATTTTTTCGTTAGTTATGGTGCAATTTATATTTCAGTTGTATGGGAGGTACGACGCCCACTTGTCCAATTGTGCTGAAATTTTTTATAAATTTAAGAAACTACACAAAATCCATACACTTAAAATTTTGTAACCATAGGTCGTTCCGTTTTTAAGATATAGCCCAAAATGTTAATAAGTTGTATGGGAGGTGCCACACCCACTTGTCCAAAAATTCTGAAATAATTTTTTTTGTACTTTCCCATACCTTAAACATAAAAAACTGCAAAAAAAAATAGTTTTTTCCGTCTAGCATGTACTAATCGTATCACTGTGCGCCGTGTATGAGTATCTACAAAGTTTAAACTGATCCCAGTCACAATGCTATACTAATATATAATATTGTACCAAATTTTGTTTAAATCTCTACAGCAGTTTACAAAAAAAAAAAAAATATTTACCAGGTACAAAACTTAGATGCAAATATATGATTGCATTTTATAAAATTAAAATTTTAAAGAAATAAACAAAAACGCACATTTGCAAATAAGTTGAGGTGAAAATATATTTCATTCCCCTCATTTAAAAAAAAAAATCATTAAAATCGGAGCAGTTTTGCCGGTTTCCCAAACAAAATGCTAACGTTACTCCAGTGATAGGCAAATGGATTTATGCAATAACGCCCTATAATTTAAATTTTCATTCTTCTATAATTCTGTCAATATGCATAAGTATTAAGTATTAGCGGTAATCAGTTACTCATTATGTTAGTGATAATTGAATAAATTTGTTATCCAAGGTTTAAATCATGGTTTGTTCTATCCACGGTGGTTTTTAAAAAATTTTAACTTTTTGAAATACCACCCGCGATTTTTTTCAGGGATAATGTTGGGGAACCCTTCTAGTATCTAAATCCGCAAACCGCGAAATCGAACGTCCAGCCGTTTTTTTTTTTTTGACCTTTTAGTTTTGTTAACGATTTTTGAGTATGTCTCGGTGTATGTATACATATTATGTACACATAAATATGTATATACGTACATATATATACTTGTATATGTATATATGTGTACTATATATATATGGATATATATATACATACATACATATAAAAGGTATCGTTTCCGCACCATTTATTTTTTTAAAAAATCGGTTTTTTCGTATTTAAGAAAAACACAAACAAAAACCGGAAACAAAAGTAGTCACTCCAGATGTGATTTTTGATGCTTAATCCGATTCTGGTATTAGAATTGCTCTATTACGTCTGGACTTTGAGATATCCTTACATATATGTTTAAAGGACACCATTTTTTTTCCTATTTTTGAAGTTATATAACAAGATAAGGTAATATTATGCCGTAAAATCTGGTATGGCAGTTAATAGCCCTAGTTTTTTCCTTGAAAACTCAATCAAACCGATAACGATATCTTTTTTTTTGTCGGAGATATCTCTGCCTAAAAAGTTACAAAAGTGCAAAAACACGATTTTTGGCTATATTGGATGTTATATGCAGGACACACAAAATTTTTTTGGGAGTTTCTACTACCAGAAACATTTAGTACTTTCTTTTGGCTTTAAATTGAGCCATCAAATGTTTTTCTGCAATATTTCTCTGCAAAGTTATGTTAACTTTAAAATCACACCATGAAACTTAAAGCGAAAAATCTCGGTTTTCGGCTATATACAGTACGGACGAAATTCGTCTGCTCTTTTTTACCAACCGAAGCATTTAAAACCATTCTTTATCTTCAAATTAAACTAACAAGTGGTCTCTTGTAATTGTTTTCTAAAAAGTTATGACTATTTTAAGACAACATGTTGCAGCGATATAAGGAATACTCGTACACTGTGAGTTTGCACTTCATAATGTAATTTTTAAATGGTCATAACTTTGTGGAAAACAATCACAAGAGACCTCTTGATAGCTTATTTTGAAGATAAAAAATGGTTTTAAATGCTTCAATTAGTAAAAAAGAGCAGACGAATTTCGTCCGTACTGCATACAACATCAAATATAGCCGAAAACCGAGATTTTTCGCTTTAAGTTTCATGGTGTGATTTTAAAGTTAACATAACTTTGCAGAGAAATATTGCAGACAAACATTTGATAGCTCAATTTAAAGCCAAAAGAAAGTACTAAATGTTTCTGGTAATAGAAATTCCCAAAAAAATTTTGTGTGTCCTGCATATAACATCCAATATAGCCAAAAATCGTGTTTTTGCACTTTTTTAACTTTTTAGGCAAAGATATCTCCGACAAAAAAAAAGATATCGTTATCGGTTTGATTGAGTTTTCAAGGAAAAAACTAGGGCTATTAACTGCCATACCAGATTTTACGGCATAATATTACCTTATCTTGTTATATAACTTCAAAAATAGGAAAAAAAATGGTGTCCTTTAAACATATATGTAAGGATATCTCAAAGTCCAGACGTAATAGAGCAATTCTAATACCAGAATCGGATTGAGCATCAAAAATCACATCTGGAGTGACTACTTTTGTTTCCGGTTTTTGTTTGTGTTTTTCTTAAATACGAAAAAACCGATTTTTTAAAAAAATAAATGGTGCGGAAACGATACCTTTTATATGTATGTATGTATGTATGTATATATATATCCATATATATATATTACACATATATATATACAAGTATATATATGTACGTATATACTAGGGTGGGCCGATTTGAAAACTGATCTCGGCTACCCCGCTATGTGAAAGTTCATTCAATTCTATGAATATTTGCCCAAGGAACTATACCTCTGCGTTCAACTTTAGTTCGGCGCATTTTTGGTCGAGAATTTTACCTTTTATTAATATTTTTTTATTTTCATACTAAATTTTAAAAATTTTTATAAAGACAAAAGTAATGTCATTATATGATTTGGCTGGTATTCTGTCAGTAATCAATTAAATTGGATTCTGTTTACATAAAAAGTTTACTTGATAGAATGGAATGGATGCTATATATTAAAAAAAGTGATATGGGTCAAATAGCCGATTATTATGACCGACTTTCAAAATAAACGATTCATATTTTTGGATGAATTTTTTCAAACAAAACACTAACCTAGGCTGAAAGTTCATTCAATTTTAAGAATATTTGTCTAAGGAACCATACCTCTACGTTCAACTTTAGTTCGGCGCATTTTCGATTGAAATTTTTACCTTGCGTTTAATATTTATTTTTATGCTTGATTTTCAAAATTCTCATAGAGACAAAAGTAATATCATAATATGTTTTGGCTGGTATTCTGTGAGTAATCAATAAAATTGGGTTCTGTTCTTTCGAAAAGTTTACTTGATAACGTGGAATGAACTACATTTATTCCAAAAAATTTTATCGGTCAAATAACCGATTTTTTTTAAACGATTCATATTTTTACATGGATTTTTGGTATATTGTTCTGTAAAATTAAATCAATTAATCAATTCCACGCTATCAAGTAAACTTTTCAAAAGAACAGAACCCAATTTTATTGATTACTCACAGAATACCAGCCAAAACATATTATGATATTACTTTTGTCTCTATGAGAATTTTAAAAATCAAGCATAAAAATAAATATTAAACGCAAGGTAAAATTTTCAATCGAAAATGCGCCGAACTACAGTTGAACGTAGAGGTATGGTTTCTTGGGCAAATATGCATAAAATTGAATGAACTTTCAGCCTAGGTTGGTGTTTTGTTTGAAAAAATTCATCCAAAAATATGAATCGTTTATTTTGAAAGTCGGTCATAATAATCGGCTATTTGACCCATATCACTTTTTTAAATATACAATATCAATTCCACACTATTAGGTAAACTTTTTGTGTGAGCAGAACCCAATTTAATTGATTACTGACAGAATACCAACCAAATCATATAATGACATTACTTTTGTCTTTATAAAAATTTTTAAAATTTAGTATGAAAATAAAAAAAATATTAATAAAAGGTAAAATTTTCGATCAAAAATGCGCCGAACTAAAGTTGAACGCAGAGGTATAGTTCCTTGGGCAAATATTCATAGAATTGAATGAACTTTCACATAAGGGGGTAGCCGAGGTCGATAAAATTTCGTCCATACAATTTGGCCCACCCTAGTATATACATATATATGTGTACATAATATGTATATACACACCGAGACATACTCAAAAATCGTTAAAAAAACTAAAAGGTCGAAAAAAAAAAAACGGCTGGACGTTCGATTTCGCGGTTTGCGGACTTAGATACTAGAAGGGTCCTCCAACATTATCCCTGAAAAAAATCGCGGGTGGTATTTCAAAAAGTTAAAATTTTTTAAAAACCACCGTGTATCTACAGCATTTTGAAACTTTAAATTGAATTATCTCGAAATGCCATTCTTCGAATTAGGGCGTTATTGCTTGTGTGGTTCGAAAAAAAGTTAGACTTCAACAAGCTGTATCACTTACAAATCAAACTTGTTTTAAAAATTTGTAGGGGATATCTTAATTGGACTACTGACACATTGTGTGTTACAAAATAAATTTAACAAAGAAAATTAAAAATATTTTTTAGTCTTTTATGCAATTTCTTTAATATTAGTTATTAATTTCTCATTTAATTGCTTTGGTAATCATTTAGTTGTTATTACAACTTTTATTGTTGTATATCTTCATTACAACTCTCTGTAACAAGTAATAAGTTTTCCACGTAATTCAGGTCACTTTCTACGCGATGCGCGCTGCCTAATGTCGCATGCAATCGTAGATGCAATTTTTCAGCAGCGGTAGAAACAAAAAAACAACAATACAACAACAAAAATAAAAAAATTGCAACATCAATTATGAAAAATTTCTCCTATCGTGGTTGCATTATTTTTCTATGCAATTTTAGGCAGAGTACCACAGATAAAGTTAAGACCGGGTTACAGAAAAATTCAAAAGATCGCTAAATCGCACGCTCTTTCGCGCTGGAAATTTATTATAGATAGATAAAATATTTATCACCTTTTATGTCTCGAAAACCATTAGCAATAGATCAATTCTGGAAAAAAAAAATTTTTCCGCAAAACTGATAATAAGAGGTCTGCATACTGAGCATTTAGAACAGCTCTGTGAATTTTTATAAAAATCTGAGAACCCAACAGCAAATTTCGAAAAAATTGAGATGGAAATGGTCAGCAATATGGCGTAGCCACACGGCGTGCAGCGTAGCAAAAGTCGAAGGGTGGTCCAATAGGCATGCGCTTATTTTACGATTTTCTGATTTTCGTTCATGCCGCCCCCTGAAATCCTTCTAATGGTCATAAAAACAAATACTATGAAGTTTCACGGCGATCGGATTACGATAACCCGGCCCGCAAGAGAGGTCAAGGTCATATGTAGTAGAATAGCATTTTGAGGCAATTTTGCTAATGTCGATAAAAGAAAAATTCAAAGAATTCGTATTTATTACCCGATTTTAAACAATTATAGCTTGTTGGAAAGGTATTTAAATTTGCTATAAGATAAAGTAATGCTTTGACTAATTTAATTAAGTTTAAAAAAAATTTTCATTATGTTTTGCCTGAAACCTCAACTTGACCTTGACCTCTCTTGCGGGCCGGGTTATCGTTATCCGATCGCCGTGAAACTTCATAGTATTTGTTTTTATGACCATTAGAAGGATTTCAGGGGGCGGCATGAACGAAAATCAGAAAATCGTAAAATAAGCGCATGCCTAGTGGTCCAATTTCCATTTTTCGCGGACAGGTACCGGTTCGCGAAATACTTCTTGAAGAATACTTTTCTAAAGGATTTAAGGCATTCTTAAATTTAAGTGGATTTTGTTAAAAAAAAAATCATATCTTCAGTTGAGGAATATTTTTAAATGCGAGCAACTGTCAAAGCCAATTATATGTACTTCTCGTAAAGCTAAAACTGAGAACTTATCAAAAAATTTTAAACTTTTTTTTAGTTCTAGTTGTTAGCCTATGGTAACCATCCACCAGCCTTATCATTTATTTTTACCTCGAAATGACATGTTAAGTAAAAAACACGCATTTTAAAATACGAACAACTGTTAAAGCTAATTGTTGGCATGTACTACTTATACCTAAAACTGAAAACTTTTAAAAAATTTTCAAACTTTTCCAACAATCCACAGCAAGAGTTTTGTCTGAATGCCTTTTGATGATGCTTGTTCTAAAATTTAACGTGGACAGTTGCGAAAACCTTTAACATCCTTCGCGAAAACGCAGATTTGGAAAAAATTTTTCACTCTAGTGAAAAATATGATTTCAAAAAAATATTGTCATCAGTATGTTACGTTATGTTTTTCCTAATTTCAGTACACCACCTTCCATCTGTCCAGGTTTTGAAGTACATTCTGAACACATTTTGTGTAATTTGCATTTGGTCTAAATAGATAAATGCCTCATTACCTAAAACTATTTTTAATATCTCTGTACGATCGGTACTATCCAAAACTCTACAAAAAATTGTTTTGGTAACTGTTTTGCCTTCGTTACCTGGTATTCTTTACCATATTCGTATAGTCTTCTTATATTCTGATTTTATTCCGTTTAACGCGCCAACGTCTGATGGTTGGGTTATGTGTGCAGTATTTAGTAAGAGGACATATGAAATGGTTCCATTATTACCAGAGCTCAATAGATAAATGTGACTTGGGACCATCATCTAGAAACAGTACTGAACATTTGATATTGTTTTTAGTGAGCCACATACCACATACTCAAAAATGTTTTTGACCGCATCCAGCTACTGTCTGATCTTGCTAGTCCCCATTCATCTGGCATATTTTGAACCAAGGCTGGATGAGGACGTTTATATGAAAATACAACCATAGGTGGCAATTTTTACCATCAGAACTGAAGACCAATAGGACAAAGATGGTTTCTTTGTAGTTTCCAAATATGACACTACATACTAGGGCTGTTCAAAAAAAAAAAATTTTTCGAATTTCCAAGATATACTTTGGCATCACGATCTACATCATGACAGAATATCCCAAAAAATTTTTCAGATTTTTAAATTCATATTTAAAGGTGGCTCAAAGCAGAAATATATTTTTGTTATTTTTTTTTTAGCATTAATTATAAAATGTTGTCAAACAATTTGAAAAATTTGTTTTAGAGTAACTTAAAAACATTCATTTTGTTTGTTTTTTAATGAACTTTAAAACCTACGTTGTAATTTTGACAAAAAAAATTTTACACTTCTTAAAAAACGAAAAACTGCCCTAAGGAGGCGAAATTTTACGGTTTTTCAAAGAAAAAAGTCATCGTGCTTTAAACGAAATGAACATTTTTTAATTTACAAGATCTCATTCAAAAGAGCTCTTAAAAACCTTCAAGACAAGACATGTTAAGATTTTTTTGAGCCAGCAGGCTCGATGACATAACGTTTGAAATATAGTAATGCAGCCCTGTGAAAGGCAAAACGCTTTTTACTCAAGAGGGAGGTATCTTACAAAAAAGTGCCCATGGCATTAAATGCTTAAAATCATCCAAGGAACAAGTGTAAATTGTTTTTTTTTTTTTTTTACTTAATTTTAGAAAAAAAAATTTTTTAACGTCATTTTTAATAAACTTTCCAAAAAAAAAAAAAAAAAAACAATTCACACTTGTTCCTTGGATGATTCTAAGTATTTTATGCCATGGGCACTTTTTTGTAAGATGCCTTCCTCTTGAGTAAAAAGCGTTTTGCCTTTCACAGGGCTGCATTACTATATTTCAAACGTTATGTCATCGAGCCTGCTGGCCCAAAAAAGTCTTAACAAGTCTTGTCTTGAAGGTTTTTAAGAGCTCTTTTGAATGAGATCTTGTAAATTAAAAAATGTTCATTTCGTTTAAAGCACGATGACTTTTTTTTTTGAAAAATCGTAAAATTTCGCCTTCTTAGGGCAGTTTTTCGTTTTTTAAGAAGTGTAAAATTTTTTTTTGTCAAAATTACAACGTAGGTTTTAAAGTTCATTAAAAAACAAACAAAATGAATGTTTTTAAGTTACTCTAAAACAAATTTTTCAAATTGTTTGACAACATTTTATAATTAATGCTAAAAAAAAAATAACAAAAATATATTTCTGCTTTGAGCCACCTTTAAATATGAATTTAAAAATCTGAAAAATTTTTTGGGATATTCTGTCATGATGTAGATCGTGATGCCAAAGTATATCTTGGAAATTCGAAAAATTTTTTTTTTTTGAACAGCCCTACTACATACATTTTTCCAGACTTAAGGTGCGAAAATAGCCCCAGTATTAGAACCGTGTTCAAAAGATCAGATGACTTTTGAAGAAATCCGCATTTGGCCAAGTGATTTAACCATTTCACGAGACGAGTTTCATCACTTGAACTTAAAATGGTCTCGGGTCCCATTTTTCTTACTTTTTCTAAAATTCTGCATTTTTTCGAGGATTATTCATCTTGATTCGATAATCCGGCACAAGTACCTAGGTAAATCAAGCTCAAACACAAGCAGCCGAGATTAGAAAACTGGTCGCCCTCTCATTTTTTGACTACGTAACCGTGGCCGACACATGAAAATCTAATAAATTTTAAAAAAAACATAGTTTTAAGCGAATTTGTCTCGCAGGAATTGACCAATTCCAATCGTTTGAAATCGTCCAGCGCCAAAGATATCATCCCAGATGATTGCTGTTGAACTGAAGCGAGAATCATGGAATTAGATTCAATGGAATAGCTATACCAAATATCAATTAATAACGCAAACAACAATTATGACATCAAGGCTTACGTATTAACACACAAACAAAACTGGCAAAAGTCGGTTTCGTAACCGGGCAAGGATGGTGCATTGATCTAGCGACTGGCACTGACTGCGTTTGAGAGTTGTACCAACCGTGACGTCCTGGGTTCAACTCCCGCCCGAACCAAAAACACAAAAGTTTATCAAACTTGCAATTTTTCAATTATAATTAATTCAGTAAAATAAATATAATTATAATTAAAAACAAAAATAGTCTGTGGCAAGAGACGAAACATATGTCACTATAGACGTGTTTTTAATCCGTTCCTTAATTTGTCATAATTATGTGTTAGAAAATGCATTGATAGATTTATATGTAAAATTTATAGGTAACTCGGTAACTCAAATATATGACTAAAAGTTCAATAAAAAATTCATTTTGAAAATCAATAAACTATCTGTTAAATTAAAACTAAATTCATTTGTTTAAATTAATAAATCTAAACTTAAAACAACTACCGAAACAATGTCTTCATATAATTGGTATGTTATGTATAACAAATCATTATATTGTAGTAGTCCAGGTAAATTAGCATTTGAAATAACAATAATTAGGGGAAAGCTGAAAATAGGTACAGACCTTAGAAGCACCATTACAAATAACCTGTCGAAAGTCCCCATTGATCCTATGTGAGCTAAAAAAGTTATTCAAGGCCAATGGTCACAAAAAATAGTTTTTTTGAAATATCTCGCCAGCGGTAACTTCTAGAGAAAAAATTTTGTCCGCAAATTTGTAGCTTATAAAATTTCCTATAAAAACGGTCCATAATTTGTTGCATGTTGTTTTTTTTTTCGTGCGACGTATAGTTTATGAGATATCTTTTGACAATCTTCAAATTTAGAAAAAAACAGTTTTTCCAAAATATCTCGGAAACGATGTGCCCTAGGAAATTTTCAAGTACATGCAATTCCCTATGACGGTCTCTCAGAACAATTTTTTCGTCTGAATTACCGTTCATGAGATATCGCGATTTGAAAATCATTCGAAAATCAACTTTAAAATTATTTTACAATGTACACTCGTATGCCGCAAGGTCTTTGCTTTGCCCTTGCTACGTCGACTGTGCACATTATCAGGTCCATAAAGTGAGCTATGCAGGTGTGACGAATTTCGATGTTTTTTGGTTGGGAATTTCGAGCTATTTTCGTGCTTTTCAACAGTAATTTCGAGCTGTCTGGGAAATTTTCCATTTTCCGGAAAAGCGGAAAAATTGTTTTGCATAGCTGAGTTTATTTTTTCAGCCAGACGAATCCGCGAGAAGAGTTAGTGCTGAAATCTTTTAACGCAGGAATTTCGAGCTACTTTTGAGCTAATTTTGAGCTAAAAGCATTTTCCGGAAAACTCCCAATTTTCCCGGAAAATCCCAAAAAACTTTTTTTATCGCTAACTTTATTTTTTTCAGCCAGACGAATCCGCGGGAATAGTAAGCGATGAAATCTTTTATCGCAGGAATTTCGAGCTACTTTCGAGCTGACCTTGAATGAAGTGTTTTCCCTAAATTTCCCCGGAAAATCCCAAAAAATTTTTTAAGAGCTTGCTTTATTTTTTCAGCCAGACGAACCCATGAGAATATTTGGCGATCATATTATTTGACACACGAATTTGGAGCTAGTTTCGAGCTCATCAAAAACGAAAAGTGTTTTCCGGAAAACCCCAAAATTTCCCGGAAAATCCCAAAAAACCTTTTTTTATGGCGGTGCCATGACATAATCCCCACGGACATAATCCCCATGTCTTAAATGGGTGTTATTTCCGCAAATTATTGGATATATTACCGACTGCTCCACTGCCGAAGGCCGCCTCGAAGCCGGTGTTGGATTTTTGTGAGTTTTAAGTCCTGAGCTGCGGACGCAGGCCGCCCACTTACCCCTACTCTTTTGTAAAATTACTGTGGCTAGCAAACTAGGTGTTGGATATATTATAGGCTGATCCGCGAAAAACTTTCGGACATAATCCGAATAATTTGCGGACATAACATAGGGGAAAAAAATTTTTTGGGATTTTCCGGGAAAATTTAAGGAAAACTCTTCATTCAAGGTCAGCTCGAAACTAGCTTGAAATTCCTGCGTTAAAAGATTTCATCGCTTACTATTTCCGCGGATTCGTCTGGCTGAAAAAAATAAAGTTAGCCATAAAAAAAGTTTTTTGGGACTTTCCGGGAAAATTGGGAGTTTTCTGGAAAATGCTTTTAGCTCAAAATTAGCTCGAAAGTAGCTCGAAACTCCTGCGTTAAAAGATTTCATCGCTAACTTTTCCCGCAGATTCGTCTGGCTGAAAAAATAAACTTAGCTATGCAGAACAATTTTTCCGCTTTTCCGGAAAAGCTCGAAAATAGCTCGAAATTCCCAACCAAAAAACATCGAAATTCGTCACACCTGCATAGCTCACTTTATGCACCTCACATTATCGGTTTCAGGGCTGTCACATGGTAGTTTTTTAAGTAATGCTTAAGCATACATTTTAGCAAAATGAAATAAATAAATATTAGGGCTTAATGTTACTTTATCAACTGTTGTTGTTTTTGTCTTATTTTTTTTTCCCATATAGGGCTCTAGGAATTAATTACTACAACAACAACAACAACTTCTGGTCGAACCTACTTTCGGAGATATAGTCATCGGAATATCGGGATATATCATTTATAAAAATCGGTATAAGTTGGGAACCCCTGGATGGATTTTGATTATTGATGTCATATGAAAGGTATTTAACCGGGCTATATAATTGCTTTTCAATTTGAGTCATAGTTTTTGAGATATGACAATTTTTCAAAAATGCACCCCATTTTACCTCCAAAAAGCTGTTATTTTTCCCAAAAAATTTATTACTAACCCATAATTTTAATAACAAAATTAGGAAGCCCAATTTATTTCCTTTCATTTGATATGCAACATGTATCTGAAATTGCATCATTAATAAATTTCTATAGAAAAAAACAAAAATAGACGAAATCAATTTGCTTTAAATTAGGAACTTTCAACAACAACAATGCCGTAACAGACAACAACAACTATACTTCTACTCCAACAACAACAACAAAGAAAACCAGCTACTTGTACAAGCGCAGCAGCTACTTATTATTTTAAAAAAATTAAAAATTTTTATTAAAAATTGCGCGCGCAATTTAGCTAGCAAACTATGTGTTGGAGATATTATGGACTGATCCGCGGCCGAAGGCCGCCGCGAAGCCGGTGTTGGATGTCTGACAGTTTTAAATCCTGAGCAGCGGCCGCAGGCCGCCCAATTACCCCTAAAATTACTGTTGTTGTAGTAGTAGAAAAGTTGTTGTTGTTGTTGTCTGTCCTGATATTGTTGTTGTTAAAAGTTCCAAATTTTCAAAAAATTGATTTGATCCATTTTTGTTTTTTCTATAGAAAACTATTAATGATGCAATTTCAGATACATGTTGCATATCAAATGAAAGCAAATAAATTGGGCTTCCTTAATTTAGTTATTAAAATTATAGGTTAATAATACATTTTTTTGGAAAAATAACGGTTTTTTGAGAAAAAAATGGGGTGCATTTTTGAAAAATTGAAAACAATCACTCAAATTCAATTTTTTTAATGCAATTATACAGCCCGGTAAAATACCTTTCATATGACATCAATATTTTTAAAATCCATCCAGTGGTTCCCAACTTATACTGATTTTTATAAAAGATATATCCCGATCTTCCGATGGCTATATCTCCGAAAGTAGGTTCAACCAGAAGTTGTTGTTGTTGTAATTAGTTCCCAGATCCCTATTTGGGCAAAAAAAAAAAAAAAAAAACAACAACAGTCGATAAAGTAAAATTGTTCCAATATTAGTTTTAAAAATTTTAAATAAACTTTAAAAGTCTAATTTTCACTTTTAGGGTTACCAACTGGTTTTTTATCGTATATTTGGCTTAGTCCATATACTTTAAAAACAAAAATAAATTTTAGTTTTAAAACGCTTAAATAAAGTTTATAAAAACCCATTATAAATTTTTAGGGTTGCTACCTAGTCATTCTACGAAATTTTGATTAAATCTCACTTCTTTTCTACTTAATTGAATTTTTTGGCTTTCAAATAGTTAAATAATCTTTTCAAAAAATAAACAAAACTTTCAGGGTTTCACCTGACCGTATTTGAAGGCCAAAAATTCAATTAAGTCAAAAAGAAGTGAGATTTAATCAAAATTTTGTGGAATGACTAGGTGGATAATGGATTTTTATAAACTTTATTTAAGCGTTTTAAAACTAAAATTTATTTTTGTTTTTAAAGTATATGGACTAAACCAAATATACGAAAAAAACCAGGTGGTAACCCTAAAAGTGAATGTTGGACTTTTAAAGTTCGTATAAAATTTTTAAAACTAAAACTTATTTATTTCACTTTGCTAAAATGTATGCTTAAGCATTACTTAAAAAAATACCATGTGACAGCCCTGAAACCGATAATGTGCGCAGTCGACGTAGCACCGGCAAAGCAAAAACCATGCGGCATACGAGTGTGCATTGTAAAATAATTTGAAAGTTGGGCACATCGTTTCCGAGATATTTTGGAAAAACTGTTTTTTTCTAAATTTGAAGATTGTCAAAAGATATCTCCTAAACTTTACGTCGCACGAAAAAAAAAACAACGTCAGGTTTGTAAAGCAAGCGATTTGTAATGCAATCACTATATTCTTTAACTTTATTATAAACTAATTTAATAACCACCACTGTACATTTGTATTAGATATCACTTTTCATGGAAAACCAATGTTATTCACTTGTACTAAATTTTATTCGTTTCTTTTAAGTCACTAATTATTCACTAATTTTCTTTAATCTTAATTTTGTTTGAATACCGATATTTAGGTATAAATAAGATTGTATTTTGGAAAATAAATCAATCAAGTTTTGAGCTGATTCAGTTTAGCTTTTCATTTATAAATCAAGCTGATTAAGTTCTGCTGAAGAAATAAAAGCCTTTAAGCAATTAAGTATTGCAGGCTATTTTTTTTTCATTAGCGTACTCGTGGCGTTTTTAAGCGCCGGTATAACCACTAGGCAGGTCCTAATAACACTAGTTTACAGCCAAAATTCCCAGCGAATGCCGTTACCCATTTTATATGGAAAATGGGCTGCTGATTCCGAAAATCGCATTTTTTTTTTTTTATTTCGTGTCGTTTTCGAGATATCGGTCATTTTAGGTTTTTGGACCAAAAAAAAAAGATAGTTCCATTAAAATACAAATATCTCAAGAACCAATGTTAGTATTTAAACAAATAATATGTCATATTAAAGGTAATTAAATTACCTACAAATGATATCCACATCACTTTTTGGTTGGTTCGTTAGTTTCGGTGAAATAAATTGATTTCTAAAAAAAAAATTTTTTTTTCGAAAAAATTAAGAAAAAATCAAATTCAACTTCAAATTTACAAGAAGACATAACTTTTTTATAATATTTTTTTTTTTTTTGTATCATAGACTATATATTTGTGAAGAAAATAAGATATCATTTAAGAAAATCGATGGAAAAATGCAAAAGTTGTATACAATTCATTGATAAGTTACCAAAATGCGTTTTTCCCTATTTTTCCGTTTTTTTGTAATAAACCGTTCGAAAATTTGAATTTTTTTGTAAAAGAAATTAGAAAATCCAAAAAATTCTTAAAGAAGGCATTAAAAGGAAATACCCGTGCCTCGCCGTTTTTCTCTAGCACGTCAGATTTTTTTTTAATCGATTTTTGAAGTTTTTTAATCCACTGTACATGAAAAAACAGAAATAACGCATTCTTGTGTTAAATCGATGAATTTAACTATATGATCCTTACATCTGAGGTGTATCATGTCTTCAGTAAACTTATGCAGGATACTGCGAGGAATATTTTTGTAGAAAATTTTAACCCTCTAAAATCCTCACATGTGGGTCATTTTGACCCCCACATGAAGGTCATTTTGACCTACATGTGGGGGTTTGAGAGGGTTAAAATTGTCTACAAAAATATTCCGCGTAGTATCCTGCATAAGTTTGCTGAAGACATGATACACCTCAGATGTAAGGATCATATAGTTAAATTCATCGATTTAACACAAGAATGCGTTATTTCTGTTTTTTCATGTACAGTGGATTAAAAAACTTCAAAAATCGATTAAAAAAAAATCTGACGTGCTAGAGAAAAACGACGAGGCACGGGTATTTCCTTTTAATGCCTTCTTTAAGAATTTTTTGGATTTTCTAATTTCTTTTACAAAAAGTTTCAAATTTTCGAACGGTTTATTACAAAAAAACGGAAAAATAGGGAAAAACGCATTTTGGTAACTTATCAATGAATTGTATACAACTTTTGCATTTTTCCATCGATTTTCTTAAATAGTATTTTATTTGCCTAACAAATTTATAGACTATGATATAAAAATACAAAATGATTTTTAAAATTTTTTTTTTCTTGTAAAAATAGTTGATTTAGACATTTTTGTAATTTTTTCGGAAAAATATACTCTTTTTTTCAGAAATCAATTTATTTCATCAAAACTAACGAACCAACCAAAAAGTGATGTGGATATCATTTGTAGGTAATTTAATTACCTTTAATATGGCATATTATTTGTTTGAATATAAACATTGGTTCTTGAGATATTTGTATTTAAGTGGAACTATCTTTTTTTTTCGGTCCAAAAACCGAAAATGACCGATATCTCGAAAACGACACGAAATAAAAAAAAAAAAATGCGATTTTCGGAATCAGCAGCCCATTTTCCACATAAAATGAGTAACGGCATTCGCTGGGAAAAAAAATTTTAATCATTTGTAAACTAGTGTAATTAAATGAAAGGAAGGTACGCTAATCACAACATGGCGATCCTGCAGACATGCGTTTGCATGACCAAACACTACAAAAATTAAATACGTCCCGGAAAAAGGATATTCAATAACTCCACTGCAAAACAAAGGCGCAGCCTAAAGCAGAGAATTTTATCATAAAAGACAACTGTACAACCGAAGAACAAAACTACACATTTAAGTTTGTCTTCCACAAAGAATAAATATACACGTATGTAGCAGCAAACAAATTTGCTAACATTGAAGACAGCAATGAAAACCAGAAAAGAAAACATATGTGTCTTCCACAAACATCAAAAATAACCACTACAAAAAAAAGCAGTAAAAACTTACAAATTTTTAAGGGTAATTACCCAAATTTGGAGGACTTTATAGTCCAAACGGAGTTGTTACATAATATTTTACGTGATGAAGATAAACCACTGTTCATTAAGTACGTCTATAATTTTAAGCTTACAACTCAGGTACGAAGTATTTTAGGGCGTTCCAATAGACCAACCACTTTCGCTGAATTTAAGAAATTGTTAATTGAGTGTTATCCAAATCCGAAAACCTTGCAGCAGGTATTAAATGAATTTAGTGCAATTAAGCAAAATATAACGAACATAGCTGAGTTTAGGGAACGAGTTGCAGAGCTCTCAGACGAGCTAAGCAATTTTAAGATATTGTACAGTCATTTGGTAGTTTTGCCTGGAAAGTTTTGCGGGATTTTTGCAAATGGGTTATTTTATAGATTTCGATGTGCTCTTTCAGAATTTTAACTTTGCTACCTCGAATCGTGTTCGCGCCCAAAATCAGTTTTTTACAAATATCTCTTTAACGGTTACATTTAGAGAAAAATATTGTGGGGCAAAATTGTAGCTTATAAAATTTCATAAGCGGCATGCACAATTTATTGTACTAATTTTTTTCAAATTCTGAATTAGGATATCTCCTGAGTTATAAGTCGTACGAAAACAATTGAAAGGTCATTTTTATAGAAAATTTTATAAGCTACAATATTGCGACACAATATTTTTCTATAAATTTAACCGTTAAAGAGATATTTGTAAAAAACTGATTTTGGACGCCATTTTTCCAATATGGCGGCGCGAGCGAACACGATTCGAGGTAGCAAAGTTGAAGTTCTGAAAGAGCACATCGAAATCTATAAAATAACTCATTTGCAAAAATCCCGCAAAACTTTCCAGGTAACATCATTTTATTCTCCCAAATGATTGTACTAATAAGAGCAATTGAAAATCCTACTCAGGAGACAAAAGACGCCGTATATAAAGTAAATGATAGTATGGCATTGAATATTTTTACTAAGGGTGCCAATATAGAGTACCAACACCTCTTGTTAGCTAATCCACCGAAAGATTTCAAAGAAGCTGCAGAAAGATGTTTGGCAGCTGAACAAAATTTCAGTTCAGCAGGTAACAACATTTTTCAAATAAATTATAGGAATTCTCGAAACAACAATTACAGAGATAGCAACAGACAGCATAATAATTTTAATAGAAATAACAACTCTGACAGAAACAACAACAACACCACAAACCGATTCAATAATAACAATTACCGAAATAATAATAACAACACTAACATAAATAATGATAATGCAAACCAAGACAACAATAACAGGAATAATAATAACAGGAATAATAATAACAATGACAGGAATAATAATAATAACAGATACAGAAACAACAATAAATACAGAAATAGAAGCAGTTACAATAACAACAGAAATAACAACCGTGATAACACAAATAACAACAGTATTAACCTTGTAAACAGTAATATCAATAAAAATGAGGGAAACAGCGAGGGCCGGGAAGCATAAATTGCTATCCCAGAAGGCCAAATGTTATTTACGTAATTTCTGATAATTTAAAAAATTACATTGAGGCAAAATGCATGAATTTAAATAGAAATTTAAGATTTTTGATAGATACAGGAGCGGATATCTCCATTTGTAAAATTCACACATTACAAAATATTAATACGAATAACGTCGCGAAACTAACAGGCATAACAAGGGAAACTTTAGAATGTATTGGTACTAAAAATATATCCTTATTAATAAATAAAGTGAAAATTCAACATCATTTTCATATTCTCGAAGATGATTTTCCAATCTCAACCGATAGAATCATTGGACGAGATATTTTAGAAAAGTTTATGACAAAGGCCGATTTTGTAGCATTCACAATAACTTTAGTCATAAACGAACATGAATTTGTACTACCAATACTTTCGAACCAGTTACGTATTTCCATACCCGCATGGTCAGATTCAATTATACCCATTAATATAAAGACTCAGGAAGATAGCATTATTTTGAGTGAGGAATTTGCCGAAGTGATATTTTTAGGAAATAGTCTTATACCAGGAAATGGTGCATCTCATGTAAAAGTGCTAAATACAACAGATGAAGACGTTATTTTAGAAAATTTTTATGTCAAAATCAATCCATTAAATTAATACAATATTTTTTATTATGAAATAAGTAATTCTACCAATGAAAATAGATTAAAAGAACCCCAAAACCACAAAAACAATAGTTGATATTATAAAGGACTATCAAGATATATTCCATCTCTCAGGAGAGAAATTATGTGTAAACAATTTTTATTCACAACAAATTGAATTAACAAACTCGGCACTCGTTTATATTAAAAATTATCGGCTACCACAATCGCAAATGAAGGAAATAAATGAACAAGTAGAACAATTAAGGAGTGGCCGTACCAAAGGGCCTAAGTACCATTTCGAGGCAAAAGTAGTGTCATAAGATGAAACGGGTGGCATTTTGTTAGAAACTAATAAAATTGTTTTCTGTTTTCACTAAAAATTTTCTTGATATTGTAAATTTGATGTCATTATGTTGAAAAAAGTATAACAGTCAAATAACAGACTATTAGGCACATAAAAAGTATGACATTACTTTGGTACTTAGGCCCTTTGGTACGTTATTTAATTTAATTTAAAATAAATTAAATAAAAACATAAATTGGTCTGAAGATGGTTACGTGGCGCTAACCGAAACATACGTCACCATAGCCATGTTTAGTAATTTTTTTCCCTTATCCTAATTGTCGTGATTTTCTAAGTTGAAAAATATATAGAATTTTAGATTCTTGCAAATAATGACTAAAAGTTCATAAAATTAGTATAATTTTTATATAGTCAACATAAACCATTTTATTTTTTTATTGTTAAATTAAATGGCGGGGACTTAGTCGCACAACTTGCCAGGGTCTTCCACAATTAAAATTAGCTCTATATTGTTATTGTTGTTAAAGTAGCGAGAATGTTCTCTATATTTCTAGCCTCAATTTATAAGTATAAGTGCGATATTATTTTGCGGTCTACAGAATAAAAAGTTACGTTATTGAAAATTTTTAATTTTTAGAAATATGAAAAGATATTATAATAAAACATAATCCAAAATCCTTACGAAATGCATTTCTTTTATGTTTTGAAAAATTATTTTTTTTTTTTAGTCTCCTGATGATATAACAAATAAAATTTTCAAGATAAGTATACATCCTAACCAAATAGTTCACTTGGATCACTCTGTCGCACATTTTCATTTGTACTAATTCCTCATTTCTTAAAGCTCGGCAACAGTGGCTTAAAACAGGTTTTTCACAGGCAACCCTGTATCACCGTGTTCGCAATGAAATTATCTTTATTTTAACACAAAATTTATTTTATAAACAGATGAGTGCAAATTTGTGGTATTGACAGACCTTTTAAAGCCTGGCAACCCTATGCCTTGCCAGGAAAAAAATAGGCAACCCTACGTCAACACATTGTAGAGGTTTAAAACTTTCGATTGGTATATAATTTTTTCATTAAACACATTTTTTTTTTAAGCCCAGTGTAAATTTGTGGTATTGACCGACTTTTTAAAGTCTGGCAACCCTATGCCCTGCCAGGAAAAAAATAGGCAACCCTACTTTAACATATTGTAGAGGCTCTAAGCTTTCGAATGATATATAATTTTTTCATTAAACAGATGAGTGCAAATTTGTGGTATTGGCCTACCTTTTAAAGCCTGGCAACCCTATGCCTTGCCAGGAAAAAAATAGGCAACCCTACTTAAACATGTTGTAGAGGCTCTAAACTTTCGAATGTTAAATAATTTTTTCATTAAACAGATGAGTGGATTTTTTGAAAAAAATTCACTTTTCAATATGGAATGAACCATAGCCTTGCCAGGATTTTTTTAGGCAACCCACTCACAATATGTTTCTTAACGTATTTACTTTCATATAAAATAGTTTTCATCCATTAAACAGATGGGTGCAAATCTCTCCTTATTCGTACTTTAGACTATTACCTTTTGATTTGAAAATATCATCCAATAGCTTTCAGCGAATGCTTACCATTGCATTAAGTGGTTTAGGTGCGGAAGCTTTTATTTATGTAGATGACAAAATTGTGTTCGGTTGTAGTCAACAATGAAAATTTGGTTTTCCATAGGTTGCGAAGCTATAATTTGAAGCTCAACCCAGGCAAATGTTGTTTCTTCAAGCCAGAAGTAGTGTATCTTGGCCACTTGATAACCAGCAATGGTATAAAACCGGATCCATCAAAATATAATATCATTAAAGACTATCCAGTCCCTAAGAACGCGGATGAAGTACGAAGATTTGTAGCGTTCTGCAATTATTGTATTATCGACGTTTTATCCCCGATTTTGCGCATACTGCAAAAGATTTAAATTCACTTTTGAAAAAGAATAAGCCATTTATATGGGCTACAAATTGTCAAAATTCTTTCGAAACTTTAAAAAACAAATTACTGCAACCACCAATACTTCAGTATCCAGATTTCGACAAACCATTTGTCTTGACCACAGACCCATCAAATTATGCGCTTAGTGCAGTTTTGTCACAGGGTGAAATTGGAGCAGATCTACCAATTTCTTATGCTAGCAAGTCCATGGCAAAACATGACATAAGTAAACCAACGATAGAGAAAGAACTATTGGCGATTCATTGGGCCATAAACTTTTTTAGGCCATATCTTTATGGAAGGAAATTTATAGTGGTTACAGACCACAGACCGTTAGTGTCACTCTTTACACACAGAAATCCTTCGTCAAAAATGACTCGTATCCGTCTTGACTTGTGTGATTACGATTTAGAGATAATTTGTAAAAAAGTTAAAATAATACAAATGCTAACGCTTTATCGCGTGTTATTTTAAATAGTGAAGCATTAAATTCCAACGAGTAACGATACGGCAAAACCCAAGAAAATTTTAGCCGTTATCAGAGGTATCAGTAAAAAATTTAATATTCAAAACAATGGCGTTGATAATAATGCTAAGTGCTCCCCTAACAAAGACGAGACGTCGCCTTTTGTTTTGAAATGCACGTCTTTATCAGACTTTCGTAATATACGAAAATTAAGGTTCATACCAATTAGCAATTTTAATAAGTTTCAAGTTGAAACTATGAATAATGAAGTAGAAGTTAGATGTAGTGATAATCTACTGATCACACCGTTGACTTTGGAGAAGCTATCATCAAAAATGCTTTCTTTAGGAATAAAAGAGCTCGCGTTAAGACGTAACGATAATATATTTAAAATCAAGGCCATGGAAGAATTTAAAAATATATTCAATCATTTAAAAAGAAAATCTGATGATTTGAAAATTTTGATATATAATGAACCACAAAGAACATTCAACAGAGAGACACAAGATAAACTTGTTTACGTGTACCACAATTCAACTCACGGAGGTCATTTAGGCGTTAGAAAAACACTTCTTAAGCTAAAGCAAAGATTTATATGGAAAAACATGTGTAAAATGATAAAAGAGTACATATCAAATTGTAAACATTGCAAGAAAAATAAGCAAATAAGGCATACGAAAGAACAATTGACAATGACAGATACACCAGGAAATAGTTTTGAGGTAGTGTCAATTGATACAGTAGGTCCTTTGCGCTTGTCAAATCACTATAGGTATATATTAACCATACAATGTGATTTAACAAAATACGTAGTAGCATGCCCTATGGAGACGGAAGATGTTAAAATAGTAGCTAAAACATTGGTCGAAAATTGTATCCTTATATACGGACATTTTAAGATTTTAAAATGGGATAAGGGTACAGAATTCACAAATCAATTAATGTCAGAAATGTGTAAACTATTAGACATCAAACAAATTTTTAGCACTCCATATCACCACGAAACCTTGGATTCCGTAGAGCGAAATCATAGAGTACTTAATGAATATTTGTTAAACTTTTGCAACACCAACGAATGGGATCACTGGATTCCATACTTTGCTTTTGCATATAATACAACACCGCATGTTGATACAAACTATTCGCCTTATGAGCTAGTGTTTGGTAAATTGTCTAACTTGCCAAATGATGAAATTTTAACAGACAAAGCTTTTTACAACACGGATGATTATGTCCAATAATTAAAACAGAGATTGAAATTTTCTCTTAATAAGGCTAAAGTTTTGTTAGAAGCTGCTAAAGAAAAACGAATAAAACAAGACATAAAGTCAAACATAATAGAATTTCAGATTGGAGATTTCGTTTTAGTTAAATCGATAAACAGAAAGAAAAATCAATCACCATATCGTGGACCATATAAGGTCGTCGATAGAAAAGGTGTCAATTTAATTTTAGAGTTAGGTAGGTAATAAATTAAAAACATATCATGATAATATGTTAAAGAAATTGAATATAAATAATTAATTTTGTATTACTCTGATAAACAAAATTTTGAATTAATTAATAGCCTTATCATGTATGACGAACGAATCGTTTTACTGATTTTCAACTGCTTATATCCTCCAAGTTAAAACATGATTTGAAGTTTATGCTTACAAACTTTATTCTTTGGACTAAAATGAACGCTTAGGTCATAGTAAGTTCTTAATAAAAAGTTTTAATAAGTTGATATTAATGAGTGAAAATCAGTCACTTTATTCGTTCGTCATACATGATAAGGCTATAAATCTTTTTGTATAACTTTTATTTTAAATTAAATATTCAGTTTAAAAAAAAAAATTATAACATCATATAATTTTTGGAATCTGTAAAATTATCACATATTATAATTTTTACTTAAGGGTGAGGGTGTAATGCAATCACTATATTCTTTAACTTTATTATTTTAATTTATAAACTAATTTAATAACCACCACTGTACATTTGTATTAGCTATCACTTTTCATGGAAAACTAATGTTATTCACTTGTACTAAATTTTATCCGTTTCTTTTAAGTCACTAATTATTCACTAATTTTCTTTAATCTTAATTTTGTTAAAATACCGTTATTTAAGTATAAATAAGCTTGCATTTTGGAAAATAAATCAATCAAGTTTTGAGCTGATTCAGTTTAGCTTTTCATTTATAAATCAAGCTGATTAAGTTCTGCTGAAGAAATAAAAGCCTTTAAGCAATTAAGTATTGCAGGCTATTTTTTTTTCATTAGCGTACTCGTGGCGTTTTTAAGCGCCGGTATAACCACTAGGCAGGTCCTAATAATTAAATGAAAGGAAGGAACGGTATTTTTACTTTTTTTTACGACGTCTGACTCACCGTTCATGATGGCCTGAACACAATGCGAGCGGAACGTTTTTTTCGGTTGCCGACAGAGCGAGAAACAATAAGAAATTGCCTTGTGAAAGCAGTACAAAAAATTTTGTTATTTCGGCAGCGTTTTTTCTATTTCCGTTGAGATTTTTGAGTAAAAAAATTTTGAGAGAGTAAAAGAAACGCTGCTCAAATTCAGTTTGTCAATAGCCAAACGATTTTTCACAAAATTCGGCTGACGAAAAACTAAGTAGTGTTGATAGTTTTGTATTTTGTGGCAATCGGTTACTAAAAGTATTCGATTAAAATTAGTGATGAGCAAACCAAGACCAAGACAATAGCAGTCTTGGTCTTGGTCTTGCACATTCAGTCTTGGTCTTGGTTCTGATAATGAGTCTTGGTCTTGATCTTGCTCATTAAGTCTTGGTCTTGAAAAAATTTCTAGAGGTATTGAGTATTCAAAGTTTCAAAACCCTATTTTTCCAAAGCAGTTGGTTTTTTAAGATACCAAAATTCAAATTGAGAGATGATTTTATTACCAAGACTGAAAAGCAGTCTTGGTCTTGACGATTATCGTGTGCAAGACCAAGTCCAAGACCATAGCAGTCTTGGTCTTGGTCTTGGAAAAATATCAGAGTCTTGGTCTTGGTCTCGCAAAATTACCAAGACCAAGAACAAGACGCAAGACTAAGACTAATTTTGTTCATCACTAATTAAAATGGTTACGTTTTCAAAAATTAATCGTAATATAGATCTAAATGTTAGGAAATAAAAACAACTAAATTTTATTATTCATAAAATTTGTTTTTTAAAATTTTCCTAAATTGAAATAAATCAAAATATTTAAAAACCAAATAAAAAAGCTGTGAGTACTTGGTTTGTATTTGGTTTTTATGTTGTAAATAATAAAAAAAAAGCTGACCTAGAAAAAATAAATAAAAAAATAGTTGCTAAGGAACAAAATTACTCTGCTAGCCGAAAGCAGAAGGAGAATGAAATGCAAACAATCAACAAAATTTCTCCAACCGAAAAAAACGTTCCGCCCGCACGCGGCACGAATATTTTACTAATTTTTGCCTCATTATACCCTACACCCAGGGTATATTCACTTTGTCCTTCCGTTTGTAACGCAGAGAAGGAGGCGTGGCAGATATAGAAAAGTAAAAATATTCTTGATCAGCGTCACCTCCTGAGTCGATATAGCCATGTCCGTCTGTCTGGCTGGGTGGCTGGCTGGCTGGCTGGCTGGCTGGCTGGCTGGCTGGCTGGCTGTGTGTTGAAATACACTTTTTGGGAAAACTGAGCAAGATAATTCAGTGAAACTTGGTACACTGCCTTCGTCACCAAAGTTAGCTCGGGGGATTGAAAATGAGCGAAATCGGTCAACGGACACGCCTACCGCCCAAACAAAAAATATATTCAAAATGCAATTTTAGGAGTTTTTTTCACGACAATGCAACCAAAATACGCATTAATATTAAAAATTGTAAGCGCAAGCTCTGAGAAAAAAATTAGCGAATTCGGACAAGAGGGCGTGGCACCTCCCATATAAGAAAATGCTTAAAAACGCTATACTGAAAGCGTTTTTTTAAATATTCGAATCAAATTTGACTCAGACACTAAGAATCATAAAAGAAAGCTCTCAACAAAAATTGGGTGAAATCGGACAAGAGGGCGTGGTACCTCCCACATAAGCAAAAGTTTCAAAATGCTATACTGAAACAGTTTCTTGAGATAATCGAACCAAGCTTCACTCAAATACTAAATACTATAAATGCACGCTCTAAGCTAAAACTAGACGAACTCGGTCAAGAGGGCGTGGCACCTCCTATATAAGCAAAAGCTTCAAAACGCTTTACTGAAAAAGTTTTTCACTCAGACACTAAAAACTATAAATGCAAGCGCTGAACAAAAACTGGGTGACCTCGGACAAGAGGGCGTAGCAACTCCCATATGAGCAAAATTTTTAAAATACTGCAGTGTAGGTTATTTAATGTTTGGCCAGGCCAAATTTTACACCCTTACTAGTTTTAAATTAGGATATCTCCCAAACTATAAATCGCATGAAAACAAATTATGGACCGTTTTTATAGGAAATTTTGCGGACAAAATTTTTTCTCTAGAAGTTGCCGCTGGCGAGATATTTCCAAAAAAATATTTTTTGTGACCTTTGACCTTGAATAACTTTTTTAGCTCACATAGGATCAATGGGGACTTTTGACAGATTATTTGCAATGGTGTTTCTAAGGTATGTACCGATTTTCAGCTTTCCTTTAATTATTGTTATTTAACATAAATTTTTATGCTGATTTGCCTGGGCTATAGTTTGAATTCGTTGTTATTTACTTCCATGAAAACAGAAGCATTACGGCTTACTTTTAATTTTTACTTGGTTTTATAAAAAGTATTTATTTTAAACATAACCATTTTTTTATTTATGCCATTAACTCTCTTAAAAATTAATTTTTTTGCCAAAAAAAAAGTTTCTCATTTATTTGAATCGTTGAGATACTATTTTAGCACACAAAATATGTGCAGCGTAGCAGATTTACTCAATTTGATGAGAGTGGGTATCAAAGTAGCAAATTAAATTTTTTTTCACATTACGTTTTTGGTAGGGGCTAGTTTACATAGACATTCATAATCAAAATAATCATATATTAAGTGATTATTTTAATCATGAAATGAATGAGCAAACGATGCCACTTCACGAAATCAAACAGAGTTGTGTTGTAAAATGTTTCACAATTTGTTCCTTTTGGGAGTAAAATAAAACAGTTTTCGTGAAGAAATCTACGAGATGTATGAAAAAAGTGGTTAATAGCAATCTTTGAATCAGTACCAACAAACTTTGAGAGACCAAACAAAATTAACTCACAGTTTGACACAAATTTGTCGCATGATAAAAGAATACAAAAAAATAATTAAATAAATAGCATTAAAAAAGTAGTAAAATAGTACTAGTAATCTAAAATCACATGAATGTGAACAAAATATAGTTGTAATCATGAAGCAAAAAAATTCATGATTATTTTGATTATGAATGTCTATGTAAACTAGCCCTAGCAAATTGGCACGATGGTAGCAATTTGGCAGCACTAGTCGTTACTCGTCAAAACAGTTGTTTGGCCGCAAAACAGTTGTTTGGCCGCAAAACAAAACATTTTTGATAGATAATATATACAGGCCTGTTCTGTAATCCGCGTGGTTTCAATTACTTTTCACTTAGGAGGCTTTTTGATGAAAATGGAAATAGAATCTTTTTTGTGGAGAATTGCAAGTGCTACAAACAATACTCATTTGTATTTACGAAAAAGTAACTGTTTTGGAAATATTCGATAAAGTCGAATTATTCGACTTTTTGCGGTTTTTTAATAATATTTGCTAAACGGTTACTTTTTCGTTAACGCCAATGTCATTTGTAGAACCTGTAATTCCCCACAAAGAAGTTCCTCATTTTTTTTGTCGTGTTTCTCACCATTTTCATGAAAAACCCTCCTAAATGAAAAGGAAACCACACAGATTACGGAACAGGCCTGATAATGAATAAATTAAACAATTAAAATTACTGATTTTTTTGCAAAACGCTGATCTGTTTCGTTAGCTAACTTAGGATTTTGGGCGAAATGTCAAAACAGACGTAACGGGTTCGATCAGTTGTTATCGTCTCGTCGCGTCTATTTTGGTTAGGCCTCATATTGTACTCAACTAATGGACATCAAATATTACCTGTAATAGGTACCTACAACATACATAAGAGGTTTTTGCAATATCAACTGCTGCATTAAACGGATCTGAGTAGTTACAGATACATATAGTAGTTTCCATTGTTGTTGTGTGGCTGGTTGGTAAAAAGTGTGTCAATGCGCGCCAATGTTGAAGTTGCAGCAGCAGCTTTTCTTTTTGACTTGTTTTTGTTTTTTTGCTTTTGTTGTATGTTAATTTGTGCACTTTTTTCCTTTTTCTAACTTTGGCTACAAGAGCGTAGCCAGAATCTAAGCTAGGGGGAGGCTAGGCAGAAGATCTTATTTCTGAATACATATATTTTTTTTTTTCATACAAAATCATTATTTTAACTTTATGTACCTATTGAAAAATCAATGCTTATTAGGGGTATCACAATGGCCGTCTTCCTAAACGTCAGTTGCCTTGTTATGCAACAGCATCTTCATGCACAAAATATTAGAGTTATTCACGATCTGGAGTAACGAGCTGAGTAACAGGGTAAACGTGCAGTCGGTTACTCTGAATTGTGAGCATACTCAATACTTTTGCAAGTATATTTTCTTTTTGTTTATCAAAATAATTTTAACTGACAACAAAAAAAAAAAAAAAATTAAATTAATATTTTGCTCTCATTCTTATTTTTATTTTTGATGAACGAAAATTGTCTCTCAATAATAAACAAGTTCAAACGTTTCTATAGAAATAGTAAAAAAAAGGCAAAAGCGTAAGATTATTTTACACTAGAAAATAGCTTGACTAAAAGGGTAAAAGAGTAACAGAGTAACTTACGTATATTTTGTTGTTGGGGTTGTGCACTGTTACCCTGTTACTCAGGACGTTACTCCAGATCGTGAATACCCCTATTGCATAATTTTAGGAATTTTTTGACTCAAGTGCAAAGTTAATCAAAAGCAACAACTTTGTTACTGATGCGCTGATTGCTATGCATTGTGAAAATATTGTTGTTCGGCGTTATGAAATGCAAGAACGATGCAGCAAAAGTTGAGCTCCTAAAACTATGCGACATTTTTTTATGAAAATGCTATTTCAACAAAAAGCAACTGACGTTTAGGAAGAAGCCCAATCTGTAATAACGTACTGGGTGTCAGAGTCACAGGATAACAGTGCACAACGCCAACAACAAAATATGCGCAAGTGACTCTTTAACCCTCTAAGTCAAGGGTGTCAGCGTTTTCAAATCACTGAGCCAAGCGCATGCAGCGCAATATTTTCGCTTTTACAACAACTTCAAATTCGAGTTTAGAACAACAATAATATTTCAACAATTTTTAAAATTTCTAAGAACTAGGACACACACAAAAAGGAGGGGTATTTACGCGTTGATCCGCAATGCACTTGCGTTTGCGAAAGTTTGACATTTGTAAAACAACAAACACTTTGCTGAAAATTTTGCACTACTTCTGCAATTTCTCAAAATGGAAATATTCACATTGAACGTTCAGGCGTTAGTGCGTAAAAGACTTGCATTTTCGCAACTGTTGTTTTATGTTGGATCGAGTTCGATTTTGTGTGTGTACGCAAAAAAAGCAACAAAAACGCGAAATTTTGACGAGCGTGAAAAAAAAAACAACAAAAATTATTTCTGTGATTGTTGTACAGTAATATTGATGTTGTTGGGATAGTTGTACAGAAATATTGATGTTGTTGGTCGAGCCAAAATTGGCTCACTTTTGTTCTACGCTGACACCCTTTCTCTAAGTCAAGCTATTTCATGATGTAAAATAATCTTCTTTTCTTTCCTTTTTTTTTTTGCTGTCAGTTTTAATTATTTTATAAAATAAATTTTAATTTTAGCGATGTTCTTTGTGTTGTGAAGTTTAATGAAATAAATAAATATTAGTGAATGTTCAAGCTAAAGCTGCGCCAATTTGGAAAAATGGAATTTGCCATATGCGATCGGCCTTATCACTCATTTAATTAACCATTGCATAACAATTTCTTGCTTTCCAGATTTATGGAAAGTTGCTCTTGTTATTCCTGTCGCTAAATATCGATCTGCATCTGTCCCATCTGATTTTCGGCCTATATTTATCTTGCCATGCTTGTCTAAGGTATTTTAATCGATTTTTTATCTTCAAATATCACAACATTTAAATCAAAATAACCTCTTATCGCCTTTCCAGTCGGGTTTCCGGTTAAGACATAGCTGCTCTACTGCTATGACGAAAGTTATTGATGACATACGCTGTTCTTATGATTTGGATCAGCTGACGTTATGTCTTCTCGATTTTTCTAAGGCTTTCGATAGCGTAAACCACTCTATCTTACGCAAAAAATTAAAGTTTTATTTTGGATTCTGTGATACTTCTCTACGACTAATAAGTAGTTATTTAAACGATAGGTTACAAAAGGTCAAGACTAACAATATTTTCTCTGAAAAGAATTTTTGTCGTGCTGGTGTCTTGATTTTTCAGTTTAATTCATTTAAATGCATATAAAAGCGTATTTTTAAAAACAAATTAATACAAATTTTTTTAAAATACTTGGATAGGTGATCGACATTCACTACAAAATCAGATTTCTTTTCTTGGGTGGCCGAGCGTGAAATAGATATAGCATTAAGTTAATCTTTTCCCATTTAATTTCTGTTTTTATTTCTGACATCAGTAACTTAAGAAAATATATACTCAGTTTTATCATTGGAATGGGACAATATTAAGAAATGAAAATGCAAAGGTTTGGAAATTTTATCTCTTCGCTAAAATTTTTAAGACGTTAAATTTCGGACCACATTTCATCTATTGGCATTTCTTTTCCTGGTCATTAAAGCAAACACCTGCTTCCTTTTGTATGTATGTATGTATTCTCCTTTAACTCCTAGGAGGAGCATAGGGCCAATATGAAATCTCTCCATTTGTCACGTTCCTTTGCGATGGCTTTGATCTCTTGCCACGATTTTCCCGATTCTTGAATTTCCTTTTCCAACGACCTTTTCCAGTTGGTTTTGGGTCTACCACGTCCTCTACTGCCTTGTGGATTCCACTCAAGGGCCTGGCGACAAACTTCGCTGTGTGGTTTCCGGAGAGTGTGACCAATCCATCCCCATTTGCGCAGCTTGATTTCGTTTGCTTTTACTCAATAGAAAGTTTTACAATGTCAATATCTTTAACTTTATTCGGAAGTATAGATAACTCTTTTATATTTTTTCTGTTATTAATGTTAAAATTAATTTCCGGATCCAAAAACTCCATTTCAGTGAATTCCTTCCTTATCATTGAGCAAAAGTCCTTTAGCACAATTTTGCAATTTCTTTTACGTATATTTTTTTATGTGATCATTTTTTATTATATCTTTTTGCTCTACACAGTAAAAATTTTAGTTTAATTTTAAAACCAAAAAAGTGTTTATATAGAACAATGCCAAAAACAGTTTTGATTTTAAACTATTTTGGAGTAAGTAAAGAGAGAGAAAAATGAAAAAAAAAAAAAAAAAATAATTTTAATTTTAAACTATAAATGCAAAAAAAAAAACAAACCATCCACACTGAGATTCGAACCAAGGGTACAACATCTTATACCTATGTAGATAAATTACGAAGTCTTTAGCTCACTCGGTTATTGACGTAGTTGTGTGAAATTTGTATTTAAACAATTGAACATTTTTTTTTTTTTACTTTGTTCTCGTTCTTTCTTTATGTCTTTTTGGTGAATAAAATTTTGAAACTAAAAAGTTTCTCCAATCTTAATTCATACTTTGACGCCATTAGTTTCAGAACAAAAGTAATAAAATTGGCGCAGAGAATATTTTAAGACTTTTCTTGGATTTATTATAAAACTAAAAATGATTAGTTTTTTGAATTTAAAGTTATTTTAGAATTGTTTGGTATTTAGAAATTGAAAAAACTAAATGGCTTAAAAGTAATTATTTTTTGTGATAAAATTAAAACTTACCGGAATAAATTTCAACCTTTTTTGAAATAAATTTTGAATTTAATACCAAAACAGTTCTTGAGTTTTTTACTCTTTTGTTATAACTGTTTTAGGGTCAGAGATAGGTAAAGATATAGCAGAATATTATAAAAGTAGATAAAATTTCCTTTAAAAGGCTTCATCAAAAATTTTTTTTAGGTGAAAAATTAGCCGAAATATGGCTACTAGAACATTTAAATTTTTTTAAGTGGTCAGAAAAATTTTTTTTACTCAAAAAAAGGCGTCTTACGAGAAAAGTGAATAGTACCTAAAATACTTAGAATCATTCAAAGAATACGTTTAATTTTTGGGTACATTTTTTTATAATTTTTAAAAAATTGGTCAAAAAAAATAAAAAATTTAAAAAGTTCCAAAAAATTCGGAAAAAAATTCAAACTTATTTCTTGGACCATTCTAAGCATTTTTTGCTTTATATACAGGGTCCGCCAAATAACTTTTTTTTTTGAAAATTCTATAAAAAAAAAACTACTGGATATTTTCTCAAATTTTTCAAATGGCTGCCTCGGCTGGCCATGCAGTAGCCTACACGATCGGTCCAATTTTTAAGCACATTATCGATTGTGTGCAGCTGTATTTCACCAATGGCTTCACGAATATTGTCCTTTAAAGCGTCAATTGTCTCTGGCTTGTCGGCGTAACACTTATCTTTGAGGGCACCCCATGAATAATAGTCCAACGGTGTCAAATCGCAGTTCCGAGGTGGCCAAACGACATCAGCTCTGCGGCTGATAATGCGATCTTCAAAAACAGGGCGCAAAACATCGAGTGTAGCTTCGGCTGTGTGGCACGTAGCGCCGTCCTGTTGAAACCAAATGTTGTCAATATCCTCCTCTTCAATTTTTGTGAACAAAAATTCGTTAAACATGACCCGATAACGATCGCCATTGACTGTAACGGCCACTCCGAAGAAAAATGGCCCAATTATGCCTCTGGACCAAAATCCGCACCAAACAGTGACTCGTTTTGGGTGCAGCGGCTTTTCAATGTATGCGTGCGGGTTTTCTGTGCCCCAAATGCGACAATTTTGCTTGTTTACATACCCGCCAAGATCAAAATGAGCTTCATCTGAAAAGATGATTTTTTTGGCAAAATCGGTATTTTCTGCAAGTCGATCGCAGGCCCACTTAGCGAAGCGTTGTTTATATATACCATATTCGTTCAGCGGAAGGATAAAACTAATTATCTGTCGGATCAGACATGAGCTAAGTGTTACCATTCACGAAATAAGCACTAGTTGAAAAAAAAAAACGTTAGATGGCGGACCCTGTACACTTTTATCGTAAGATGCCTTGTTTTGAGTAAAAACCGTTTTTTCGACCGAATAAACAAAATTTCCATGTTCGAGTGGCCGGCCATATTTCGGTAAATTTTTGACCTAAAAAATTTTTTATTAATTTTTTTCATATTTTTTTAAAATATGTTTTCAAATTTTGTTACGTGTAGCATACAAATGAATGAATTGAATAAATAAAATTGTGATTTTTGTGTTCACTTCGCTAATACTTCACTTTTTCAGACTTACACTTCACTTTTTACAAAATTTCACTTCGCTCAAACTTTCCAAAACGACAGCACTGATCGGAAGGCGTGTAATAAGAATTATCCAGTACATAGTTAGAATTGAATTTATGACGCGTTACATACTCTATAGTCCGCATTGATTGCAGCCCTGTAATCCGAATCTTCACTTTGAATGAAATTCAAAAAACTAACGGGACATCATTGAGATGCAGAGCCTACTATGATTGATATGTTTATGTTTTGTGTCCATTGCGTTTATAGTAGGAGATACGAAAAAGGAGAGATTTGCACCCATCTTTTTAATGGATGAAACCTTTTTTTTTATGAAAGTAAATACGATTAGAAACATATTGTGAGTGGGTTGCCTAAAAAAATCCTGGCAAGGCTATGGTTCATTCCATATTGAAAAGTGCATTTTTTTCAAAAAATGCACTCATCTGTTTAATGAAAAAATTATATACCATTCGAAAGTTTAGAGCCTCTACAATATGTTAAAGTAGGGTTGCCTATTTTTTTCCTGGCAAGGCATAGGGTTGCCAGGCTTTAAAAGGTCGGCCAAAACCACAAATTTGCACTCATCTGTTTAATGAAAAAATTATGTACCATTCGAAAGCTTAGAGCCTCTACAATATGTTAAAGTAGGGTAGTCTATTTTTTTCCTGGCAAGGTATGGGGTTGCCAGGCTTTAAAAGGCAGGCCAAAACCACAAATTTGCACCATGTGTTTTAAAAAAAAATGTGTTTAATGAAAAAATTATATACCAATCGAAAGTTTAAAGCCTCTACAATGTGTTTACGTAGAGTAGCCTATTTTTTCCTGGCAAGGCATAGGGTTGCCAGGCTTTAAAAAGACAGTCAATACCATAAATTTGCACTCATATGTTTCATAAATAAATTTTGAGTTAAAATAAAGATAATTTCATTGCGAACACGGTGATACAGGGTTGCTTGTGAAAAAACTGTTTTAAGCCAGGGTTGCCGTGCTTTAAGAAATGAAACATTGGTACAAATGAAAATGTGCGACAGAGAGATCCGAGCGAACTATTTGGTTAGGATGTATACTAGACCTACCGTTAAAATTTAAAATTAAAAAAACCTTGCTCCAAGGGGATAAAAAGTTTCCTATTGGTGTAAATATCAAGCATACAAATTTTGGATCCGATCGGAAAATATTTGACCGTGCCGCAAGGCCGTTAAAGGTCGGAAAAACGCTATTTATATGGAAAAATGGAGCCTTAATCGCAAGAATCAGTCCTATCTTTGAAACTATTTGAGATAAGTGAATGAGATTTGGTATGTGTATGAACAATGCTAAAGTTATTCGCATTCAATAAAAAAATTGGCGATGCCACGACCCCTCGACCCGAAATTCTTGTATCTCTGGAAATATTGGACTCAGGGGAATGAGACTCGATACATATGTAATTGGCACTGGGAAAAAAATGTTTAATAAAAATGGGTGGGGTCACGCCCCCTCCTTCTAAAAAAATCAAATTTGTCATATCTCTGAAACTATTTGATACATATGAATAAGATTTGATTTCAGGTAATGTGAAGAGAACAGGATATGGCACTGTAAAAATGTTAAGCAATTTAAGGTACTTAGTTGATATAGAAGCAGTAATTTTTTCTGTTCTTATTTTGGTCTCCTAAGTATAGACACCATGCAAAAAAATTTGGTCCCAATCGGAACATATTTGACCGTGCCACCAGGCCGTTAAAGGTCGGAAAAACGCTACTTTGGAAATATTTAACATAGGAGGAACAATACTTAAGTAAATAGTATCCAATAAAAAAATGGGCAGTGCCACGCCCCCTCCAACCGAAATTTGTCGTATCTCTGAAAATATTTGACTCAGGTAAATGAGGTTTGCTATTTATATAATTGGCATTGGGAAAAAAATTTCAACAAAAACGGGCGGGGGGCGTGGCCCCCCCTCCTTTGTCAAATAGTTTCAAAGATCGGATTGATTGTTTCCTTGTTTTCATATAAATAGCGTTTTTCCGACATTTAACGGCCTGGTGGCACGGTCAAATATGTTCCGATCGGGACCAAATTTTTTTTACATGGTGTCTATATTTAGGAGACCATAATAGGAACAGAAAAAATTATTGCTTCTATATCAACTAAGTACCTTAAATAGCTTTACCATTTTTACAGTGCCATATCCTGTTCGAATCGGGAAAATCGTGGCAAGAGATCAAAGTCATCGCAAGGGATCGTGACAAATGGAGAGATTTCATATTGGCCCTATGCTCCTCCTAGGAGTTAAAGGAGAATACATGCGTACATATCCTGTTCACTTCCCATTACCTGAAATCAAATCTTATTCATATGTGTCAAATAGTTTCAGAGATATGACAAATTTGATTTTTTTAGAAGGAAAGGGCGTGACCCCGCCCATTTTTTACTTAACATTTTATTCCCAGTGCCAATTACATATGTACCGAGTCTCATTCCCATGAGTCCAATATTTCCAGAGATACAAGAATTTCGGGTCGAGGGGGCGTGGCATCGTCCATTTTTTTATTGCATGCAAATAACTTTAGCATTGTTCGTACACATACTAAATCTCATTCACTTATCTCAAATAGTTTCAAAGATAGGACTGATTCTTGCGATTAAGGCCCCATTTTTCCATATAAATAGCGTTTTTCCGACCTTCAACGGCCTTGCGGCACGGTCAAATATTTTCCGATTGGAACCAAAATGTTTATGCTTGATATTTACACCAATAGAAAACTTTCTAGCCCCTGGGAGCAAGGTTTTTTTCATTTTCAATATTAACGATAGGTCTAGTATACATCCTAACCAAATAGTTCGCTCGGATCTCTCTGCCGCACATTTTCATTTGTACCAATATTTCTTAAAGCTCGGCAACCCTGGCTTAAAACAGATTTTTCACAAGCAACCCTGTATCACCGTGTTCGCAATGAAATTATCTTTATTTTAACACAAAATTTATTTATTAAGCAGATGAGTGCAAATTTATGGTATTGACTGACCTTTTAAAGCCTGGCAACCCTATGCCTTGCCAGGAAAAAAATAGGCAACCCTACTTTAACATATTGTAGAGGCTCTAAGCTTTCGAATGGTATATAATTTTATCATTAAACAGATGGGTGCAAATTTGTGGTTTTGGCCGACCTTTTAAAGCCTGGCAACCCTATGCCTTGGCAGGAAAAAAAATAGGCAACCCTACTTCAACATATTGTAGAGGCTCTAAGCTTTCGAATGGTATATAATTTTTTCATTAAACAGATGAGTGCATTTTTTGAAAAAAATTCACTTTTCAATATGGAATGAACCATAGCCTTGCCAGGATTTTTTTAGGCAACCCACTCACAATATGTTTCTAAACGTATTTACTTTCATAAAAAATAGGTTTCATCCATTAAACAGATGGGTGCAAATCTCTCCTTATTCGTATCTTAGACTATTAGTTATTGATTGGCATTGTACGCAAAAACGTCAATTTAAATTTTGTATAATATGGCCAAAAAACATGCACATAGAACGCTATCATTAGCAGATAAACTTCAAATAATTGAAGCAATAAATTGCGGACAACATGGAAAGATTTTAGCGGAGAAATTTGGTGTAGGTGCTCCAACTATTTGTGGCATAAAAAAAATGCTGAAAATATTAAAAGGTGAGAAATCTGTGTACCAAATGTATTCTAAAAAAAGACTTAATTTATTCTTTCATAGGATTTTCTGAGAATTCTGAGCGTAAGACACTCAAATCGGGAGAGAATCAAGAATTTGAGCATAAATTGTATGCTTGGCTTGAAGAGAAGCGGTCACGGCATCAAATCATTTCATCAGAAATTTTACGACAAAAAGCAAAATCACTTTATCAAAAAATGTATCCAAATCAATCATTTAAAGCTAGTGACGGATGGATGCAAAAGTTTAAGAAGCGATTTTCAGTGCGAAGTTTGAAAATATGCGGCGAATCCTTATCTGCTAGACCAGATCTTGTGCCCGATTTCCAACATAAGCTCTATTATGTTATCGAAGCTGAAAATCTGTCTGACGACCAGATTTACAACGCAGATGAATCTGGGCTTTTTTAGGAAAATGTTTCCAGACAAAACCTTAGTGCATTGTAAAGAAAAAACAACTCCGGGTACCATAATGAGCAAAGAGAGAATCACCTTCTTGTGTTGTGCTAATAAATCTGGAAGTCACAAGCTTAACGTTGCTGTGGTGGGAAAGTCAAAAAACCCACGTTCGTTCAAAAAATAACATATTGTTGAATATTACCCATCGAAAAATGCATGGATGACAACACATATTTTTACAGAATGGTTTTTTAAATCGTTTATACCACAGGTAAAAAACTATCAAACTGAAAATAATTTGCCCAAAAAAGCTGGTATCTGAATGTGGGCAATATAAATCTATGTTTTTTCCTCTAAAAAAGATCTCTTGTGTGAATTGGTAAATTCTGCGGCGGACAATTCAGACATTTTTTTGAAACAATTCAGTTTGAAGGACGCTTGTGAATTGCTTAAGCTATCTTGGAACAAAGTGCCAAATTCTTCTATAAAGTCTTGTTGGAAGCATATTCATTCTCAGAGATGGGCTTCAGAGGATAATATCCCACTAGCATTATTATTACAACAAGAATCGCCCGAGAATGACACTGACAACTGTTATTCAGAAACTGAAGAATTTTGCACAATAACAAACTTATTTCGGAGCAATAATGACGTGCAAATTTTTCAAAAATTAAATTCTTGGCTGGATTGAAGAATCTGGTAATATTTTGTGTAGTAGTTCAAAATCGGAATCAGACATAGAAGAAGAGGCTGTTATTATTACAAACGTTAAAAATCGTGAAGCTGTGCATATTAATGCTGAAGGAATTACGAAATAAAGCTTTAAAAGCATGTGCAGTGAAACAGCAGCAAACCTTCATCACAAATTTTATTAAAAAAATATAATAAAATGTAAATATGCATGTAATTTTTAAAATGCTTTTTTTTTTCTTTTTGATAAATAAAATTAAATTTGTTCTGAAATCTTGACTTGTATTTTCGAATATAGCGTTATTTTAAATAAGTATTATACACAAAAAAAGCCTATCCAGTAATCCGAATATATCGTTAATCCGAATTAGGGTCTGCAATCATTAATTCGGATTAGTGAGCTTTCACTGTATATGGTTTAAGCAAGATTTATAAAAAAAAAATCAGGTCGCTAGCCTAAAAGTTTTTGTATAATTTTTTAAAAGTTTATCTGAGCGTTTCCTAAACTAAAAATTTGAATTGTCACAAAAAAAATGAAATAAAATATTTTACAGAATTTGTCATAGCTGTAAAGAAATTTTTTAATGTGCATAAAAAGACAACAGAACTACAGATGCGCTCGATGTTGCTTTGTCGATGGTTTTGCGACAACTGAATAAAACAGCATAAGAATGAGTACAGCAAAATGTTGCACAGCAAAAGATAATTATTCTCATTGTATGTACCAATGTAATAACTAAATAATGTACAAGATCACACTAATAACACTGTTCAACGGCAAAAAATTATCTGAGTTCAGACCATGAAATTATTATTCTTTGCTATTGACATACGTGTAATAGAACAGCATTTCCAAAATTTTTCCATCACGTCCAAATTTTCAGATAAATTGACAAATCCAAAATCACAACTTACATCCGCGCGGAAATAAATTAAAAAATGTTTATCCGTCAGAATTTAAAACTAGTAAGGGTGCAAAATTTGGCCTGGCCAAACATTTAATAACCTACACTGCAGTATTTTTAAAATTTTGCTCATATGGGAGGTGCTACGCCCTCTTGTCCGAATTCACCCAGTTTTTGTTCAGAGCTTGCATTTATAGTTTTTAGTGTCTGAGTGCAAAACGTTTTCAGTATCGCGTTTTGAAGCTTTTGCTTGTATGGGAGGTGCCACGCCCTCTTGTCGGAGCTCGTCTAGTTTTAGCTTAGAGCATGCATTTAAAGTCTTTAGTATTTGAGTGAAGTTTAATTGGATTATCTCAAAAAACTCTTTCAGTATAGCTTTTTTAAACTTTTGCTTATATGGGAGGTGCCACGCCCCTTTGTCCGATTTCTTCCAATTTTTGTTGAGAGCTATCATTTATGATTCTTAGAGTCTGAGTCAAATTTGGTCCGAATATCTCAAAAAACGCTTTAAGTATAGCGTTTTGAAGCTTTTGTTTATATGGGAGGTGCCACGCCCTATTGTCCGAATTTTCTCAGTTCTTCTCAGGGCTTGTGCTTACAATTCTTAGTATCTGTGAGTATTTTGGTTGCATTGACGTGAAAAATACTCCTGAAATTGCATTTTGAATATATTTTTTGTATGGGCGGTAGGCGTGTCCGTTGACCGATTTCGCTCATTTTCAATCCCCCGAGCTAACTTTGACGAGGAAGGCAGTGTACCAAATTTCATTGAAATATCTATCTTGCTCTGTTTTCCCAAAAAGTGTACTTCAACACACAGCCAGCCAGACAGCCAGCCAGCCAGCCAGCCAGCCAGCCAGCCAGCCAGCCAGCCAGCCAGCCAGCCAGCCAGCCAGCCAGCCAGCCAGCCAGCCAGCCAGCCAGCCAGCCAGCCAGCCAGCCAGCCAGCCAGCCAGCCAGCCAGACTCAGGAAGTGACGCTGATCAGGAATATATATACTTTTTATATCTGCCACGCCTCCTTCTCTGCGTTACAAACGGAAGGACAAAGTGAATATACCCTGGGTGTAGGGTATAAAAAAATGTCAAACGATTCAAAAAATAGCATTAATTTCAAATCTGAAAAAAAATTTTAAATCGGTCCGGCAGATTTTTTTGCATGCCCGTTTAATTGAGAAAATGTACTGAAAAAACCAAAAACAAAATTAAAAAACCTCTTCACGCGCTTGTGCGTCATTATTTTAACTTTATGAATAACCAACTTATTTCCTTTTGAACAAAAAATTTACATACAGAAAGTCATACAAAAGCTATTGAATTATTGTATAACTATTTCGAAATAAAAGTACTTGCTGGGCGATAAGGATTACATGTGTAATTGATTGCGTATAGGATTACGATTGCAGTAATCCTTAAAAACAAAACAAGACGATTAGGATTACAGTAATCGTTCATCGAACGAGCTAAGATTACGATTACAGTAATCGTAATTTTAAAAAAGTCGAAATTACGATTACTGTAATCGTAATCTAAGTTCGTTCTTGAAATTGTTCAAATTCATTGCAGCCACAATTCTTGACGATCCATTCTGAAATTTTGAGGGTATCTGCAAAAGTGTTAAGAAAATATTTTCCCGCAAAAAAATCGAAAAAAAAAACAGTGCCAAATTTGAAAAAAATTAATTTGTTTAGGAAAATGTCATTTTTTTTTATATCGATTTTTGGATCGATTTGTAATATCCTTCATTCGAAAGCTGACAAAAAGGCATACATTTCATCATGTTTTGATACATTGTTAAATAAATATTTCTTTTGCATGTTAGCAAGTATAAAGAGGAACTTTTTTTGAACTTGAAAAATTGAAAAATTCATAACTTGAGAAATGTGCATATCCTGACGAAAAGAAAAAAATACGTGTCCTTTATTTAGAGTCAAAGAATGCGAAAAAAATGATTCGGGTCAAAAAAAATTTTTGAATGAAAATCCACCGTGGAACGACTCATATACTTTCATTATTATTATTGTATAAATATTGTTTTCATTGAAACACATTTTATAACAGTGATTTCTTTTGATATTCAACAAAAGTAATCCTTTGCAACGATTGCAGTAACCCTTATATAAAAAAAACGAAATAGGAATTACAGTAATCGTTCATCGAACGAGCTTAAATTACGATTACAGTAATCGTAATTTCAATTTTTTTAAAACTACGATTACTGTAATCGTAATCGAAGCTCGTTCGATGAACGATTACTGTAATCCTAATAGTCTTTTTTTGTTTTTAAGGATTACTGTAATCGTAATCGTTTGCTAACCGTAATCCTTATCGCCCAGCTCTGAGTACTTGTATAACTTCCTGTATGTAAATTTTTTTTTTTTCAAAGGAAATAAGTCGGTTATTCATGGTCCAATCCTTAAGTTTTTGCTATCAAAATAAAGCTAAAATAATGACGCACAAGCTCGTGAAGTTTTTTTTTTATTTTGTTTTGATTTAGGCAAGATTTATGAAATTAAATATGGTTGGTTTTTGGTTTTTTCAGTAAATTTTCTCAATTAAACGGGCATACAAAAAAATGTGCCTGACCGATTTCAAATTTTTTTCAGATTTGAAATTATTGCAATTTTTTGAATCGTTTGACATTTTTTTTTAAATTCTGACGGATAAAAATTTTTTAATTTATTTTCGCGCGGATGTAAGTCGTGATTCTGGATTTGTCTGAAGATTTAGAAGTTCTATTATTTTAATAGCAAGGAATAATAATTTTATGGTCTGAACTCAGATAAAAACAAAAACCTGAAATTCGTTGAACAGTGTAATTAGCTGCAGGTGGTATAAAATTCCACACAGAGAACATAGAAAAATAAATTTCCGTTAGATAGAACGAAATCCTGCTCCAAAGAGGCAAAAAGGATCAGTATGGAACAATCTGTGTCTTGAATTTCTGCTGCTCAATTGATTTTTCCGCCTTGAGGGTTTCAAAATAAATTTTTGAGTATGTCTTTTCTTTTGCTTATTATGAACAATAAGTATGACCATCTATCTGATCTACATTCAAATTTTGATTCTGATATTCTGATAAGCACTAAAGTTTATGAAATAATCTGTGAACCACTGTAAAAAAATTTCTTTTTCTTCTTAGTAATTTTACAAATTTTGACTTCATTTTGTAAGCTCCCCCCTAGCCCCTACCTGGCTACGCCTTTGGTTGGCCATGAAAGCGCTAAAAACATAAGCTACAGCAACAGCAGCTTAAAGTCAAAGTCAATTATTCGCATGCGCAATGGCATCGCGCAACTAAACGAGTGAGAGCGGCGGCGGCGGCGTGTGTTGTGTGTATATAAATACGACAAATAGGAGGGAAAGAGAGAAAGAATCTAATGCATGTAACTGCAATGAAGCAACAGTGTTTAGAGAGGGAAGCGAGGGTGGAGCAATTGTGGAAAAATCTGGGTCTTGGGACAAGAAAGAAAAAGAAAGTTTTTTCTTTCATTTTCTTTATACAATATTGTGTGTGTGTGTTATGCGAGTTTAATTGGTTTGCTGTTGCATTTGTGGAAATCGCCATCTGCGTCGTTATTGCTGAACTGAATATTGAGTATCTGTTGGATACGCTTTGCAATTTTCTGCATTTTCTAACAATTATTATTGTTTTTAATGCTCCCATTGCTTTGGTTGTTGTTGCATTTTGGCCCACTTTACTTTCACTAGTGGTTTTATAGGAGCTTTGCGACTGTGACTAGAATTATTAGAAGGAACAACAAAGTGTAAAGAAATAAAAGTAGGTCTCGTGTCTTGTCGTGTTTGCCTTGTGTCATTCTCTTTTTTTTTCTTTTTTTTAGCAAAATGCGATAAGGTAAATTTAATTTCCATGGATTAAGTGAGCGTTAATTAAACGTTAAAAGCGCCTTCAGACTATGTAAAAAGTCATATCTTCTCTTCTTATACGAGATAAAATTGTATGTACTTATGTACCTATGTATGTTTGGAACGGGCAAAACTTTTTCTCGAAAACGGCTACAGCGATTTTAATGAAACTTCTGATAATGTTAGATATTAGCATACAATGAAGAATGAGCTAGGCTTGAACTTTGTAAATGCTCACCAGGGGGCGTGATATGGTCATAACTCGCAAACCATATAAGGTATTTAAATGAAATTTGGTGAGAGGGTACGGCTTGATAATGCCTTGTAACAGTCAAAAAGTGGGCGTGATCGAAGAAGTGCCACGCCCACTTTTTAGCCCTTGAAAACTTTGATTCAATATTACTCGAAAACGACTCCAACAATTTTGATGAAAATTTATGAGATGTTACCTCTGCAAATAAGTATTAGTATGTGATATGCCGTTATATTGGAAAAACTCGTTGAAGGGCGTGACACCGCTCAAAAAAATATAATACGGTATGGAAAGAAAACTAATAAAGTAATCATTCTACAATTAACTGTGGAGAGCCTACTTGCTATAAGGCATCTCTGATCTGAAAGTGGGCAAAATATCGCCGTTGCGTGTGGAACCTCCCATACAAGCAAAATACGTTAACTGCTATTTCTCGCAAATGTTACAAGGTATTTTAATGAAATTTGGTATGTAGGTACTGCTTAATAACACCTTGTAACAAACGAGAAGTGGGCGGGATCGAATAAGTGCCACGCCCACTTTTTAAACCTTGAAAATTTTGATTCAATATTACTCGAAAACGACTCTGACAATTTTGATGAAAATTTAGGAGCTGTTACCTCTGGAAACAAGTATTAATATGTGATATGCCATTATATTGGAAAAACTCCTTGAAGGGCGTGGCATCGCCCACAAAAATATAATGCGCTATGAAAAGAAAACTGCTACAGCAATCTTTCTGTATTTAACTGTAGGAAGTCTACTTGCTATTAGGCACCTACGACCTGAAAGTATGCAAAATATCGAAAGTGCGCGTGAAACCTCCCATACAAGTAAATCACATTAAATGCTACTTTTCGCAAATGATACAACATATTTTGATGAAATTTTTATGCGAATCTAAAGCACAACAAAAAGAAGGCTTTGTTTAATAATTACCACGCCCGATTTCTTATCAAAATAAAAATTTTGGTTAATAACTCAGGCACAAAAAAAACTAGTAAGGGTGTAAAATTTGGCCTGGCCATACATTAAATACCCTACACTGCAGTATTTTTAAAATTTTGCACATATGGGAGGTGCTACGCTATCTTGTCCGAGTTCATCCAGTTTTTGTCCAGAGTTTGGATTTATAGTTTTTAGTGTATGAGTGAAAAACGTTTTCAGTATAGCGTTTTGAAGCTTTTGCTTATATAGGAGGTGCCACGCCCTCTTGTCCGAGTTCGTCTAGCTTAAGTTTAAAGCGTGCATTTAACTTCAATGTGCCCAGCCGGAAAATTTTTACATCTCAAAAAAAGACTTTTTCAAACTAAAATCAAACACATTTTAAAGAACATCATTTCCTCAAGTTTCATTACTTAAATTTTCCCACTAGTTTTCCCACAATTTTCCATCAAAATTTTCCGGCTGAAAAAAGTTGAAATATCTATAATTATGTTGTTTTTGAATACAAGTTCTTGAGGAAATTGACTTTTAGCTTCTTTAAGTTTCCTCAAGTTTCTATTTTTCACTCTTACTGCCAGTTTTTCCACAATTTTCCATTAAAGTTTTCCACAAACAAGATATTTAAGATTTTTCAGCCGGAAAACTTTGGTGGAAAATTGTGGGATAACTAAGAGAAGTAGAAAGCATAGTAACTTGAGGAAACTTAAAAAAAATAAGAGCTATTGTCTGCTTTTGTTTTCATTGAAAAATATTGAATAATAACAAAGTTATGAGAAATTTACTGTATTTCAGGCAGAAAAATTCGATTAAAAACTATGGGTGAACTTCGAAGAGTGGAAAATGATATAGTTATTTAGGAAAAATTGAAAACTTATTTTGAGAATGTTGAAAACTTATTTTCTTAAGTTTTTCTGTAAAAATATCTATTAACAAATAGAGTTAGGAGAATAAAAACTTATTACATTTTAGCCTACAAGTATGCAATAGTTGCAAAAACTTGATTGTGGGAATATTTTTCTCTCTGAAAATTTTGATTGAAAGTTGTGGAAAACCTGAGAAAAGAGGTAAAATTCGGAAAATGCAAAACACTTAAGTGTATGAAAGATTGATTTCCTCAAGAATTTTATTTTAAAAATATTTAACACAATCAAAGTTATGCGTGATTTAAAATTTTTCAGCCTGAAAACTTTGGTGGAAAACTGTGGGAAAACTTAGTAATTTAGAAAAGCATGGTAACTTGAGGAAATTTGAGGAGGTTGTATAGTAACTTACTTCATTAATTTTATGATAAACTGTGCAATAATAACAACACTTTAAACGGTTAAAACTTTATGTGCCCAGCCGGAAAGTGTTTTTCCTTTATGGGAAAATTATGGAAAATCCAAAGGTAAAAGAACAATCGGAAAGCTTGAGGAAACTTGAGGATATTAAAAGGTTATTTCCTCAAGTGTTTTTATGGACGAATGTCTTTTCGTAACGATATTATAGCAAGTTGTATGTTTTTCAGCCGGAAAACTTTAATGGAAAATTGTGGAAAAACTATTAAGAGAAGAAAAATTAAAAACCTTTAAATATCTTGAGGAAATCAAGGTCTTTAAAGTTACATGCGATTTTTTGCGAAAGAACTTTTTTTGGTATATTTTAAAATTTCCGGCTGAGCACATGTTGATGTGCATTTATAGTCTTTAGTATTTGAGTGAAGTTTGGTTGGATTATCTCAAAAAACTCTTTCAGTATAGCATTTTGAAACTTTTGCTCATATGAGAAGTGCCACGCCCCCTTTTCCGATTTCACCCAATTTTTGTTGAGAGCTTTCATTTATGATTTTTATACCCTACACCCAGGGTATATTCACTTTGTCCTTCCGTTTGTAACGCAGAGAAGGAGGCGTGGCAGGTATAGAAAAGTATATATATTCTTGATCAGCGTCACCTCCTGAGTCGATATAGCCATGTCCGTCTGTCTGGCTGGCTGGGTGGCTGGCTGTGTGTTGAAATACACTTTTTGGGAAAACTGAGCAAGATAATTCAATGAAATTTGGTACATTGCCTCCGTCGTCAAAGTTAGCTCGAGGGATTGAAAATGAGCGAAATCGGTCAACGGACACGCCTACCGCCCATACAAAAAATATATTCAAAATGCAATTTTAGGAGTATTTTTCACGACAATGCAACCACAATACAAATAAATACTACGAATTGTAAGCGCAAGCTCTGATAAAAAACTGAGCGAATTCGGACAAGAGAGCGTGGCACCTCCCATATAAGCAAAAGCTTCAAAACGCTATACTGGAAGCGTTTTTTGAGATATTCGAACCGAATTTGACTCAGACTCTAAAAATTATAAATGAAAGCTCTCAGAAAAAATTGGTTGAAAACGTACAGGGGGGCGTGGCACCTCCCATATAAGCAAAAGTTTCAAAATGCTATACTGAAAAAGTTTTTTGAGAAAATCCAACTAAATTTCACTCTGACACTAAAAAATATAAATGCAAGCTCTGAACAAAAACTGGGTGTACTTGGACAAGAGGGCGTGGTACCTCCCATATAAGCAAAATTTTCAAAATACTGCAGTGTAGGGTATTTATTTTTTGGCCAGGCCAAAATTTACACCCTTACTAGTTAGTGTTTAAGTCGAATTTGGTTCGAATATCTCAAAAAACGCTTTCTGTATAGCGTTTTGAAGCTTTTGCTTATATGGGAAGTGCCACGCCCTCTTATTCGAATTCGTTCAGTTTTTCCCAGAGCTTGCGCTTACAATTTTTAGTATTTATGCGTATTTTGGTTGCATTGTCGTGAAAAATACTCCTAAAATTGCATTTTAAATATATTTTTTGTATGGGCGGTAGGCGTGTCCGCTGACCGATTTCGCTCATTTTCAATCCTCCGAGCTATCTCTGACGGCGGAGGCAGTGTACCAAATTTCATTGAATTATCTTGCTTAGTTTTTCTAAAAAGTGTATTTCAACACACAGCCAGCCACCCGGCCAGACATACGGACATGGCTATATCGACTCAGGAGGTGATGCTGATCAAGAATATATATGCTTTTATATATCTGCCACGCCTCCTTCTCTGCGTTACAAACGCAAGGACAAAGTGAATATACCCTGGGTGTAGGGTATAAAAATAGAATGAACTGTTTAATTCTTATATGCAGTCTTATGTTCTTTTTGACGCTGAATCCGTCTTCATCAGCAGAATTGTTATTATACCTGCATGATTTTGAAATATCCCTGCTTGAACTTGAATATAACGCTATGTTCAGTCTTACAGCGTAGCTACAAGAAAAGGTGAAATTCTTTTTTATTAATAGCATCGAATAGCTACACTCTTCCTAATCCAAATATTTTTTCGGATTTTTCCAATAGGATTCTTATTTTCTGAGTTATGATAGTTTGATGATAAAATATTTCAGCCGCCATACAAAGGACGAAATATTTTGGGTGCGTGGCATATCCCATTTTTATACCCTACACCCAGGGTATATTCACTTTGTCCTTCCGTTTGTAACGCAGAGAAGGAGGCGTGGCAGATATAAAAAAGTATATATATTCCTGATCAGCGTCACCTCCTGAGTCGATATAGCCATGTCCGTCTGTCTGTCTGGCTGGCTGGCTGGCTGGCTGGCTGGCTGGCTGGCTGGCTGGCTGGCTGGCTGGCTGGTGTGTTGAAATACACTTTTTGGGAAAACAGAGCGAGATATTTCAATGAAATTTGGTACACTGCCTTCGTCGTCAAAGTTAGCTCGGGGGATTGAAAATGAGCGAAATAGGTCAACGGACACGCCTACCGCCCATACAAAAAATATATTCAAAATGCAATTTCAGGAGTATTTTTCACGTCAATGCAACCAAAATACTCATAGATACTAAGAATTGTAAGCACAAGCCCTGAGAAGAACTGAGAAAATTCGGACAATAGGGCGTGGCACCTCCCATATAAACAAAAGCTTCAAAACGCTTTACTCAAAGCGTTTTTTGAGATATTCGGACCAAATTTGACTCAGACTCTAAGAATCATAAATGAAAGCTCTCAACAAAAATTGGAAGAAATCGGACAAGGGGGCGTGCCACCTTCCATATAAGCAAAAGTTTCAAAATGCTATACTGAAAGAGTTTTTTGAGATAATCCGATTAAACTTCACTCAAATACTAAAGACTATAAATGCATGCTCTAAACTAAAACTAGACGAGCTCCGACAAGAGGGCGTGGCACCTCCCATATAAGCAAAAGCTTCAAAACGCTATACTGAAAACGGTTTGCACTCAGACACTAAAAACTATAAATGCAAGCTCTGAACAAAAACTGGGTGAATTCGGACAAGAGGGCGTAGCACCTCCCATATGAGCAAAATTTTAAAAATACTGCAGTGTAGGGTATTAAATGTTTGGCCAGGCCAAATTTTACACCCTTACTAGTTTTATTTTAGGGCATTCTATTTCACCAAAAAAAAAAATTGAGTTTTTGATATTTTTCTGTACCATTCGATACTTTCCGGGCTTTTTCTTGTTATTATTCTCATCGGTTTATTTATCATATTGAAAGCATGACGATTAGAAGTGAAAAGGTACAAGTTTCATAACAAAAAATAGCTATGAATAAAAACATGGACTAAAATAATAAGATTAGATTGTTGACCGAGCAGGGATCGGTCTCCAAGTACTAAAATGTTATATGAGTTGTCAAGTGTGATAACTCTCATAATGTGAACATAGACATATAAGTTAGCATATGACTATTTTGACATTAGGTGATTGTTATTTGTAAACAAAAAAAATATTGACAAAGGAAAATTAATTTGATTTAACATGGAGTGGAATAAAGTATTAACGCTACATAAGAAAATTCTTGAAGAAATCAATTTTTTATATTCTCAAGTCTTCTGCATTTTCCGAATTTTTCCTCTCATCTATGGTTTCCCAAAATTTTCAATCAAAATTTTGCAAGAGAAAAATATTCAGACAATCATGTCTTTGCAACTGTTGCTTACTTGTAGGCGAAAATGTTATAACAGTTTTTATTCTACTAACTTTATTTGTTATAAGATATTTTTACAGAAAAACAGAAGTTTTCAATTTTCTCAAAATACATAATTGTGTTCTTTGCGAATTTTTCCCATAATTTTTAATCGAATCTGCCTGAAATGAATTCAATTTTTCATAACTTTGTTATTATTCAATATTTTTCAATGAAAACAAAAGCAGACATTGGTCTAAATTTTTCTTAAGTTTCTTAAAATTCTTGAGGCTATTAATTTTTAGCCAGCTTAAGCTTCCTTAAGTTTCTATTTTTCACTCTCACTGACAGTTTTCCACAATTTTCCATTATAACTGAAAATACTTTCCGGCTGAACACATGCTTGTTATACTACTTATAACATTGTTATTATTCGAAATTTGCTACAGAATATACTCGAAAAATAAATCTTGAATATCTTTAAGTTTCCTCCTGCAAACTCAATTTTCATCTCCATATAGTTTTCCCTCAATTTTGCATTAAAGTTTTCCATAAACAAAATATTCAGATAATCAAAGCTTTGCTGCCATTAAAAATTAAATATTTTCAAAAAAAACTTGGGGAAATTAGTTTTTAATTTCTTTAAAATAACTCATTTTCCTCTCTTCAAACTTTTCCCAAAGTTTTTAATCGAACTTTTCTGGCTTAAGTTCATTGAATTTTTCATAACTTTGTTAATATTCAACATTTTTAAATGAAACAAAGTTTTCCGGCTGAAAAATTTTAAATCACTCATAAGCTTTCTTTGATGATTGCTCTAGAGTACTCTAGAGAAGTTAGAGCAGTCAAAAGTGTCCGATGAAATTTTTTTCTGCTCTATCTTGCTCTATTCTACTCTGAAAAGTGTTCGATGAGTCTGCTTCAAACTGCTCTCTTCTGCTCTAGTTTTTTATGTAGAGCAGGTTGGAGCAGCAAATTTTTATAAGAAAAATCAAAACAAAATAAATATTTTATTAAAAATTTGTCGTCAATTTAGAAATTTATATTTTATTTTTAACGTAAAACTAGTAAGGGTGTAACTTTTGTCCTGGCCAAAAAATAAATACCCTACACTGCAGTATTTTGAAGCTTTTGCTCATAAAATAGGTGCCACGCCCTCTTGTCCAAGTTCGTCTAGTTTAAGCTTAGAGGGTGCATTTATAGTCTTTAGTATTTGAGTGAAATTTAGTTGGATTGTCTCAAAAAACTCTTTCAGTATAGCATTTTGAAACTTTTGCTTATATGGGAGGTGCCACGCCCCATTGTCTGAATTCACCCATTCTTGTTGAGATCTTTCATTTATAATTTTTAGTATCTGAGTCAAATTTGGTTCGAATATATCAAAAAACGTTTTCAGTATAGCGTTTTGAAGCTTTTTCTTATATGGGAGGTGCCACGCCCTCTTGTCCCAATTCGCCATGTTTTTTTAAAACTTGCGCTTACAATTCTTATTTATGTGTGTTTTGGTTGCATTGTCGTGAAAAATACTCCTAAAATTCCATTTTGAATATATTTTTTGTATGGGCGGTAGGCGTGTCCGTTGACCGATTTCGCTCATTTTCAATCCCCCGAGCTATCTTTGACGACGGAGGCTGTGCACCAAATTTCATTGAATTATCTTGCTTAGTTTTCCCAAAAAACGTATTTCCACACACAGCCAGCCAGACAGACGGACATGGCTATATCGACTCAGGAGGTGACGCTGATCAAGAATATATATACTTTTCTATATCTGCCACGCCTCCTTCTGTGCGTTTCAAACAGAAGGACAAAGTGAATATACCCTGGGTGTAGGGTATAAAAATGTAAATATTTCTAAATTTTTGCTGATTTTCTCAAAGTTGCTTGTTTTGTGTTTTTTGAAATTTCTGCTCTGCCCTACTCTAGCCTGCTCTAAAAATAACATGATATTTTTCAAAGGCTGCTCTGCTCTACTCTGATCTAAGTTTGTCAAACAAAGCTATAATTTGATTATGTTAAATATATTTGAAAGAAAATTCTTGAGGAAATCAGTGGATCGCTGTATGGCAGCTGCTCTACCACTTTCGGAATCGGTCCATAAGTATACAGCGTCAGATGAAATCGGAAAATTTTCTTTCGTTTTCAAAACCAGGTTTGCTAAAAGTTCTGCAGCTAAAAGTTCCAGTCGGGGTAAAGATTTTGTCTTCAGAGGTGCGACTCTGGACTTAGCGCTCCAAAGATGCACTGTTGCATTATTATCGCAATCGATAGAGCGTATATAAATACAGCACTCGTAGGCTCTAAGTGATGCATCAGCAAATCCGTGCAATTCTACTAAAATCAGCCCAATAGTTGTGCAAGTTGATGCGCAGGGACTCTTTTCAATTGATTTTTAAAATCCATAAGTCCTGCATAAAAATTTTTGCTTTTACTATCACAGGGTTCACCAAACCTAGAGGATCGAAAAGCGTCGACAATTCTGCTAAAACAATCCTTTTCGTGATAGCCTTAGTGCTATCTGGTACAACCCAAATGTATCTAACCATATCTAACGATGGTTCCCATATGATTCCAAGTGTTTTAATTATTTCAGAATCACGCAGTGGCTTTTCCTTCTCGCTGTCGGAACCTTCAGCCAAAAATCGTTCGTTATTGGAGTGCCATTTTCGAAGTGGAAACTGTGCTGAAGCTTAAATTGTTGATACTTCATCGTAAATTTGGAAAAGCTCCGAGCTTGCTCCACTTATAAAGTCGTCCATATAGAAGTCGCATATTACCTTTTGTGACCCCAATGGGTACTGGATAACGTTTTCTTCACCTAACTTTTTCAAGCATCTGGTAGCTAGTTAAGGCGCAGACGTAGTTCCATATGTGATAGTTTTCAGTCGATATACTCTTAGCTCATCATCCACCGATGGCCTCCACAAAATCGTTTGAAAATATGAATCTGCTTCAGTAACACATACCTGGCGATACATTTTTGCCACATCTGCAGTGATTGCATATTTAAAACATCGAAATCGCAAAACTATCGCCAACAAATCATTTTGGACTACAGGCCCTATCATCATGACGTCATTTAAAGAAATACCTGAGCTTGTTTTGCAGCTACAGTCGAAAACTACCCGGAGCTTGGTACTTCTGGACTCGGGCCGTAGTACGTGCTGGCGTGGAGAAAAATACTTTATCTTAGCAATATCAGCACTTTTTACTGGTGTCATATGACCTAAATTCAAATACTCGTCGATGAATGCAGCATAATCCACTTTTGTTTCAGGAACCTTATTTAATCTTCGTTCCAAAGCATAGAAGCGTCGCTCAGCGGTGCGATAAGATTCACCTAACTCCGTAATATTAATTTTAAATGGTATCTTCTTCTTCGTCTTCTTCTTATTCTGTCAAAAAATTAGATTTGGTATGAATGCTTTCAATTTTCCAGAACTTTTCTATCAAATTATTAAGAACTTCAACTTCGTCGTCGTTTTCCTTGCCTACTATAAGGCTATGAAAATCTTTGCCATCATACTCTCTAGCTGCTCCCGAAAAAACCCACCCCAGGACCGTCTTCTGCAACCTAGGTAGCCTCGCACTTAGCTGAATACGCCCAATTCACAACAAGTCCAAGAATATTCCTGAGCCAATTAGCATGTCTATCCGCGCTGGCTCGTTGAACCTTGGGTCGGCCAATTCGAGATTGCTTGGTATGTTCCAATCTGATACATCTATAAATTGATCAGGCTTCATACTGTTATTTTTGGCAGCAAGTAGAATTCTGCGGTTACTTCAAAATTATTAAATCGTGATTTTATTGTTGTTTGCATCTTTCGTTTAATTCTGGTGTTAATACTGCCGATGCCTTGAGCACCAAGTACGCACGATTGTTTTTTCAGCATTAATATATCCGCCATATTACTGCACATGATATTAATTTGTGACGCAGAATCCAAAATAACTCTCGCCGTTTTATAGCACCCACTTATGTCCCTTACGAGCACCACCGCTGTTTCCAGGAATACCTCTGGAGCTACGCCTACATTAATCAGAGCTGCATGTAACGCTGCCTGGTTTGATGATGAAGACTTTTCAGCAACGGCCACAGCGGCATGTTTGGATGTTGAAGGCTGCTCTTCGTTGACTGCCTGCGTTAACTGTGGAGTATAATTTTTATTAGCGGGTGACTCCAATGAGTCAAATCTATGCAACAGCTTGTGATGTGGAAAATTACAAATAGTGCATTTCGAAAAAGTGCAATCTTTAAGTATATGACCTTTCTTAAGGCATTGAATGCATACTTTAGCATTTCGTGCAAAACTATAACGTTCCCTAGCGGACATGTTTTCAAACTGCGGATATTTTACCAATGTATGCCCCTGGCTATGACAAAGTTCACATGATATCTTGCCGACTGCAAGTGAAGTTTGCAAATTCTTTCTAAAAAAACTTGGTTTAGCTTAAGATTCCCTATTGATATCTTTTGAATGAATTTGCTTCGGTTCAATGTGACTAGACTTTGTATCTCGTGCCTCTAAATTTTGGCACCTCCTGGCTAAAACAGCAGCACACTCTTCCCATGAAGAAAGCTTTGAATAGTCTATCGATTCTTCCCACTTAATTTGCGACTCGGAGTCAAGTTTGCTCATAATGAGAAAAATGATGAAGGAATTTGCAATATCTTTATAATTGCCTATGGAAAGCATTGCAGCAATGTGTGCATTCACAGAATCAATTATCGAGCGTAAATGATCAGACGAACCTCTCGACATTTTTTTTATTTCAAATAGTGCAGCGATATGTTCTTAAAACATTAGAGATTCTTTATCAAAATTCGTTTTTAACCTGTCTAACGCTTTTGGATAATTTTCGTCCGTATCGTCAAAATCAGCAATGGCTGATAAAGGTTTTGGTCCTAAACTATCTTTCAAGATTAACATACGCTCTAAACTGTCTAAAGAATCGTCCTGATGCACCATTTTATTAAAAACAGAAATGAATTTCGGAAACTCGGAATATTTTCCTTCGAATTTCGGAATTTTTATTTCTCGCCGTAGCGCGAGGTAGGTACGACCGATATTGTATTATTATTACTGCTACAATCAGCAAAAGATGGTCGCTTTTTTGCTAACAGTGACATTATTTTAGATTTAGTAACCAAGTATAAATCTTCTATTTCAGCTGTGAACGCTGCGTTGGAACCTCTATCAGTCTCAGGACCTAATTTGTTGATATTTGCTTGTACTGATAACATTTGTTTAAAGTAGGATTCTAATATCCCAAGCCGACTTTCTAGTTCTTCGATGCCTAAAGTTGTTCCTTTTTTAACCACAAGAGATTTAATACGTGTAAGACTTCCCTTTGTGGTTGCTCGCAGTGCTTTGAACTCAATCAATTTTTTTGAATTTTCAGCAATAGTAACATCACTGCCCCTGAGCCCTCCTCGTCAGATAATTCAATTTCCTTATCGTCACTAGCCATTTTGATGTCAGTGTTGACAACATCAAAAAAATTTTCCCCCTAAATGCAGTTCCAAAACCCCCTAAAATTGCACTGAGGACTTAAAAATCCCCCAAAAAATTTTCTAACAAAAAAAAGGTCGTAAGCGTTTAGAAAAATTTTTGAAAACTATGAAGTTTTTTAACGCAAAAACAAATATGCAAATTTGTAAAGAAAATGAAGTTTAATAATCATAGACATTTGACAAAACATCCTATTTTATGTATAAAATTTTGTTGAATTTGTACGTATTGGTAAGGGAATGTATCTGGGTATGAGACGGGCTTTGTTTTTGAGCCATAACTCTTTATTGGTCAAACCGTTTCAGGTATTTTATATATCGTTCAAAAGATAAGAAATGCACACAACTTTCTTCTGAAGATCGTAGAAAGTTATTTCATCACATTCAAAAGTTATGGGCAATTTTCTAAGTTCTTTTTTTTAGCAATTTAAATTTTGTATCCGGGTATGAGACACCTAGAAAAATGCAATGAAAATCAGAAAATATGAAATAAAAACCCCACTCTGTATTAGCACAAACTTTTATTCATTTTTCGTTCGAAAGAAAAATGCAATGAAAATCAGAAAATATGAAATAAAAACCCCACTCTGTATTAGCACAAACTTATATTCATTTTTCGTTCGAAAGAAAAAATGTCCATATCGTTACGAATTTTGTATCCGGGTATGAGACACCTTTAAAAATGTAATTTAAATTAGAAAATACAAAATAAAAACACCATAACTGTACGTAAACACATGTACCATCACATACATGTCGATATTTGACAGTTGCACACGATTTGGGTTCGAAAAAAAAGTGTCTCATGCCCGGATACATGATGTGTCTCATACCCGAATACATGACACTTTTTAAGAAAAGCTTAAAAGTAATGTTTTAACCATTTATATTTACACTAACCCAAATCGTATCACAAAGTAGATATAAAACACTAAATTGTAACGAATGACACTTCCCATTTCCAGTTGATTAAATCCAAAATATAACACTTTGAAACAGATCATAAAAAACTTTTTACAGTCGAGTTGCGACCTGAGGTGTATAACTTAAATAAGCAATAGATCTTTTCACTTCGGTGTTGGCTTAAAACTTGGTCATAGTAAGAGGTTAGTTCGACAGTAGTCAGATTGGCGATATTAATTTTGCAGCATAGAAAAAATTGACTGTCTCGTACCCGGAGGTGTCTCATATCCGCATACATTCCCCTACTATTTATCTTAAAGCCTGTTTCCACCGTTGATTTAAAAGGTGATTTAAGGCAGTTTCTGGACTTAGCGCTAAATCTGGGCGTTGATCACATAATTTACCGTACAATAATTAATCTATTTCTGCTGAGATTTAACTAAATCTGTGCATTAATTACAGCAAGGCTACCGGTTGTAGCAATTTTGGACCTTGTGACAGCCCTGAACTTTGTCAATTGGAAACGGGTAGGATTTAACGATGTGATTAACTAATCTCAACTTTTCTAAATCTTCACTGAAAACAGATTATTAGAGCAAAAAGCATTTGTTTATTATTAGCCGATTCGACGAGCAATTATTCAATTTTTACACTGAGGGTATTCCATAAAACGTGTAAATGCCTCGAAAACCTCGTAAACTCGTAATACTGAGTTGTCAAAATCAATATGAACTTTGACAGTTTTACGAGGCTTTTACAAATTTTCAACAATACCTTTACAAACATTTCTTTTGTGGCGTGTAATACCAAACATTTCCAAAAGCCCTTATTTCTCTACACTGAGAAAAGAGTATGTTTACATCAAAGAATTATATTTGATTGAACATTTTAGAAAATATTTGTTAATAATTAACAAATTTCGGTAAATATTAATATGCCTTTAATTGGACCTTGAAATATTGTCGATTGGGCCAAAACTGATATCTGTTTGATGGAATGTCAAATATTTGCTTTAACTTAAAAAAAAACCTTGTCTGGGATTCGAATGCACTCTAAGAAAAAAAAAAAATCTTTCTTGTCTGGGATTTGAACCTACTCCCCCAAGTTATAACTCAAACATCTTATACATTGAGCTAACTCTATCTACTTTAATTCTAAACAAAAAGTCATACAAAAAATTTAACAAGTATTGAAAAATTTCAAAAACATTACTGACATTATTTTCAAAACATTATTTTCAAAAGTTACAAAAAACAATCAATACTACTTATTAAATTTTGTGTTTGACTTTATGTTTAAAATAAATTCAAAATAACAAGCACTACAAACGTAGATAGAGTTAGCTCAATGTATGAGACGTTTGACTCATATCCTGTGGGCCTATGTTCGAATCCCAGACAAGAAAGTTTTTTTTTTTAAATTAATTATTTTATTTTTTTACTTCACTTTGATTGACTTTTTGATTTGATATAACTTTTTCGTATTTCAATTTGTATATGTAGAACATCTATAGTTATAATATAGTTCTGATTGTTAAGCTGTAAGATTCAGTAATTTACATTCGGTCATTGCATCCTGAGGTTTAAAGAATTCAATACGCGCGGCATAGTTCCAATTCGCTATACATGGATTCCCTCTTACGATTGCAATGAACCAAGGTTACAAATGTAGCTGGTAAATATATGGTAGCATCTAATAAAGAACAAAAAATGCCCCGGGGGTATGAGTTCAATCCCCACCCAGATATGATTTTTTTTTGTTTTTTTTTTTTTTTTTGCAACTTGGCGAGTGCATTCAAATTTCAGAGAAGAGTTTTATTTTTAATTTATAACAAATATTATATTTTATGATGTCGCCGTGATCCTAGCAAATATTGTCATATTAGTTTTTAATTAATAAAAAGATTAATAATAATAAAGGTCTAAATTCAAAACAATAAATGTCTTTATATGCAAACATATATTTGGTAATTATTAACAAATATACGATTGAACCAATAAAATTGCTCAAATATGGCACTCATTAAATGATATCAAATATTCGATTCGCCTATATCAAATATATTATTTGTTAATTATTACCAAATTTTGATGTATATAATCATACTGTTTTCTCAGTGTACAAAAAGTCTTAAGAAGAAATTTAGCAATCAACAATAATATTACAGACTAACCCAATTGGCCAATTATTGAAATTATAACATTAAAACATTGCTCTTCAGAAACAGCCAAAGTAAAAATAGTCTCATGAATAAAGAAAAATCGGTTCATAAATGGCAAAGTTACCTGTAAAAACCACTAAAAAATCCCCCCCAATATTTTATAAAACCCCTAAAAAAACCCCTAAGCATTTTAACCCCCTAAAAAAACCCCAAGGACGCTATTTTCCCCCTGAATTTAGGGGGAAAACCCCTAAGTTGTCAACACTGTTTGATGTTCTATTTTTAAAAATATTCAAAAATTTACTATTAATTTCAATTCAAGCAATTTAATTTATCTGTAATTCTTTTTCTTTTGTTTGTTTACTTCTTTTTTGACGTTCAATAACCACAACTTCTTTCTGACAGGTGTCTTTCTTTTTTTTTTTTTTAATGTCAATCGCGATTTCTTTTTCGTTTTTCTTGCTTCAAAATTAAAACTATATTAAAATTATATTAAAACTCTATTGCATTGTTTGACATTACTCTAACGCTACTCTTAATTTTACTTTTTGTAGTTTTGCAAGAGTGAGAAAGACTGAGATGTCAAATACTGATTTGATGCCTGCTCAATTCCGGCAAACTCAAAATTGTTTGCTCGCTCTGCAACGGGTGCTACGTCACTAAATCTCAGTCAGCAATATAAGGCAATCTGCTACGAATTTGTAAAGACTTCGTCTGCTGCCACGTCACCAATCTGCCGATGGTAACGTAGTTTTTCATATGCCGCTACCGAAGTTTACAAAGTTTTTCGTACGCTGCTGCCGAAGTTTCGTCTTATTTGACTGACGACACGTTGCTTTTTGTAGGTTAGAATTGCGTGGAGTCTCTGCTTTCAGACCCGATATCAAATCAAGTTGCTATTTTTTGGTTATAATAGCAAGTCGTAAATTAATCAAAATTTTCAGGAACTTGAATTTATTATGCGGGGTGTACGCTTAGCATGAAAAAACTATTATGATTCTTTAATATTATTGAGCACAAAGTTTAGAAATTTTATCAATATAAAACAATTTTGCAACACTTTTCGTCGTGGGAGCCCATGTCCCGGGTTTCGGCACCATAATGTAAGCGTTTTTACGAACAATCAATTTGCAATCAAATTACTCCAAGCTCAAAGCTCAATATAAAATGCACATTAGTTTTTTCTTTAAACGTTAATTCTTTTTAATACGGACCAAGGTCCTGCGTCGAAAGCTAAGCGTACACTACTTTTTCAATCTTCATTCATTTGACATAAGCTCTCTCATGTTTCAATTCTTTTTAGAGTTGCCATTTATAATAAAAATAATGAATTCAGTAATAGTATGAAATTTTACTTAATTAATAGGGTAAGGGAGGGAAATATGGACCACCCATCTTTCTTTTTTAAATAAAACTCAAAAAACATAAAATAAAACAATTAATTTTATGCCATTCATTAAAGGAAACAATTTACCTTTATTCTGATTCACTTTTAGATAAATATCTCATCAAGATAGAGAAAAAAAATTAAAAAACTGAAAATACTCAAAATGAAGATAATAAAAAAGTGTAGTGTTATATGGACTATATAGTCCATATTGCCCCACATGTTTTTTTTTGGTACAGAAGTTGCATATAAAAATGTCACTTCAACATCCGGCACATTTTTCATGACTTCAAGAACGTAAGATTACATATTTAACCCAAAATTCGCCACGGCGATCTTCTGAGTAAAGGGTATTACATTATATGCATTTTTCATCTTTTTTTCCTTTGTAGTTAACGAATTACAAATAGTGACCATCAGAATCGTCATGAAATCTGCAGCTATATTCCCCATCTGAAAAAGATGATAAATACATTTGTTTTTGAGGCTTTTTTCTTTGGTGGTCCATATTACCCACAGCACGTGTTGGTGAAATAAATGGTATTTTATCAAAAACTCTTGTGGTTAATGAACCACTTTGTACTCATAAATAATAAATAGTATTCACTGACTTTATACAAAATTATCGCCGATTTTTTTTTTGAAAAAACAACTTTACAGAAACATGCGACTTCACCGAACGCTTAAATTGCACTATTATAAGCTTTAGGTATTAGCGTAATGTGTGAATATGAATAACGATAAATCCTATGTACGCAGTGGAAAATAACCGTGTGGTCCATATTACCCACGTAGTCCATATTTCCCTCCCTTACCCTACCAAAATATAAAAAATGTAATATTTGATTCGCTGACTACCAAACAGAAGCCATACAATGCAATTGCCCTATTTTATCATTGCAGTCCAACACGTATACGACCTTAGAGGCGTTCAGGCTTAATCCAACGGACGTAGCGTCATACCACTATTCGCTCGAACAAGTTTTGTGCCATTGGTCCGTACCTGCGGTATTTGATTGGTGATAAATAACCGAAATTATCTATCTCCCACTCATGCTAAACCTCTTATGTCTCCTTACACTGCCAGACTAGAGTCAAGCTCAACAGGGTCTTCTTTCCTCGATAATTAGTGCAAGCCCGTTCCCTTGGCTGTGGTTTCGCTAGATAGAAGATAGGGACAAGAAGTCGAAAGTTTTACGTAAATATATGACAATATTTCTTGATTCACGGTGCTTCTTAGGCACTGGATTAGTCAGAAATGGTCACCGCCCGGGCACTTAAATAGAGAAACCCTACCCGAATAAATTATCCGAATAGGGCCTCCCACAGATACTATCTGAAAAACGACCATCCCCGGATGCGCTAATCATCGCCACCGTCGTTGTATAAATGCCAATCCAGTACCAGATGAAAGTTGCATATCTGGATGCAACTTTCCTCTCTGGTGAGAGTTGAAGCCTATCCAATGCTTCCGTCGTTCTCTGGGTCACAACACCCGGTTGTTTGCAACTACACATTCGAGCCTTGTATAAAGCAAGTAAGTAATCCACCGCGCAAGTGTTGCAAAATGAACTAATGCCAAGCCAATCAAGCGCTCTAACAGCTCTCCCTGCGTTTTGGGTAGGAACCACAGCAGTGATGTCGTTTCAAAAAAAATCTCGGTACTCATTTTTAGTTTTTTGGGGAGTATTTTGGGCTAATGGGGAGTACTATGCTAACATGTTCGTTTTTTAACCATCTGACAGAATAAAATTATTTTTAATGACGGTATCAATAACAAGTTGTTTATTGTAGAAGTTTATAACTGACAATATTGCTTATTATTGCAATTCCTAGCTCATATGTATGTATAGTTCCTTCTCTTATGTTATTGACTTATTACTTAAGAATAAGAATCAGAAAAATTATGAGGGTAGTCCTTAAAACGACTTATTGCCTCAAAAACCTCTTAATAGTTGTCAAAACCAATATGAATTTTGACAGCTTTACGAGATTTTTGAGGCATTTCCACATACATTAAACTTATGTTGCAACTTATTTAATATAATGAGATCGCTTTTGATAGTTTACTAAAAGTTCTTGAGTTGGAACCCAATTTTCACCATTCAGCACTTCTTTTGCCATAAGTATAGCATTGACCATTTCGGTCGCTTTTGTTTTCACGCATTGCAAGTTTTTGCATATATTTGAATCGGATGCTACCTTTTTATTAACGCCATTAGGTCGGTTATCAACAAAAATGGCAAGTTGTACTGAATTAGAAACAGAATTGTTTGGAGCTCACAAGTTTTGACTGCATTATTTTTGGCATAAAAAATTTTGGCAGCTTTAGAGATGTCTGTTTGATTTTTCAAGCTCAGCACAACTGAAATTTTGAACTTTCATGTCTTGTCAATTGCCTGACGTTGGTTGGAATCGAAACTTGGCAATATTTTCAAAACGACTTTGCTTCATTCTTTGGACCCATTCTTGATTCGAGCCAACAAAAACTTTCCAACCAATCAGTTAGAAATTTTTGTGCTCTTTTGTTGCTGGATACTTCAGCACGTCTGATATCGTTTACCTCCTCGTTTCTGGTGATTTGCTAGCATCAGTGGAGTTCGCAGCTACTTTTTTTGCTTTAACTATAAACCTGTTATAAATAGATAGAATTCGTAAATTTAATTGCAGAAATATTCAAACTTTTTTACTTACTTGTCCATATTTCATTAAAATCACTTGTTTTTAACGCTTTTCCAAATTTAATTTAATTTAAAAGTGGGTATTGCCAGACAACATTTAAATCTTTGTGAATTATGTGCACTTCAAAATTATTAAGCAGCACATGCATTAAGACAGACTAAATTGCCTGTCGTGTGAACCAGCTCTAAGCAACATAGAAAATTTTAGTTTGCATTACACATGTTTTTTGATCGAAAACTTGCAATGAAGCACCAAGTATTGAAAAGGAGTAAAAAAATGGTTCAGGGGAGTATATGAGTACGCTTGCTCAAATAGGAGTAAAATATTCATATAGGAGTACAAACGACATCACTGAACCACAGAAACCACGATGCTCCCATAAAGGGGACAACCCAAACTGACAGCCTGGGCAGGACTAGTTACCCGTGGTACCAGAAATTAAGAAATATATGGAAATAAAGAAATAAGGAAAATCCCCGTAGTTGGACAAGCCAGACTACTACAGTAGTGTTCACAGATAACACAGGGACTGCTAGCCTTTATCGTAGGTTAATACTACTGTAGTGACTACATATATTCTTTATAAAAATAACAAAGTGCCCTCTGATTTTAAATTTATAAATTTTCAAAATAATAAATTATTCAGATATAAAATTTCATGTGAACATAAAATAAAAATTTGTATTAAATTAATTTGTTTGAAATTAAATTAAATTCTAATCCTACAATCAGCGATCCTGCGCGAATCCTCTTATATTGATACGAAATCTTTGACTACTGAGGCTTAACTTAGTGATAAATTAAAACTATTAATTAATATCAACCAAAGCAATTCGAATTCACAATGGATTGCAGTATTTATCAAGTTATCTATGTTTCTGAATGCAGTATTTAAGTTACAAATAGACCAGCGTTGGATATTTTGAAATCAGAAAATATACTTATACTTATATCGAAAAATTTAGTATTGTGACTTGGAGGTGGCAGAGGAGCAGGGACTTATCTTTTATAGACACAACCATGAAAAAGTTGGTTCTTTCTATGTAAAACGTCTACAATGTGTGGTAGATGCTTATGGTGGTCATTCAAAGATGGCTGTAAACAAGGAAGATACTAAAAATTTAATGTAAAAACATTTCTTTTTATTTGTAAAAAGACTATCTTGACACTTTAAAAATGGAGTATTATTTGTTTTGTTGATTTTTTCTTTATTTTATATTGAATTTGCATATTTTTTTTCACGAATCCTTTTTAAATATAGTAAGCAACTATTATTCATAAAAAAAAGTTTGGCAAAAATGTAAGCACGTTATTGTTGCTTATAGTGCAGGCAAATAAGGTATTCATTTCTAATTTTGCTTTTCCCCAAAATTTCTTTAGTCCCCCTTGAACCCTAAAAATCGGATAAGTTCAATAAAACTCTTCTAAAATGCTTCAAAATGGAAAATTATGCTATTCAGGGGGTTCTCTATATTGCTGAATCCAAATATGATGTTGGAAAATGAAAAAACTCAAATGGCGCCCGGAAAACTGTGAACATACCCATTTTAAGCACCGAAAATGGAAAAAAAAGTTACAGGGGGTTTTACCCTAGAAGTCTTGTTACATTGAATGAATTTATACGGTCGGTGTGGGATATTGTTTTTTATACTATAAAAAGTAAAGTTTACCAAAAATTTTTTTGTGTTTTTATTTGTTTATTATTTAAGCAATAACTATAAAAAGTTAATACAACACAAAATTAAAAATATTTGCAACATTTTGCAAACCATTTTTTCTAAAATAATTTGAGGTCGCTAAACATGAAAAACGCATTTATTTTTTTTTCCTTGGGGTCGTTCCCAAGTTATTCGATAATTTATATTTTCGAGGTTATAGCTTCATATTCATCAATAAATTTCTATGACGCTAAGTCCGATCAATTTTATTTATTGCACTAAAGCCTTAATATCTTTTGGAAATTTCATTCGATTTTGGTCAATATAGGCTTAAAATGTTTGAAATTATATGCGCCATTAAAAAACATTTTTAAAAAAATTTATTTAAAAAAAAATATGTGCCAAGAACAAAGTGTTTAATTTGAAGTTGATGTGAAAAATTTAAAAATTTTTTGAATTATCAAGCTTTTTCCTGCTGTAACTCAGTTAATTTTGTTTGGAGCATATTCATTGGTATACATGTTAGAAGCGCCATTAATCACTCTTTGTAAACGTGGAAAAATAAAATTGATCGGACTTGGCTTCATAGAAATATATTGATGAATATGAAGCTATAACCTCGAAAATATAAATTATCGAATAACTTGGGAACGACCCAAGGAAAAAAAATAAATAAATGCGTTTTTCGTGTTCACCGACCTCAAATTAGTTTAGAAAAATGGTTTGCAAAATGTTGCAAATATTTTTAATTTTGTGTTGTATTAACTTTTTATAGTTATTGCTTAAATAATAAACAAATAAAAACACAAAAAAATTTTTGGTAAACTTTACTTTTTATAGTATAAAAAACAATATCCCACACTGACCGTATAAATTCATTCAATGTAACAAGACTTCTAGGCTAAAACCCCCTGTAACGATTTTTTCCCATTTTCCCATGCTTAAAATGGGTATGTACACAGTTTTCCGGGCGCCATTTTGAGTTTTTTCATTTTCCAACATCATATTTGGATTCAGCAATCTAGAGAACCCCCTGAATAGCATAATTTTCCATTTTAGAAGAGTTTTATTGAAATTACCCGATTTTTAGGGTTCACGGGGGACTAAAGAAATTTTGGGGAAAAGCCGCAAAAAGCTAATGTGTTGGTTTTGTTTTAAATTTTATTACGAGCAAAATGAGCCCTGTCGGATCAAAATCGGTGCATGTTCAACAAAATTAGAAATGAATACCTGTTTTTACCTAATTTGCCTGCACTATTAGTAAGTTGAAAATATGAATTTATTTTCAATGTAAAAAGACATTTTTGACATACTGTATATTCTTTAAAAAAATAACAAAGTGTCCTCTGATTTTAAAGTAATAAATTTTCCAAATAATAAATTTGCATTAAATTAATTTGATTGAAATTAAATAAAATTTTAATCCTACAATTGTATAATGTAGTGACTACAACTACTATCATCATTAGGGTTACCAACATTTTTTCGGTAAAATATAGTATTTTTCCGAATAAGCCTTAAAAAAATATAGTACAATACAAAAATATATAGTATTTCATGGAAAAAGTAAAAAATAGACAAAGATATATTTGGTTCTTATTTATTTTTGTAAAATTATACTTTTTAGAACTTTTTGCATTTTTTAGTAATTTTTGTCTAACATAAAAGTGTCATACGTTTTGTCGCATTTAATGCAGATCAAAAGCTAATTTTTTATTAATGAGATACTAGCTCTGTTTCTGTCTTCGCGCCATTTCAAATTCATTTCTGAAAATAGATGATTTTAGTGCAAGAAACGCTATTTTCAGACATATGGCGTACGTCCTGAAAGTACTTAGTCTAGTTCACTTTTGACAGCGGTATTGAATAGCCCTGAGCTTCCTCTTTAAAGCGTACATTTAAGTTTTTTAATTGAATCATTAGTTTTCTAGATATCATTGATTGAAGTAAAATTATCGCTAATCCCTGTTTAGGACTATTTTCAATTTGTATTCCTTTGCTTCAATGGATGATATTTCGGAAGCTAATGATCTTATTGGAAAAGTTAAAAGCACGCTTTAAAGAGAAAGCTTAGAGTTATTCAATGCCGCTGTCAAAAGTTTGAAAATAGCGTTTTCTGCACTTTAAATCAAGGATAACTCGGACCTCAGACGTGATGGCGCAAATCGGAGGTCATATTCGGATTCAGCGAACAAAAATCTATAAAAATTGCTTACTCTGATCTCATAGTTTTTGTCATCGCAAGACTGTGTAATTAACTTAATTCCAAAATAAAAAAGAAGGAAAGAGAGTTGCAAAAGCAAACATTTGCTTAACGCTGTCAATTTTAAAAAGTGAGAAATTTTTTTAATATAACTTTCGGTGTTTCAAAACTAAAGATGTCTTCTTGTGGACACTTTATCTGTGCTTGTAGAAGCACATTCTGATAAACGTATGGAAAAGCAATAACTACTGTGCTTTACTTGACACAGAAAAATATCTGTGCTTTACTTGACACAGAAAAATATAGTACAGTCAGCATGAATATAGTATAAATATAGCATTTATGCGTACTATATATTTCTTCAACAGTATATAGTACGCAGAACCGAAATATAGTACAATACTATATATTATAGTACGGTTGGCAACCCTAATCATCATCTATGTCTATGGTCAGACCGCAAAAACCTTGCTCATCGCGGTAAATCTCCTGGAAAATCATCTCAGACTTATGAAGCAAAAATCTTGCTTACTGCGGGTTCCTCATCGCAGAATATCATCTGCCAAACGCCACTCGTGCGAACTGTTCAAGATGGTCTCGAGCATCACGTGTCACCAAAGCACCAGACACGTCCCAGGTACCGTCATCGCTAGATCGAACTCCCATATCATCGAGACACCTGATGTCATCATACAGAGGGCAGCAGCACAAGACGTGAGCTCCTCATGCAGCGCTCTCTTAAACAGGAACTCACCCAAGGATTCGTGTCCTGTAATCCGGAAACCAAGTTGAAAGTCACGTCAGGATTTCGCTGCATGGACGTAACATTACGAATAAATTCATACGTTACGCGGCCCTTCGTCGAGGTGTCCCAATGATTTTGCCAATCTTGCAGCAGCAACAGTGTAATCTCCTTCTTTCTCTCTGCATTAGTTGTTGAAACAGCATTCCATTCGTTCTGGACCGGTGGCAGTCCACGCTTCATCCAAAACAAGATGGCACGCTTCTTCACCTCCAATTGCAACGGTACGGCTCTACCCAGCACCTGGAGGGAGCCGTGGACACCGTTCTGCACACCGGGAGACATGCTAGCAGCATAACACGCTGAATCGACAAGACTAGCCTTCAACCATGGACCTTATTCACAAGATCCCACCATATTGGAGCTCCAAAAACTGCACAAGCGACGAACCGGCCATTATAAATGGCTTTCACCGACCGCCGACTAAAACCCCAGTCCGTTCGCAGAACTTTTCTCACGGTCGCTACTATGGTGGTGATTTTCGGCTTCAACAGCTTGATGTGAGGATAAAAATCCATCCTCTCAGACCCAGGTATTTCACCCACGTCACATACCTGACACCTCTGTTTCCGCATCGTATGGTCGGCTGACGCTGTGTAGTCATGGATGACCTCCATTATCCTGTTGCCACGTCCCTCCAATTTTGCACACGATGAACTTTCGATCATCACCAACATATCGTCTGTAGATCAGGATCATCGATGATAACTGCAGCCTTTCTTCTGCTGTCGATGAACACTCGCATATTTAGTGGCAGACCACGGAAGTCTCCATCAACGCAATATGGCTCTTGAATTAGCACTATTTTATAACTGTACTCCCGCACCGGACTCAGAAAGTCGGTGATCGATCCCAGGCATCGATAGCATCCCATCATTTCATTCGTTGGCCTCACACCAAAAGAGTACCACTTAATGTAGCACCTTGGTTTCAGGAGGAATTGTTTGGCTCCGGTTTCACTTGTCTCCAACACAACGTTAAACTTTCTGCCATCAGCAACCGAATGGTCAACTGACCAGCTGTATCTGCTTTTTGAACTCATCCAACGACCATTTCAACTCTAATTTGAAGCTATTCTCAAATAATTCGCTCATGAATTCGTCAGGCGAAATTGAAGGGTGCATTCTCTGCACTAGGAATCAGTCTCGTCGTGGCATGTTAATCGCTACTTCTAGCCCGTTCTCCACGAACTTCGTACTGGCAGCTATTTTTTCCTTTTCAGCCACAGACGGTGTACGAATAACCGCACCACCACCAGTTTCACTCGCCCGACCTTTCAATGGCTTTGTTTCGTGGACACGAACACCAAGTGTTGGCGCCACCTCCTTCATCACCATCTCGACAACTTCCTTCGACGTCAGTTTTCCATCTTTTCCACGAATTACGACTGACCAGGTTTCAACAGGCTTCGGCAACGGCCGATAGGAGACAGAAGCAACATTGACAGCAGAACGGAGCTGAGCAGCAGAAACAGGAACAGCCGGAACAAGGTTAGTGGGAGTAGGAGCCGTCAATTTGTCAATTTCGGTAATGTCATCTATACTCTCCTTCTTCGCTTCTCTCTTGTGAAGTGTTTTCTTCTTTTGAGGCTTTTCTCTCACAGATTTCATCTGAACGTCATTAAAACCACTTCCATAACCACCTTCAGCACCACCTACAGCACCGCCTTCAGCACCTCTTTCAGTATTAAGTCTAACTCTTACAGACTTCCCAGCAACTTTTTCCATTCGAGCAATTTTCATTGCGCATGAATCGCTTTCCTCTTTCCATTCCGTCGTAGCAGCAGCGTCATCTTTTCTACGTCTGCTATGTGACCCCATAATTTTAAAATAAAATTATTTGTAGTCACCCTGTGTTTTTTAAAAATTATTCTTTCCCACCCATTAAAAATATTTGCAACATTTTGCAAACCATTTTTTCTAAACTAATTTGAGGTCGCTGAACACGAAAAACGCATTTATTTTTTTTTTCCTTGGGGTGGTTCCCAAGTTATTCGATAATTTATATTTTCGAGGTTATAGCTTCATATTCATCAATATATTTCTACGACGCCAAGTCCGATCAATTTTATTTTTCCACGTTTACAAAGAGTGATTAATGGCGCTTCTAACATGTATACCAATGAATATGCTCCAAACAAAATTGACTGAGTTACAGCAGGAAAAAGCTTGATAATTCAACAATTTTTTAAATTTTTCACATCAACTTCAAATGAAACACTTTGTTTTTGGCACATATTTTTTTTTAAATAATTTTTTTAGAAATGCTATTTAATGGCGCATATAATTGCAAACATTTTAAGCTTATGTTGACCAAAATTGAATGAAATTTCCAAAAGATATTAAGGCTTTAGTGCAATAAGGAAGAGGTGAGAATTTTCGAAATGTTCGGCCTGAGTCAACAGGTCCAATTTTTCAGCGTCCAAATAGGACACCCTACACTTATTGAACACTTTAAAGATGATTTAAGTAACTCATAATCATTCTCTGTAGAAGAACATTTCGGATTGTATCAAAAATATTAATTTTTGAAAGAAATCGAAATTTCCCTATTGCACTAAAACCTTAATATCTTTTGGAAATTACATTCGTTTTTGCTCAATATAGGCTTAAAATGTTTGAAATTATATGCGCCATTAAATAACATATCTAAAAAAATTTATTTAAAAAAAATATGTGCCAAAAACAAAGTGTTTCATTTGAAGTTGATGTGAAAAATTTAAAAATTTCAAGCTTTTTCCTGCTATAACTCAGTCAATTTTGTTTGGAGCATATTCATTGGTATACTTGTTAGAAGCGCCATTAATCACTCTTTGTAAACGTGGAAAAATAAAGTTGATCGGACTTGGCGTCATAGAAATATATTGATGAATATGAAGTTATAACCTCGAAAATATAAATTATCGAATAACATGGGAACGACCCCAAGGAAAAAAAAAATAAATGCGTTTTTCGTGTTTAGCGACCTCAAATTATTTTAGAAAAAATGGTTTGCAAAATGTTGCAAATATTTTTAATTTTGTGTTGTATTAACTTTTTGTAGTTATTGCTTAAATAATAAACAAATCAAAAACACAAAAAAATTTTTAGTAAACTTTATTTTTTATAGTATAAAAAACAATATCCCACACCGACCATATAAATTCATTCAATGTAACAAGACTTCTAGGCTAAAGCCCCCTGTAACGATTTTTTCCCATTTTTGAGTTTTTTCATTTTCCAACATCATATTTGGATTCAGCAATCTAGAGAACCCCCTGAATAGCATAATTTTCCATTTTTAAGCATTTTAGAAGAGTTTTATTGAAATTATCCGATTTTTAGGGTTCACGGGGGACTAAAGAAATTTTGGGGAAAAGCCGCAAAAAACTAATGTGTTGGTTTTGTTTTAAATTTTATTACGAACAAAATGAGCCCTGTCGGATCAACATGTAGAAATGAATACCTGTTTTTACCTAATTTGCCTGCACTATTACTAAGTTGAAAATATGAATTTATTTTCAATGTAAAAAGACATTTTTGACATACTGTATATTCTTTATAAAAATAACAAAGTGTCCTCTGATTTTGAAGTAATAAATTTTCAAAATAATAAATTATTCAGGTCTAAAATTTCATGTGAACATAAAATAAAAATTTGTATTAAATTAATTTGATTGAAATTAAATAAAATTTTAATCCTACAATTGTATAATGTAGTGACTACAATTACTATCATCACTATGGTCAGACCGCAAAAACCTTGCTCATCGCGGGTTCCTCATCGCGGTAAATCTCCTGGAAAATCATCTCAGACTTATGAAGCAAAAATCTTGCTTACTGCGGGTTCCTCATCGCAGAATATCATCTGCAAAACGCCACTCGTGCGAACTGTTCAAGATGGTCTCGAGCATCACGTGTCACCAAAGCACCAGACACGTCCCAGGTACCGTCATCGCTGGATCGAACTCCCATATCATCGAGACACCTGATGTCATCATACAGAGGGCAGCAGCACAAGACGTGAGCTCCTCATGCAGCGCTCTCTTAAACAGGAACTCACCCAAGGATTCGTGTCCTGTAATCCGGAAACCAAGTTGAAAGTCACGTCAGGATTCCGCTGCATGAACGTAACATTACGAATAAATTCATACGTTACGCGGCCCTTCGTCGAGGTGTCCCAATGATTTTGCCAATCTTGCAGCAGCAACAGGGTAATCTCCTTCTTTCTCTCTGCATCAGTTGTTGAAACAGCATTCCATTCGTTCTGGACTGGTGGCAGTCCACGCTTCATCCAAAACAAGATGGCACGCTTCTTCACCTCCAATTGCAACGGTACGGCTCTACCCAGCACCTGGAGGGATCCGTGGACACCGTTCTGCACACCGGGAGACATGCTAGCAGCATAACACGCTGCATCGACAAGACTAGCCTGCAACCATGGACTTTATTCACAAGATCCCACCATATTGGAGCTCCAAAAACTGCACAAGCGACGAACCGGCCATTATAAATGGCTTTCACCGACCGCCGACTAAAACCCCAGTCCGTTCGCAGAACTTTTCTCACGGTCGCTACTATGGTGGTGATTTTCGGCTTCAACAGCTTGATGTGAGGATACAAATCCATCCTCTCAGACCCAGGTATTTCACCCACGTCACATACCTGACACCTCTGTTTCCGCATCGTATGGTCGGCTGACGCTGTGTAGTCATGGATGACCTCCATTATCCTGTTGCCACGTCCCTCCAATTTTGCACACGATGAACTTTCGATCATCACCAACATATCGTCTGTAGATCAGGATCATCGATGATAACTGCAGCCTTTCTTCTGCTGTCGACGAACACTCGCATATTTAGTGGCAGACCACGGAAGTCTCCATCAACGCAATATGGCTCTTGAATTAGCACTATTTTATAACTGTATTCCTGCACCGGACTCAGAAAGTCGGTGATCGATCCGAGGCATCGATAGCATCCCATCATTTCATTCGTTGGCCTCACACCAAAAGAGTACCACTTAATGTAGCACCTTGGTTTCAGGAGGAATTGTTTGGCTCCGGTTTCACTTGTCTCCAACACAACGTTAAACTTTCTGCCATCAGAAACCGAATGGTCAACTGACCAGCTGTATCTGCTTTTTGAACTCATCTAACGACCATTTCAACTCTAATTTGAAGGAAGCTATTCTCAAATAATTCGCTCATGAATTCGTCAGGCAAAATTGAAGGGTGCATTCTCTGCACCAGGAATCAGTTTCGTCGTGGCATGTTAATCGCTACTTCTAGCCCGTTCTCCACGAACTTCGTACTGGCAGCTATTTTTTCCTTTTCAGCCACAGACTGTGTGCGAATAACCGCACCACCACCAGTTTCACTCGCCCGACCTTTCAATGGCCTTGTTTCGTGGACACGAACACCAAGTGTTGGCGCCACCTCCTTCATCACCTTCTCGACAACTTCCTTCGACGTCAGTTTTCCATCTTTTCCACGAATTACGACTGACCAGGTTTCAACAAGCTTCGGCAACGGCCGATAGGAGACAGAAGCAACATTGACAGCAGAACGGAGCTGAGCAGCAGAAACAGGAACAGCCGAAACAAGGTTAGTGGGAGTAGGTGCCGTCAATTTGTCAATTTCGGTAATGTCATCTATACTCTCCTTCTTCGCTTCTCTCTTGTGAAGTGTTTTCTTCTTTTGAGGCTTTTCTCTCACAGATTTCATCTGAACGTCATTAAAACCACTTCCATAACCACCTTCAGCACCACCTACAGCACCGCTTTCAGCACCTCTTTCAGTATTAAGTCTAACTCTTACAGACTTCCCAGCAACTTTTTCCATTCGAGCAATTTTCATCGCTTTCCTCTTTCCATTCCGTCGTAGCAGCAGCGTCATATTTTCTACGTCTGCTGTGTGACCCCATAATTTTAAAATAAAATTATTTGTAGTCACCCTGTGTTTTTTAAAAATTATTCTTTCCCACCCATTAAAAATATTTGCAACATTTTGCAAACCATTTTTTCTAAACTAATTTGAGGTCGCTGAACACGAAAAACGCATTTATTTTTTTTTTTTCCTTGGGGTCGTTGCCAAGTTATTCGATAATTTATATTTTCGAGGTTATAGCTTCATATTCATCAATATATTTCTACGACGCCAAGTCCGATCAATTTTATTTTTCCACGTTTACAAAGAGTGATTAATGGCGCTTCTAACATGTATACCAATGAACATGCTCCAAACAAAATTGACTGAGTTACAGCAGGAAAAAGCTTGATAATTCAACAATTTTTTAAATTTTTCACATCAACTTCAAATGAAACACTTTGTTTTTGGCACATATTTTTTTTAAATAATTTTTTTTAGAAATGTTATTTAATGGCGCATATAATTGCAAACATTTTAAGCTTATGTTGACCAAAATTGAATGAAATTTCCAAAAGATATTAAAAATTGATTTTATTTTAATTGAACTTTTAGTCATATATTTGCAAAGATCGATTTACATATAAATCTATCAATGCATTTTTCTAACACATAATTATGACAAATCAAGGAACGGATTAAAAACACGGCCACAAAGACTCATCAGACTATTTTTGTTGTAATTATAATTATATTTATTTTACTAAATTAATTATAATTGAAAAATTGCAAGTTTGAAAACTTTTTGTGTTTTTGGTCTGGGCGGGAGACGAACCAAGGATCTCCAGGTTGGTAGCAGAAGTCGTTACCACTGCACCAGCCTTGCCCGGCTGCGAAGCCGACTTTTTGCCAGTTTTATTTGTGTGTTAATACGTATTGATATATCATAATTGTTGTTTTGTGTTATTTATTGATATTTGGTATAGTTGTTCCTTTGGAACAAATTCAATACCGATTGAAGGTGTTTCCACCTTATCAGGGCGTGTTCTCCCAAATAACTTTAAGAATTTTTTTAAGTGTGTTACTTAATGACATTTTATATTGAAAATTGATTTTATTTTAATTGAACTTTTAGTCATATATTTGCAAAGATCGATTTACATATAAATCTATCAATGCATTTTTCTAACACATAATTATGACAAATCAAGGAACGGATTAAAAACACGGCTATAGTGACATATGTTTCGTTTTTCGCCACAAAGACTCATCAGATATTAAGGCTTTAGTGCAATAAGGAAGAGGTGAGAATTTTCGAAGTGTTCGGCCTGAGTCAACAGATCCAATTTTTCAGCGTCCAAATAGGACACCCTACACTTATTGAACACTTTAAAGATGATTTAAGTAACTTCTAATCATTCTCTGTAGAAGAACATTTCGGATTGTATCAAAAATATTAATTTTTGAAAGAAATCGAAATTTCCTTATTGCACTAAAACCTTAATATCTTTTGGAAATTACATTCGTTTTTGCTCAATATAGGCTTAAAATGTTTGAAATTATATGCGCCATTAAATAACATATCTAAAAAAATTTATTTAAAAAAAATATGTGCCAGAAACAAAGTGTTTCATTTGAAGTTGATGTGGAAAATTTAAAAATTTCAAGCTTTTTCCTGCTATAACTCAGTCAATTTTGTTTGGAGCATATTCATTGGTATACTTGTTAGAAGCGCCATTTATCACTCTTTGTAAACGTGGAAAAATAAAATTGATCGGACTTGGCGTCATAGAAATATATTGATGAATATGAAGCTATAACCTCGAAAATATAAATTATCGAATAACTTGGGAACGACCCCAAGGAAAAAAAAAAATAAATGCGTTTTTCGTGTTTAGCGACCTCAAATTATTTTAGAAAAAATGGTTTGCAAAATGTTGCAAATATTTTTAATTTTGTGTTGTATTAACTTTTTATAGTTATTGCTTAAATAATAAACAAATCAAAAACACAAAAAAATTTTTAGTAAACTTTATTTTTTATAGTATATAAAACACTATCCCACACCGACCATATAAATTCATTCAATGTAACAAGACTTCTAGGCTAAAACCCCCTGTAACGATTTTTTCCCATTTTTGGTGCTTAAAATGGGTATGTACACAGTTTTCCGGGCGCCATTTTGAGTTTTTTCATTTTCCAACATCATATTTGGATTCAGCAATCTAGAGAACCCCCTGAATAGCATAATTTTCCATTTTTAAGCATTTTAGAAGAGTTTTATTGAAATTATCCGATTTTTAGGGTTCACGGGGGACTAAAGAAATTTTGGGGAAAAGCCGCAAAAAACTAATGTGTTGGTTTTGTTTTAAATTTTATTACGAACAAAATGAGCCCTGTCGGATCAAAATCGGTGCATGTTCAACAAAATTAGAAATGAATACCTGTTTTTACCTAATTTGCCTGCACTATTAGTAAGTTGAAAATATGAATTTATTTTCAATGTAAAAAGACATTTTTGACATACTGTATATTCTTTATAAAAATAACAAAGTGTCCTCTGATTTTGAAGTAATAGATTTTCAAAATAATAAATTATTCAGGTCTAAAATTTTTTGTGAACATAAAATAAAAATTTGTATTAAATTAATTTGATTGAAATTAAATAAAATTTTAATTCTACAATTGTATAATGTAGTGACTACAACTACTATCATCACTATGATCAGACCGCAAAAACCTTGCTCATCGCGGGTTCCTCATCGCGGTAAATCTCCTGGAAAATCATCTCAGACTTATGAAGCAAAAATCTTGCTTACTGCGGGTTCCTCATCGCAGAATATCATCTGCCAAACGCCACTCGTGCGAACTGTTCAAGATGGTCTCGAGCATCACGTGTCACCAAAGCACCAGACACGTCCCAGGTACCGTCATCGCTGGATCGAACTCCCATATCATCGAGACACCTGATGTCATCATACAGAGGGCAGCAGCACAAGACGTGAGCTCCTCATGCAGCGCTCTCTTAAACAGGAACTCACCCAAGGATTCGTGTCCTGTAATCCGGAAACCAAGTTGAAAGTCACGTCAGGATTTCGCTGCATGAACGTAACATTACGAATAAATTCATACGTTACGCGGCCCTTCGTCGAGGTGTTCCAATGATTTTGCCAATCTTGCAGCAGCAACAGGGTAATCTCCTTCTTTCTCTCTGCATTAGTTGTTGAAACAGCATTCCATTCGTTCTGGACCGGTGGCAATCCACGCTTCATCCAAAACAAGATGGCACGCTTCTTCACCTCCAATTGCAACGGTACGGCTCTACCCAGCACCTGGAGGGATCCGTGGACACCGTTCTGCACACCGGAAGACATGCTAGCAGCACAACACGCTGAATCGACAAGACTAGCCTGCAACCATGGACCTTATTCACAAGATCCCACCATATTGGAGCTCCAAAAACTGCACAAGCGACGAACCGGCCATTATAAATGGCTTTCACCGACCGCCGACTAAAACCCCAGTCCGTTCGCAGAACTTTTCTCACGGTCGCTACTATGGTGGTGATTTTCGGCTTCAACAGCTTGATGTGAGGATAAAAATCCATCCTCTCAGACCCAGGTATTTCATCCACGTCACATACCTGACACCTCTGTTTCCGCATCGTATGGTCGGCTGACGCTGTGTAGTCATGGATGACCTCCATTATCCTGTTGCCACGTCCCTCCAATTTTGCACACGATGAACTTTCGATCATCACCAACATATCGTCTGTAGATCAGGATCATCGATGATAACTGCAGCCTTTCTTCTGCTGTCGACGAACACTCGCATATTTAGTGGCAGACCACGGAAGTCTCCATCAACGCAATATGGCTCTTGAATTAGCACTATTTTATAACTGTATTCCGGCACCGGACTCAGAAAGTCGGTGATCGATCCGAGGCATCGATAGCATCCCATCATTTCATTCGTTGGCCTCACACCAAAAGAGTACCACTTAATGTAGCACCTTGGTTTCAGGAGGAATTGTTTGGCTCCGGTTTCACTTGTCTCCAACACAATGTTAAACTTTCTGCCATCAGCAACCGAATGGTCAACTGACCAGCTGTATCTGCTTTTTGAACTCATCCAACGACCATTTCAACTCTAATTTGAAGGAAGCTATTCTCAAATAATTCGCTCATGAATTCGTCAGGCAAAATTGACGGGTGCATTCTCTGCACCAGGAATCAGTCTCGTCGTGGCATGTTAATCGCTACTTCTAGCCCGTTCTCCACGATCTTCGTACTGGCAGCTATTTTTTCCTTTTCAGCCACAGACGGTGTACGAATAACCGCACCACCACCAGTTTCACTCGCCCGACCTTTCAATGGCCTTGTTTCGTGGACACGAACACCAAGTGTTGGCGCCACCTCCTTCATCACCTTCTCGACAACTTCCTTCGACGTCAGTTTTCCATCTTTTCCACGAATTACGACTGACCAGGTTTCAACAGGCTTCAGCAACGGCCGATAGGAGACAGAAACAACATTGACAGCAGAACGGAGCTGAGCAGCAGAAACAGGAACAGCCGGAACAAGGTTAGTGGAAGTAGGAGCCGTCAATTTGTCAATTTCGGTAATGTCATCTATACTCTCCTTCTTCGCTTCTCTCTTGTGAAGTTTTTTCTTCTTTTGAGGCTTTTCTCTCACAGATTTCATCTGAACGTCATTGAAACCACTTCCATAACCACCTTCAGCACCACCTACAGCACCGCCTTCAGCATCTCTTTCAGTATTAAGTCTAACTTTTACAGACTTCCCAGCAACTTTTTCCATTCGCGCAATTTTCATTGCGGATGAATCGCTTTCCTCTTTCCATTCCGTCGTAGCAGCAGCGTCATCTTTTCTACGTCTGCTATGTGACCCCATAATTTTAAAATAAAATTATATTAAAATTATATGTAGTCACCCTGTGTTTTTTAAAAATAATTCTTTCCCACCCATTAAAAATATTTGCAACATTTTGCAAACCAGTTTTTCTAAACTAATTTGAGGTCGCTGAACACGAAAAACGCATTTATTTTTTTTTCCTTGGGGTCGTTCCCAAGTTATTCGATAATTTATATTTTCGAGGTTATAGCTTCATATTCATCAATATATTTCTAAGACGCCAAGTCCGATCAATTTTATTTTTCCACGTTTACAAAGAGTGATTAATGGCGCTTCTAACAAGTATACCAATGAATATGCTCCAAACAAAATTGACTGAGTAACAGCAGGAAAAAGCTTGATAATTCAAAAATTTTTTAAATTTTTCACATCAACTTCAAATGAAACACTTTGTTTTGGCACATATTATTTTTTAAATAATTTTTTTTAGAAATGTTATTTAATGGCGCATATAATTGCAAACATTTTAAACTTATGTTGACCAAAATTGAATGAAATTTCTAAAAGATATTAAGGCTTTAGTGCAATAAGGAAGAGGTGAGAATTTTCGGGAAAAGCCGCAAAAAACTAATGTGTTGGTTTTGTTTTAAATTTTATTACGAACAAAATGAGCCCTGTCGGATCAAAATCGGTGCATGTTCAACAAAATTAGAAATGAATACCTGTTTTTACCTAATTTGCCTGCACTATTACTAAGTTGAAAATATGAATTTATTTTCAATGTAAAAAGACATTTTTGACATACTGTATATTCTTTATAAAAATAACAAAGTGTCCTCTGATTTTGAAGTAATAGATTTTCAAAATAATAAATTATTCAGGTCTAAAATTTTTTGTGAACATAAAATAAAAATTTGTATTAAATTAATTTGATTGAAATTAAATAAAATTTTAATTCTACAATTGTATAATGTAGTGACTACAACTACTATCATCACTATGATCAGACCGCAAAAACCTTGCTCATCGCGGGTTCCTCATCGCGGTAAATCTCCTGGAAAATCATCTCAGACTTATGAAGCAAAAATCTTGCTTACTGCGGGTTCCTCATCGCAGAATATCATCTGCCAAACGCCACTCGTGCGAACTGTTCAAGATGGTCTCGAGCATCACGTGTCACCAAAGCACCAGACACGTCCCAGGTACCGTCATCGCTGGATCGAACTCCCATATCATCGAGACACCTGATGTCATCATACAGAGGGCAGCAGCACAAGACGTGAGCTCCTCATGCAGCGCTCTCTTAAACAGGAACTCACCCAAGGATTCGTGTCCTGTAATCCGGAAACCAAGTTGAAAGTCACGTCAGGATTTCGCTGCATGAACGTAACATTACGAATAAATTCATACGTTACGCGGCCCTTCGTCGAGGTGTTCCAATGATTTTGCCAATCTTGCAGCAGCAACAGGGTAATCTCCTTCTTTCTCTCTGCATTAGTTGTTGAAACAGCATTCCATTCGTTCTGGACCGGTGGCAATCCACGCTTCATCCAAAACAAGATGGCACGCTTCTTCACCTCCAATTGCAACGGTACGGCTCTACCCAGCACCTGGAGGGATCCGTGGACACCGTTCTGCACACCGGAAGACATGCTAGCAGCACAACACGCTGAATCGACAAGACTAGCCTGCAACCATGGACCTTATTCACAAGATCCCACCATATTGGAGCTCCAAAAACTGCACAAGCGACGAACCGGCCATTATAAATGGCTTTCACCGACCGCCGACTAAAACCCCAGTCCGTTCGCAGAACTTTTCTCACGGTCGCTACTATGGTGGTGATTTTCGGCTTCAACAGCTTGATGTGAGGATAAAAATCCATCCTCTCAGACCCAGGTATTTCATCTACGTCACATACCTGACACCTCTGTTTCCGCATCGTATGGTCGGCTGACGCTGTGTAGTCATGGATGACCTCCATTATCCTGTTGCCACGTCCCTCCAATTTTGCACACGATGAACTTTCGATCATCACCAACATATCGTCTGTAGATCAGGATCATCGATGATAACTGCAGCCTTTCTTCTGCTGTCGACGAACACTCGCATATTTAGTGGCAGACCACGGAAGTCTCCATCAACGCAATATGGCTCTTGAATTAGCACTATTTTATAACTGTATTCCGGCACCGGACTCAGAAAGTCGGTGATCGATCCGAGGCATCGATAGCATCCCATCATTTCATTCGTTGGCCTCACACCAAAAGAGTACCACTTAATGTAGCACCTTGGTTTCAGGAGGAATTGTTTGGCTCCGGTTTCACTTGTCTCCAACACAATGTTAAACTTTCTGCCATCAGCAACCGAATGGTCAACTGACCAGCTGTATCTGCTTTTTGAACTCATCCAACGACCATTTCAACTCTAATTTGAAGGAAGCTATTCTCAAATAATTCGCTCATGAATTCGTCAGGCAAAATTGACGGGTGCATTCTCTGCACCAGGAATCAGTCTCGTCGTGGCATGTTAATCGCTACTTCTAGCCCGTTCTCCACGATCTTCGTACTGGCAGCTATTTTTTCCTTTTCAGCCACAGACGGTGTACGAATAACCGCACCACCACCAGTTTCACTCGCCCGACCTTTCAATGGCCTTGTTTCGTGGACACGAACACCAAGTGTTGGCGCCACCTCCTTCATCACCTTCTCGACAACTTCCTTCGACGTCAGTTTTCCATCTTTTCCACGAATTACGACTGACCAGGTTTCAACAGGCTTCAGCAACGGCCGATAGGAGACAGAAACAACATTGACAGCAGAACGGAGCTGAGCAGCAGAAACAGGAACAGCCGGAACAAGGTTAGTGGAAGTAGGAGCCGTCAATTTGTCAATTTCGGTAATGTCATCTATACTCTCCTTCTTCGCTTCTCTCTTGTGAAGTTTTTTCTTCTTTTGAGGCTTTTCTCTCACAGATTTCATCTGAACGTCATTGAAACCACTTCCATAACCACCTTCAGCACCACCTACAGCACCGCCTTCAGCATCTCTTTCAGTATTAAGTCTAACTTTTACAGACTTCCCAGCAACTTTTTCCATTCGCGCAATTTTCATTGCGGATGAATCGCTTTCCTCTTTCCATTCCGTCGTAGCAGCAGCGTCATCTTTTCTACGTCTGCTATGTGACCCCATAATTTTAAAATAAAATTATATTAAAATTATATGTAGTCACCCTGTGTTTTTTAAAAATAATTCTTTCCCACCCATTAAAAATATTTGCAACATTTTGCAAACCAGTTTTTCTAAACTAATTTGAGGTCGCTGAACACGAAAAACGCATTTATTTTTTTTTCCTTGGGGTCGTTCCCAAGTTATTCGATAATTTATATTTTCGAGGTTATAGCTTCATATTCATCAATATATTTCTAAGACGCCAAGTCCGATCAATTTTATTTTTCCACGTTTACAAAGAGTGATTAATGGCGCTTCTAACAAGTATACCAATGAATATGCTCCAAACAAAATTGACTGAGTAACAGCAGGAAAAAGCTTGATAATTCAAAAATTTTTTAAATTTTTCACATCAACTTCAAATGAAACACTTTGTTTTGGCACATATTATTTTTTAAATAATTTTTTTTAGAAATGTTATTTAATGGCGCATATAATTGCAAACATTTTAAACTTATGTTGACCAAAATTGAATGAAATTTCTAAAAGATATTAAGGCTTTAGTGCAATAAGGAAGAGGTGAGAATTTTCGAAATGTTCGGCCTGAGTCAACAGATCCAATTTTTCAGCGTCCAAATAGGACACCCTACACTTATTGAACACTTTAAAGATGATTTAAGTAACTTCTAATCATTCTCTGTAGAATAACATTTCGGATTGTATCAAAAATATTAATTTTTGAAAGAAATCGAAATTTCCCTATTGCACTAAAACCTTAATATCTTTTGGAAATTACATTCGTTTTTGCTCAATATAGGCTTAAAATGTTTGAAATTATATGCGCCATTAAATAACATATCTAAAAAAATTTATTTAAAAAAAAATATGTGCCAAAAATAAAGTGTTTCATTTGAAGTTGATGTGAAAAATTTAAAAAATTTTTTAATTATCAAGCTTTTTCCTGCTATAACTCAGTCAATTTTGTTTGGAGCATATTCATTGGTATACTTGTTAGAAGCGCCATTAATCACTCTTTGTAAACGTGGAAAAATAAAGTTGATCGGACTTGGCGTCATAGAAATATATTGATGAATATGAAGTTATAACCTCGAAAATATAAATTATCGAATAACTTGGGAACGACCCCCAAGGAAAAAAAAAATAAATGCGTTTTTCGTGTTTAGCGACCTCAAATTATTTTGGAAAAAATGGTTTGCAAAATGTTGCAAATATATTTTATTTTGTGTTGTATTAACTTTTTATAGTTATTGCTTAAATAATAAACAAATCAAAAACACAAAAAAATTTTTGGTAAACTTTACTTCTTATAGTATAAACTAGTAAGGGTGTAACCTTTGGCCTGGCCAAACATTAAATACCCTACACAGCAGTATTTTGAAAGTTTTGCTTATATGGGAGGTGCCACGCCCTCTTGTCCAAATTCACCCAGTTTTTTCTCAGAGTTTAAACTTATAGTTCTTAGAATTTGAGTGAAGTTTGGTTGGATTATCTCAAAAAATGTTTTCAGTATAGCGTTTTGAACCTTTTGCTTATATGGGAGGTGCCACGACTTCTTGTCCAAATTCACCCAGTTTTTTCTCAGAGTTTAAACTTATAGTTCTTAGCATTTGAGTGAAATTTGGTTGGATTATCTCAAAAAATGTTTTCAGTATAGCGTTTTGAACCTTTTGCTTCTATGGGAGGTGCCACGCCCTCTTGTCCGAATTCTCCTGGTTTTTGTTCAGAGCTTGCGCTTACAATTCGTAGTATTTCTATGTATTTTGGTTGCATTGTCGTAAAAAAAACTCAAAAAGTTGCATTTTGAATATATTTTTTGTATGGGCGGTAGGCGTGTCCGTTGACTGATTTCGCTCATTTTCAATCCCCCGAGCTAACTTTGACAACGAAGACTGTGCACAAAATTTCATTGAATTATCTTGCTTAGTTTTCCCAAAAAGTGTATTTCCACACACAGCACCCAGCCAGCCAGCCAGCCAGCCAGACAGACGGACATGGCTATATCGACTCAGGAGGTGACGCTGATCAAGAATATATATACTTTTCTATATCTGCCACGCCTCCTTCTCTGCGTTACAAACGGAAGGACAAAGTGAATATACCCTGGGTGTAGGGTATAAAAACAATATCCAACACCGACCATATAAATTCATTCACTGTAACAAGACTTCTAGGCTATAACCCCCTGTAACGATTTTTTCCCATTTTTGGTGCTTAAAATGGGTATGTACACAGTTTTCCGGGCGTCATTTTGAGTTTTTTCATTTTCCAACATCATATTTGGATTCAGCAATCTAGAGAACCCCCTGAATAGCATAATTTTTCATTTTTAAGCATTTTAGAAGAGTTTTATTGACTAAAGAAATTTTGGGGAAAAGCCGCAAAAAACTAATGTGTTGGTTTTGTTTTAAATTTTATTACGAACAAAATGAGCCCTGTCGGATCAAAATCGGTGCATGTTCAACAAAATTAGAAATGAATACCTGTTTTTACCTAATTTGCCTGCACTATTAGTAAGTTGAAAATATGAATTTATTTTCAATGTAAAAAGACATTTTTGACATACTGTATATTCTTTATAAAAATAACAAAGTGTCCTCTGATTTTGAAGTAATAGATTTTCAAAATAATAAATTATTCAGGTCTAAAATTTCATGTGAACATAAAATAAAAATTTGTATTAAATTAATTTGATTGAAATTAAATAAAATTTTAATCCTGCAATTGTATAATGTAGTGACTACAACTACTATCATCACTATGGTCAGACCGCAAAAGCCTTGCTCAGCGCGGGTTCCTCATCGCGGTAAATCTCCTGGAAAATCATCTCAGACTTATGAAGCAAAAATCTTGCTTACTGCGGGTTCCTCATCGCAGAATATCATCTGCCAAACGCCACTCGTGCGAACTGTTCAAGATGGTCTCGACCATCACGTGTCACCAAAGCACCAGACACGTCCCAGACACGTCTTATTCTCAACGCTGTTGGGAGTTTCTTGTATTCTTTAGAAGAGATACTTTCTGGACCTGCTGCACTGGAGCTTGCAGGAAAATGCTCTTTTATTTCTTTTTCATTTATAAATTTCCATATTTCAGCGAAAGTAGAATTAGGATCAATCCTAAGGATATCCGTAGATAATGCTTCCTCTTCCGTTAATATTCTGGTTCAGTATAGTTCCATTTGCTCCTTTTCCGGTATCCTTGAATTATTTGCTCCATTTAGTATTTGCTTAAAGCATCTACCAGAGTTCTTCTTCCAACATTTTTATACTTTTACGTATTCTTGTCTTCTTTTCTGGGATCTATTCAAAGGACCTTGATTTTCATTTGTGCGCCGATGACGTACATTATTACCTCCTGGTGTGGGAAATAAAGCAAGAAGAAAGTTTGACATCCTAGTTGTAGTAACATTCTTCCCTACTATGTCAGCCTCTCTTATTATGTTGTTCATGCCTTCCGCATGGGTTCCTCGCGTTGATGGCAAATTTCTTATGTCTTCTAGTAATACGTTGATCGGTGGTAGATCAGGCGCTGAAGCACGTTACATATGTCTCCCAACCATTATTTTATATTCCGGCTTTCTCGTTCCGATTCCTTTAGCGCCATTTTCTGCAACTCCTCCTCAGTCCACCTAGGCTTTTTGTCCACTCTTTTGTTTATCTCATCGATCATGTCCTTGTGAGACAGACGTATATGTTGGCAGAGTCTTTTCTTGGAACGGTACGTTCTGGAACAGTGTTGGCATGTGAACTCTTCATTAATCACTGGGCCGAGCGGATCTGCTAATCCACTATTTGCTACATCTCTATCCGAGGCTTGTGCATTTATTTTTCCAGCAATTCTTCCTTAGGCCGAATGGGCTGCTAACCCATAAGACCATTAAGCCTCCAAAGTCAGCCGTCTACCCACTTTCCCACTCGAGCACCCTAAGATCTCGTCCAACATGATTCGGTATTGCAGGTGGATGCAAGTACATCCATACTGCGTGGTCACAAGGGATCCGGTCAGTCTCCCGTATTACGTATTGGCCAGTGTCAATCAGTTGCAAGCTGATCACACACTCAAATCAAGTGATGAGTTAACAAGAATCATAGGAACCACGAAGAGGTTCTGGTAGGCACTTCCATGATCCCTTCCGAAATTGATATTTTGGTGCCGTATACGCTACAAGCCCAAAAATCGTTCCGTCTTCCCTCCAAGGAGAGAAAACACCATAAGAGAGTCATAGTTACTCCCGCCGCACACTGGCGACATTTCTCAAAAGTGGTTGCAAAAATCAATTTTGGTGTGGTGGAAATTTGCAAATCGAATGATGCAGTTCGATAAACAAATGATCAGTGCTTAAGGATGTAAAATTTTAATTCATTTGAAAAAATGGTTCGCTTTGTAGAGCTGGTCAAAGTCGATGGTTTTTTCGAGTTTGTAATTTTTTTTTTTTTTCAAGATGTGGTTTCTAATTTTTCTGCAACTTATGAAAGAAAAGTTAATTTTTTTCTATTTATGCTATAAGCGGTATTAGTACTATCAAGTAACACTAAAATTAAATGGTTTTTTTTTTAATGTCTGAGGTTTCTGTACTTTTCTGAAACACTATTTTTACCCTTTTTTTCAACTTCGAATGGAGTTTCAAAAAAATGTTCGCAAAAGATATCTTACGGACTACTAAAACTAAATAAACTCAACAATTCTGAATACAATGTAAAATTCTAGCTGCGGGAAATTGCAGTTTTATGAGTTATAATGATTTTCATCAAGAAACCTGTGGCTCATGACGTCATTTTTCGAAAAGGCGTTGCAAAAATCATTTCGAGTGGGTTCCTTTTACAAATCTGATATTGCCATCAGATAGAAAAATATTAGGAGCTAAAGGATTTGAAAATTTGAACACATTCGGGCAAATGGTTTGGTTTTTACAGCCTCTCAAAGTTGATTAAATTTTAAAGTTAGCGAAAAAATTAAGTTTTTGAGAAAAATGCTTCATATTTAGGTTGAATACTTTGGCAAATGGTTAGAGGAAAGCGATTTTTTCTTTCACTTAAAGCATAAGTGGTCCTGTCTCATAAAACTGATTAGGAAAAATTTAAGTTTTTTTAATAGCTTTTTTTTTATAAATTTTTTTTGGAGACATTGCTTTTAGCGTAGTTTTTAAGCTTTGGGTTGAGTTTAAAAAAAACTTCGCTTTTTGTAAAGTTCGGCTTACCACACAACTAATCAATGTTTATCTTTAAGCTTGTGCCAGGGGTTGAAATAAGAAAAAGTTATTACTGCAGATTTTTTTTTTTTTTGTTTTTATTTGCAATTTTTAGCAAAATTCTTTAAAGATCTTATTCAAGTGATTAATATTAAATATTAATATTAAATATTAATATTAAATAACAGATATCATGCCAATGGTTCAATTTAAAATTGAAAATTTATAGCGAAATTTTTCCGAATGCATTTATAAAAATATGTTTAAAGTAGAGTTGCCGAGTACTTATTTTGGTTGCTACATTTTAGCCCAAATTAGTAAGGTTAGACAACTAAAACAATGGTTATAAGTGAAATAAAATGAGTATTTAGTTTCAACGATTAACGCAAAACAAAGTAATATGAATTTGGGTGAAAATTATTATTACAATTTTTTTCAATATTCTTAAGTTATTACTGCAAATTTGAAGTTATTACTGCAGAAATAGGGTATTATTACAGCTTATTTCAATGCCTGGCTTGTGCTCCAAAAACTGTATGGTTTTACTTACAACCCTTTGTGTAAGAGCAACTTTTATGGTGAAACCTATGGAAGAAAAAGCTAATTTCACGAAGTTTTAAGTACAAAACTTTATATTTTTAATTTTGTTTTTGTCGATTACAGCGCCATCTAGGACGGATAAGAAAAAATTTTTTGGTCAAAATTTTCTTATTTTTTTACGTAAAATCCGAATCTGCAATAAAAATTGGGGGTTTCCATTTAAAATTCTGATTTTTCCCCTACCCCACCCCCGTCGGAGGGTGAGAGGGGGTCAAGATATATATCGTTGAATAGATCTCTAAAAATTACTGGACACGTGTTTTTTTGTTTTTAGATTTAACATCCAATTTCTGAAATATTTGACCGTTCCGGGATTTTCCTAACGATATGTATGTAATTTACAGAAAATCTAACTTCAACAAAACATTGCTTTTCACCCTGCAATGTTATCTAAATAAAATTTAGAATAGCAATAGCTATGAGAATTTTCTATCCATAACCGAAAACAGAATTAAAATATCTTAAATGGTTCAGAAGTTATGATTTTTGCAACGAGAAATGCCAGATGTAGCCACTGTGAGCCGTTTGTGTCAACACCCTGTAGGGCCATCACAATGTGGGGCCGTTCTCGAGTTACTTATTCGATAATTTCTATTTTCGAGGTTATAGCTTTATATACGTCAATATATTTGACGCCAAGTCCGATCGATTTTATTTTTCCACGTTAACGAAGAGTGATTAATGGCGCTTTTAACAATGATTACGCTGCGCACAAAATTAACTGAGTTATCGCAGGAAAATTTTGAAATTTCACAAATTTTTCAAGTTTTTGATATCAACTTCAAATGAAACACTTTGTTTTTGGCGTATATTTTTTGAAATAATTTTTTTTTAGAAATTTTATTAAAATCTGTTGACTCAAATCATCCTTATTGTGCTAAAGCCTTAATATCTTTTGGAAATTTCATTCGATTATGCTCAGCATAGGCTCAGAATGTTTGCAATTATATGCGCCATTTAATAAAATTAAAACAAAAAAATTATTTAAAAAAATAAATGCCAAAAACTAAGTGATTCATTTGAAGTTAAAATGAAAAATTTCAAAAATTTGTGAAATTTAAAAATTTTCTGCGATAACTCAGTCAATTTTGTTCGGAGCATAATCATTGGTATACTTGTTAGAAGCGCCATTAATCACTCTTCGTAAACGTGATAAAATCGATCGGACTTGGCGTCATACAAATAAGTATATTGATGTATATGAAGCTATGACCTCGAAAACAGAAATTATCGAATAACTCGAGAACGGCACTAAGGAAAAAAAAAAAAAAAATAATGGCGTTTTTCGTGTTCAGCGACCTCAAATTAGTTTAGAAAAAACGGTTTGCAAAATGTTACCACTATTCTAATTTGTGTTGTATTAACTATTGATAGTTATTGCTCAAATAACAAACAAATCAAAAGCACAAACAAATTTTTGGTAAACTTTATTTTTTATAGTATAAAAAACAAAATCCCACCTCGACCGCATAAATTTATTCACTGTAACAAAACTTCTAGGCTAAATCCTCCAGGCACTCCACTATAACGATTTTTTTCTTTTTTGGTGCTTAAAATGGGGATGTACGCAGTTTTCCGGGCGCCATTTTGAATTTATCCATTTTTCAACATTATATTTGGATTCAACAACCTCGAAAACCCCTAAATAGCATAATTTTCCGTTTTAAAACAGTTTTATTGAATTTATCGGATTTTGTGGGTTCACTGGAGATTAAAAAAGTTTTGGGGAGAAACCGCAAAAAAAAAATATGTTGGTTTAGTTTTAAATTCAATTACGAACAAAATGAGCTATGTCGGATCAATATCGGTTTATGTTCAACAAAATTAGAAAGAGTTACCTAATTTGCCTGCACTATGAATATTTCAATTTTATAATGTTATTATTTCAAAGCTTGTAATATACAACGGAAAATAAATTCACACCATAATTTGCAATATTAAATTAAAAGATTATTTAAAAACAATTAAATACGAAACTGTTTTAGAAAGGGCATAAGTACCTTGCTTTCTTGTAATATAAAGGGCATAAGTACCTTGCTTTCATTCTGTTGAAAAGGCGTAAGTACCTTGTTGCACACCTATGGTAAAGGTATAAGTGCCAAGTTTTATGTCCACTGAAAAGGCAAAAGTGACACATAAAATTATTTTAGACATGGCGACGCTATGCGCGATCTGTAGCATAATTTTTTTTTTTTTTTTTTTTTCAACCATAGAACATCTGATGGCCACTCCTCAATTGTCTGAAGTTTTAACAACCTCTATAAAAATGTGAGTGATGTGTTGTTAAATATATAAAATGTGCATCTGGGAAATGAAAATCATGTTTTTTATTAAAAAGGCGAAGTTCACAAAGGCGGTAAAAATCATTTAAATGTGTGGGGGCAAATATTTTTTGGAATGATGGAAATGGAATGAGTAAAGTTTACAACAGCAACCCTGAAAGTTTGTGTTCAATTTTTAAAAAGCGTTTTTCAAACAAAAATTATCAAATAAGTTACAAATATATTACCGAAAAAAAAATATGCCGGCAACCATAAAAAAGTGTTATGTAATTTTTTAAAATTATGCTCTGACCGTATTGTCTAAAATATATATAATTTTAAGTCGATGGGACTTTTTATGGGAGTTGAATATTTGTAATATAACACACAATATTTTTACACTGAGAAAAAAAATAAAAAAATACACGAAATAAAAAAAAACCTATTTTAGTGAAGTGTAAATTACTCTTAAAAACGAAAAATTTGGTTAAATATTTTGGTAATTTGGTAAAAAAAGGCCACTTGATATTTTCACCAAACTTTTTTTTTTCAAATGAGTATTATGTCTACTTTAAGCACTAGGAGTGCCTAAGTGCGCAAACATGACATTGTATTTTTTTTTTTCAACCTATTGATTGTCCTAAAAATGCTATTAAAAAAAATTTCAAATCCAGGTTACGAATATTTTTTCTAAATATTAGGAATGGTTTTTGGGTAATTTCATTACTATAAGCTCTAATCCGGGTAACATAACTAACACAACACGTTATGTTAATACACAGAAAAAAAATCAATAAATCCAAAAATATTTTTTTTTTTTAAATCCTTTGTTTATTGTTTTTGTTATTTTTTTTATATAATAAAAGTGAAATATATATTTGCGTCAGCAACAAAACAAAAGCTTATTTAATCATGTTATTAAAAAGTACTCTCGCAACCGAAAAAGTACTTTCTGAAGAGTAAAAAGGTCCCCTCCAAAATTATTAAATATCATCACCGATTCTTGCTTCGCATTATTATTATATTAATATTATTTATTATACTCATATTATTTATTATATTAATATAATTAATATTATTAGTGCCTTAGAAATCAAATATTACACGTCTACTTAAAATTTCGTTATTGCAGATTTTTTCGTTAGTTATGGTGCAATTTATATTTCAGTTGTATGGGAGGTACGACGCCCACTAGTCCAATCGTGCTGAAATTTTTTATAAATTTAAGAAACTACATAAAATCCATACACTTAAAATTTTGTAACGATAGCTCGTTCCGTTTTTAAGATATAGCCCAAAATGTAAATAAGTTGTATGGGAGGTGCCACACCCACTTGTCCAAAAATTCTAAAATAGTTTTTTTGTACTTTCCCATACCTAAAACATAAAAAACTGCAAAAAAAATAGTTTTTTCCGTCTAGCATGTACTAATCGCATCACTGTGCGGCGTGCCCGGTTGGTTTTGCAATTTGGTATGCAAATTGGGGATGTATATGGTGTGTGCGTTCGGGTCAATTGCATGATATATGTAAGGTGGAGTGTGAAGTGGGGCATTGGGGATAGGGTTTAGGTGTAGGTTCTTAGAAGGGAGACAGTAAGGTAATAGTAACTGGACGGTAGCTGGGCGAATGAGTAGGATGTGTATTTTATGTGTAGACTGTGTTTAGTATATGTGGTATGGTATGCATGTGACGGTAGCAAGTCCAAGCTGGATGGAGCTATACTGGTAGTAGCTTTGGCTACGAAGTCTGACCGGAGGCTTTCTGGTACCACAGGAGTCAGTAGCCCGCTGGATTTATCCAGTCTGACTATTGGGATGGCCCTTCGGGGAGATTCGTGGTGGCTGTGGCTTGTACCCAAAATCGCGGGGGGAGTTCGGAAGCTCGGTGTGAAGTTGCAATCTCAACCGGGTGCCATGACCCAAAGAATGGAAGAGGTTTAAGATAGTCCTCACCTCTAGACCAGGAGGTAAGTTTATGTCCGTCTGCATGACTTAGGAATGGTAACCTTTAGGGGCAATTGCCGCATTGAATGTGGCGCTGTCCGTCGTTTACTGGACCGAGTGTGAGGAACACCGTGAGATTAAGCCATCATGGCAGGTGCTCACGTTAAACACAAGAAACTTCTGCCCAACGGCTTTAACAAAATCAGCTTCGCCGAAAACATCTGGATCAAATGGCATGATACCATGATTTTAACAGACACACTTAAAGAAAATACCATAATTAATTCCAAAGTTTTTTTTAATTTTTCCAGCAATTTTTGAATCAGTTTCTTCTGCGATATCTTTAATGGACCTTTTGGTTCTTTTCTTTCCACTTAAAAAGCGTAAAAAGGCATAAGAATACCATTTAAATTAATAACGTTGGCATCCACGAAGATATTTCAGTAAAACACACGCTTTAAATAAAAAAAAGAGGGGTGCCCACACCCGAACCGATTCGGGGTCCATACTTTACTTTGACAACCACTTTAAAAAGCAATGAGCAAATTGTGTTGTGTGAGCATTTAGATTGCATTCAGTTTTGAATCACAAAATATAATAAATTTATTGCATAAATATGCAATCTATATCAGCTTTTCGATTAATTCACTTTGATTTATCGCACTTGGAAAATTATTAGCCGTATTCAGGATCTTGATGCATCGTAGCAAATGCAAATTTGCAAGAGTAAATAACTGTGAGCATACAATGTTGGAAATTGCTGTTGCAAACGTTTCAGAACAGCTGTTTTTTGTTTTGTTGTCAAACATTTTTTGAACTTAAAATTTATTTGGTATCTTATTTTGAGTTAAAAGAAAGTTCTTTGAATGTTTATGCGTTATTGAGAAGAAAATCACAATTTTATTTATTATATCCATAAGTACATATATTTTTATACAATCTTAACAAAATTGTTCTTTTCCTTTTGGCGGCTGCATGAGTTTCTTCTTTATATTTGCTATTTACTCCAGACTTAATCCGAAAACGTTGAGTTCTTACCGTTGTACATGCATTTATCGATGTCCTAAATGCAAATACTATGCAGAAGTCTTTGCAGATTAAACCGAAACGAAAAAAAAGCAAATTAAATTATATTTGTTTACATTTTAATTTCAGTTTGTGACAAAAACTGTTGTCAAAAAAATAAAAGTCATTAAGCAATTGTACCAATCACAAATGAAAAAATAAAATCAGTCACAATAGACTCTTGGAAATCAATCGTGCAATAGGTTTTTCTCTTGCAAATTTGGTCTTGCATACAAGACTCTTGCTTCTGAAAAATCAATAAAATTTGTTTTTGTAATTTCAAATAATTTTGCATTTGCTACGATGCAACAAGATCGTGAATACGGTTATTGAAAAAAACTTTTGTGTTGACTTTCACTTATTTAAAAATTATTTTCTTCTTAGCACAAAGCAAATGCTACTGTTTGCTCCGGTAAATGCAAAAAAACTTCGTGCTGTCATAACATGCACTTAACATTTGTCAGAACAGCCGCATTTGTTTTCTGTCAAAAGTTACGGGGGAGTGCCCACACCCGAAACATGCCCGCTAGCGGTACTCTTCCCCTACTTTTTCATAACTCCCAACCATATTAATAATTAGCTGTGTTTTTGTTGACTCTTTATCTGGGCTGGTCCTAAGCACATGCATGTATCTGGGTAAAGTTAAGCACATTTGTTGTTGCTTTCTCATACATTTCTCAGAATGTGCAAGCCCAGATAAAGTGCCCACAAAAACACAGCTCTTATTTAAAAGATTATGAATTGCACAGCGACTTTAAAAAGCTTTTCTACAGTTGACAGAAAATTTTATTATAATAATTAGCTGAGTTTTTCATGACATAGAAATTGTATGTTGTCAGAAAAGGCGTTTTGTTGTTCATTTAAAACATAAATCATATTTGTTTTTATATTATTCTCTTAAGCTGAAAAAAAATCCCAAATAACACTTCTATTTTGAAAAATTGCTCTTGCTCGTAAAATATTTAAGGTGAAACTACCACAGAAATATTAATGAATACATATCTTTCTTATGTATTTTATAAAAATAAATGTAATTAAAGCTTTTGGTGTTCTATTGCGAAATACGTCAAAAGTCCATGGTGCATACTAATCGATGTAAACAATCGAATCGAAGTGTTGCTTTATTTTTGTTTTTGATAATTTTTATAAATAAATTGTTGTGATATTAACAGCCATCAATTAAATAACTTCCTAAGTAAACATTTCAACATTTTTCTATATTTGAGGAAGTTTTAATTTTGGATTTCAATTAATATAACCTATTTTAGATCTATTGTCCGCATTTAGCAGAAATTAATTGAAATGTTGAAATAAAATCAGCTGTTTTTGACTTTTCTACCAAAGAAGGAGATGCCAGATCTTGCAATCGTTAATTCTGAAAAATGGCTTTTAAAATCTTTAGAGTTTTTGGGATGTTTGACAAAGTCAACAACATCCGGCCAAATTTTTATGGTGGCTGTGATCAAACTCACCAAATTAAGAGATACGTCAGGAACAGCTAATACGTGAATTGAATACTAATGCATGATTTTTTCATAATATTTCTGTGGCCAAAAGTGTTGCCAGGTTCAAATATAGTCTACTCTATGGTTTATGCCTTAGAGGCACTTGGAAGAAATCGGTGCGGAAACTAAAAGCAAATGCAGATGCCTTTCGTGTAATATCGCACTATGAAAAAGTTAAACAAAATGAGAAGAAAATAGCACACAAAATCGTTTTAGAAGAACTGTGTTCACACGCTGCCGCCCAAAAGACAGCTACTTTCTATTAGTATTCATTTAAACGTTATTGTTCCCTAGTAAAAAATTGGGGAATAAATTTTTCCAATAAACGTCGAAATACTCCCACCCTAATTATTGCCGATAGCATTATTTTTCCAATGAATTTTGCACTTCCAGATAATTTTTCTTTGTTATTGCAAACCAGGGAGTAAGAGAATAAATTATCGAGAATATTTATTTACGATAAGGCCTAATAACTATGCACATAATACCGACAGCAACATACCTATACATCTTCTTGTATTGTGCCTGCATTCATACATATAGAACACAACAATTCAGACAAGACAATAAAAACAACAATAACAAGTTAGTGGAAAAAAAGTTCTACAATTACTGTTAGTTAAAATTCAGAACGAAAAAGAGAAAGCCAACAGCAATGAAATTGGGTCACCGACTAAGCGAGCAAAGTAGTAGCGGCACAACCAGACGTATTACTTGTGTGAAGAAAGCAAGCAAGCAGGCAGCGAAATAATGGGGGCTGCGGCCACTCACTAACTCAAGCGACAGTCAGGTCGCGTATTCATATCATACCAAACACGGTTGCATCAAACAGTCATTTGGAACCAAACTGAAGTGTCCAATCAAACAATGCCAAGCAACATTTGTTTTCAATGCGACCGACGACCATTTGCGCAACATGTTGCCAGACACACTTAATGTGTTTTCTTACTCTCTTTGATTTTCCCTCGTTTTTTTTTTTTTAATTTTGTTGCTGTGTTGTCTCGAACTTGAACATTGAACTTGTAGTGTGAATGACGTCGAATTGATTGTGTTGCCTATTGCAAATTTGTTTTTTTTTTGTATTGTGCACTCACTATCTAAAATTCTTTGAAACGGACCCAGTAAGAACGAACTTGCTAAACTGAAACTTTTTTTGATGGTTCTTTAAAGAGTTTTTGATCAGGATTATTGCCTTAAAATTTTTTTTAAAAAATTTAAATTTTTTGAAAATTTATAAGCATGTGCGTTTTTATGTACGTCTTTTTTCGAGTTGCGATTTCTCCGTTAATATTGAGCGAAAATTCATGAAACTTTTATGGTAGGACTAAAAATAATTTAGAATTTAGATGAAATAAACCTTTCATAAACATTTTTAAAATTTCTTATAAATAATACACTTTTTAATAAACAAATAGATATCTAAGCTATACCTATACATAAATAAAAACAAAATTTTTACACAGAAATGTTCTCTAAAATCTGCACAATATTTCTATGAAAAAAAATTGGAGGAATTTATCATTAATTAAAAAGTTACGCGTACTTAAATTAAATTAGAGGGCCAATTAGACAAGACACTGGGTAGGAAATATCTTTCTCAAAAAAAAAAAAAACATTCTTCTTCACTGCATGTACTCCACTGAACTATTTTCTACATTATTGGGTTTTTATTGCAGTTTTTACGTATTATTCTTAAGTTTTAAGCATTTGTTGTTTTTAGTGACTCATAATGAAATTTTTTCCTAGAATATTTTTGTAAAACACTTTAACTTACCCAGTTATGGAATAAGTGAACTGAGAAAAAAATAAGCAAGTAACGAAGAATCAGATAAACTTTTTAAAAATTATGCAAAAACTTTTAGGGTTGCCACCTTTTTTTTGTAAATTTTGCTTTAACCATACATTTATAAAAAAAAAATTTAAATTTATTCTTAAAATGCTTAGATAAACGTCTTAAAAATCTCACATATATTTTTAGGGTTTCCAGCTGGTTATTTTCTGAAATTTTGTAAAAATCATACTTTTTGTGCTAGATTCATATTTTTAGTTTAGGAAACGCTCAGAGAAACTTTTTAAAAATTATACAAAAACTTTCAGGGTTGCCATCTGTTTTTTTTGTAAATTTTGCTTAAACCATATATTTAAAAAAAAAAAATTGATTTTAGTCCTAAAACGCTTAGATAAACTTTTTAAAAATCCAACATATATTTTTAGGGTCGCCACCTGGTTATTTTAATGAAACCAAAATTTTCCTTGAATAAATTGATAAGATCATCATTTTCTCCCTATAAATTCACATCTTGGGTCCAAAAACAACGAAACAAAAATTTAGGGTTGCCAGAAAAGTTAAATTTTCGACCCAAAAAACCATAGTAATTTTGTAAGGGTTGCAACCTGGTCTTTTTAATAAAATCGAAATTTTATTTCAATAAATTGCTAAGATCATCATTTTGTAACTATGAATTGACATCTTGGGTCCAAAAACAACGAAGCACAGATTTAGGGTTGCTATGTTAGAGTTTATTTACTTATTTATTTTTTTATTTATCAATATCAAACAGAGATGACATCTCTTACAGACTAGACAACATTTAATTAACTAAAAAAATAGCAATAACATAAATACATATAAATAAGATCTTATAATTAAAAGCGTTCGAGTACCCCAATTTGATTTAAAACTAGAAGGGGATAACTTTTTAACTATCTGTACAATATGTACTTCCTGTAGCCATCTGACCGTTCCTGAAGCAAAAGAATGATTTTAACAAAACTTTGGAAAATAACCAGGTGGTAACCTAAAAATATACGAGTACGTTGGATTTTTAAAAAGTTTATCTAAGCGTTTTAAGACTAAAATTTTTTTTTTTTTTTAAATATATGGTTTAAGTAAAATTTATAGAAAAAACCAGGTGGCAACCCTAAAAGTTTTTGTATAATTTGTAAAAAGTTAATTTGCGGATGCGCTCGATGTTGCTTTGTCGATGGTTTAGCGTAGTGATGGGAACTATCGAATAAAAACTATAGAGTTATTCGATAGTTTGCAAAAATTCATTCATTCGATTGTTTTGCAAAAATCATTCATGAACGATTTTTAGTAATGAACGAAAACGACTGAATGAAAAAATCACTCATGAACGATTTTTAGTAATGAACGAAAACGACTGAATGAATAAATCATTCATGAACGATTTTTAGTAATGAACGAAAATGATTGAATTCTTTGTTTTTTAGATATGAATAAGTAATGAACGAAAACGATTGAATTGATTTTGTTTCACTCTATGGCTTTTCCAGAGCTTTCTCCAAGGCTGGCCAAATCATTAACGACAGAAGCAAAAGGCTAAAAGGGCAAAAGTTGGATCAAATTATGTTTTTAAACAGCAATCTTGGCTTTTAATAGTTTACTTTAGTTTTTTTAACTTTTTAAGAAAAATGTATTTGTTTTAATCACTTACTGTTTTTTTCATTAAAAATTTGCATTCAATAAATAAAATAATAAAATAATTCAACAAAAAAATTTAATACATTTTAGGTCATATTTTCTTTAGTTTTCGGCTATACATTTTATACTAAATAAGTATATACAGTTTTTTTAAATCCTTAGTACATTATTTTAGTGAATGATATAAATTTTAATGAGAGAATTCGCCAGAAAATTTCATCCAGTAAAATCGTTCATGAACGAAAAAAATCATTCGATAGTCAAATTCATTCAGTTACTATCTATCGATAGTCGAAATCATTCGATAGTTCCCATCACTAGTTTAGCGACAACCGATTGAAAAAGCCCAAGAATACGTGTGAAGCAGGGATGATATTTGTAGTGGAATCATACTTTTTTTGGTACTATTGACTTTACAAAAGTACTGAAGTACTTTCGCCTAGAAAAAGTCCTTTCGTAATTTTTTGTGTAATTAGTATGTAAACTTGCTGTAGCGATTCACAAAATACTTCACTGGGATTTCTTCTGCAAATGTGCGGAGAATATTTTCTGAATAAGACTTGATAAAAACTATGTAGATGTCAAAATCGTTCGGCGGTATCTACGTGCTCAGCTCTGATCCAAGGTAAATACTTAATTAAGTCAACAAATTTTTGTTGTTATAACTTTGATATTGGTACTGAGATTTTACAAACAAGCTTACACAAATTTACCAAATACTCAACCATTGGAAGAAGAATTATTAGAGTACTTTTAGCAAAAATATCTATGTCAAAATTAGACAGTTTTGCATAATTTTCGTCATAAATATAAAATTCAAATATGCTTTTTTGGCTATTCGTCAGTTTTCGAGTTAGGTTGTTTTATCAAAAGCCCACAGATAGTAAACATAACTTTGTACATTTATTGATTTGGGTGCAGGATACGCTAGTGTTTAAAATAAGGATTTTTTCTATTCACGAAAGTGATTTTTTTTGGATTTCTTGATTCACGATTTTGTGATTCATTAACCCTTACGAGTATTTTATTTGTATTTATTCGCAACGTTCGCCAAACTTCGACATCAAATATTTCAGTATTTTTTTTTTTTTTTTGAAAATGAACTGAGTGATTTTTCAAAAAAGCGTAAAAAAATGTTAAACAAATTTTCAGTAATGACAAAAAACTTTATAGTGAGTTGACCAAAGATTCTATTCCCTTTAACATTTTTATTCTAACATATATATTTGTAGTAATTGCAAAATCTAAAAAACATTTGGAACTAAACCGTTTTGTTCTGAAATATTTGGAAACAAGCCCTTTTGTTTGGAAATTTTTATAAATCACTCTTATTTCACCATTTGGAAATTTAAGCTGCTAGCTATATGCATGGTATGTAAGCCCCTATATAGCCTGGGGCATATAAAAATATTAAGGGTTTCTTCGGCGACTTTTCAAAATACGTCTTTTTGTATCAAACTTTAAAAATTTCTATGAAATTATATGGAAATAAGCCCTTTTGTTCTGAAATGCGACTTTTGATCACGTTTTTATCTTGGAAAAATGTATTTTTTGTGATGAATTTTGAACTAGAGGATGCATTTAGCATGGTAATGCCGATGGCATTCTTAGGTTTATTCGATGTCGGAAGTGGTTTTACGCCCCTTTGAAAAATCACTCCTCAACTTTATTCAAGTAAATAATAAAATTTCTTATATGTAATACAATTAACTTATTTAATTTGAAAAACAAATTGATTATGAAACTTGCTATATAATAATATATTTATATAGAAATAAACAGTCCTTCTCATCGAATAATGCGCGAGTGAAGCGAATAAATTTACTATGCAAAAGCAAAAAGTACCCAAAGTACTATTGGCTTTTTTAAAAAAAAGTACTATTGGAGAAGTGCGAATATCATGCCTGGTGTGAAGTTTCTCTGCACAATTGTGCTATGGCCTGTTGACCACTGGCATAAGAAGACAAAAATATGCTTGCACACTCTCAAATTTATTTCTGCCGACCCCTGCCAGTGATCGGCATTCTATAGCACAATTGTGCATTCAAAAATCCACCTAGCTCTCACTTTCCTTTTCTTTCCTAAATCTATCTTTTCTCAAACATAAATGTTTACTCATTAATTTGCCGACCACTACTTTAGACCAGGGGTTCGCAAAAATAATTTTGAGAGTGTGTTAGTGAGAGAAGAGAGTCAGCACTGAAAAAAAAAATGTTCCCAGGAAAGATTAGGTACGAAATAAATATTGAAAAATAGATGCATTAAATCCGAAAAACCATATAAAAAGCAACATCGAGTGCAAATGTAGTTCTTCTTTTTATGCACAAGAAAAATTCTTCTCAAGTATGGCAACTGACAAACATGAAATATTTTTTTATTAGTGAAGTCACACTATGGGCACGGGGGCACTTCGAGTTTGTAGGCAAACGGAGGGAAAGGAAGCGTTTCATTTCTCTCCGTTCGCCTACAAATTTGACGTGCCTTACGTGCCCGTGCCCTTCGTGTGACTTCACGTTATGATGTCAAACGTTAAAAGGATATAACAACTTTACAGTGAAAAGACATTCAGGCATATTCTCAATCCCGATTTCGATCGGAATCGGAATGGAATCAATTTTAAGGTAATCTTCGCTTCGATATTGAACACCACATCGGAATTGCGTTTCAGTAAATCGGATTGAGGATTCGGCTTTCCTGTCTACTTAACTGCAGAGAAAATATTTCGTCGAAATTTTGGCCAATAAAATATGTAAAAATAAATACGATTATGTGCTATGAAAATTAAAAAAATAAAATTAAAATAGGTATAAAATTTTACCTGATAGCGTTAGTAGAAGAACGGAAATTTATCAAAATGAATTAGTTTTCCCTTAATATCCTTAAGTTTTTTTGAGTATATGGGGCATTCCACACAAAATTGCCACCAAAATTTTTTTTTTTTTTGTAAAACATTTTTTTACGACGCAGCAGGTGAAAATATTAGATACGTATTTTTTTATTTCAATAATAAACATATTGAATCTCTTCCTCATTTTTAACATAAAAATTGTAACATAAACATCTTGCTAGTATACTACGTATAGTATATCGATACCTTAGAGCGCTATAGTCCTATCTCCATTTTTCCAATTGTTGGGAAATGCAAAAAGAAGATTTCAAACAGTGGTTATTAAGGATTGGCTGCTATTTTGATAAAACGATATATGCAATATTTTTACCTATAGTATCTGTTAACATAATTTAATGTTTTTAACCAATTTAATTAATTTCTAACGAAATCCCAGCCAATTTATAATGTGTCATTACTTTTGCCCATATATAGAATTCCACTACTATTGAAAAAAAACGTCGTATTTAGTACATTTTTTGAATTTTTTCCACTAAAATGTCGAAAAAAGTCATGAAACGCGTAGGAAACACGAAAAAAACGATATTTTTTTTTTTTTTTTTTAATTTTTGAATTTTTTTTGGTTCCGACAAACAACAGTAGAGCCTTGGGTGTAACCAAATACGTTCACCAAAATGTTGCGAATAGTCATGAAACACGAAAAACCAAAGAATTTTTTTTAAAAATGTGACTTATTTGAATATTCAGTGGAGATAGGACAGTAGCGCTCTTGAAAAAATTACAGTTTGGAGATAGGATTTTTCTTAATTATCGAATATTTTGGTATTTTAGTGGTATTTTGACATCACACAGTTTTCCACACGGTAAAGAAGCCCACAATGATGCCATAACTGCAAAAATCTCAAAATCGCAAAAAGTGGAGATAGGACTATAGCGCTCTAAGGTATCGATATGTAAATGAATATGTTTTAAACAGCACTGCGGTATGATGTTCGTGCGTGGGCCGTGAGTAAAAAGTTGATTGCTCCATAATTATTTAACTGTCCATCCTCAAATTTGAACAATATTTAAAAAAAAAATGTTGTTGTAATTCTTTTCAATAAAAAAAAAAGCAAAAAAATTATGTACAAATTTGAAAAAAATCTATTTGTTGAAAAATTTTTCCTTTTTTTCCTTTGAAAAATTAGATTAAAAAGTTGATTGCTCCGTTAATACTTAGTTCTCCATTCTCAAATTTGGACAGTATTTAAAAAAATGATTCTGCAACTCATTTCAATAAAAAAAAAGCAAAAAATTATGTCCAAATTTGAAAAAACTCTATTTCTTTAAAAATTTTCCCAGTTTTTCTCAAAAATTCTGCGTAGTATATTGAAATAAAAAAATACGTATCTAATATTTTCACCTGTTGCGTCGTAAAAAAATATATTTAAAAAAAAAAAAAAAATGTATTTAATATGGTGGGGAAAGCCCCATATACATTAGGGTGGGCCGATTTGAAAACTGATCTCGGCTACCCCCCTATGTGAAAGTTCATTCAATTCTATGAATATTTGCCCAAGGAACTATACCTCTTATAAAGACAAAAGTAATGTCATTATATGATTTGGCTGGTACTCTGTCAGTAATCAATTAAATTGGGTTCTGTTTACATAAAAAGTTCACTTGATGGTGTGGAATTGACGCTATATATTTAGAAAAGTGATATGGGTCAAATAGCCGATTAATATGACCGACTTTCAAAATAAACGATTCATATTTTTGGATGAATTTTTTTAAAGAAAACACCAACCTAGGCTGAAAGTTCATTCAATTCTATGAATATGTGCCCAAGGAACCATATCTCTACGTTCAACTTTAGTTCGGCGCATTTTCAATTGAAAATTTTACCTTGCGTTTAATATTTATTTTTATGCTTAATTTTCAAAATTCCTATAGAGACAAAAGTAATATCATAATATGTTTTGGCTGGTATTCTGTCAGTAACCCATAAAATTGGTTCTGTTTTTACGAAAAGTTTACTTGATAGCGTGGAATTGATTAAATTTATTCCAAAAAATTATATTATATATTATAAATTATATTATATATTATAAATTATATTATATATTATAAATTATATTATATAATTATATAAAATCATATTTTTACATGGATTTTTTCAATCGAAACACCAACCCAAGTGTTTTTGGATGCTAAGATGCCGAATCTGACACTCATTTTTTTCCAGGGCAACATCTAGTGGCAGTTTTGGGAAATCAATTAGCCGCTTTTTGTAATTTTACAGAACAATATACCAAAAATCTATGTCAAAATATGAATCGTTTATAATAAATATATATAATTTGACCGATATAATTTTATGGAATAAATATAATCAATTTCACGCTATTAAGTAAAATTTTCGTAAAAACAGAACCCAATTTTATGGGTTACTGACAGAATACCAGCCAAAACATATTGGGGGTTATCGTGAATCAAGATTCCCGGGGAATTCTCTTAGACTGCAATAGAGAATGCACGGCAGTCCGAGAAAATTCCCCGGGAATCTTGATTCACGATAACCCCCATTATGATATTACTTTTGTCTCTATAGGAATTTTGAAAATTAAGCATAAAAATAAATATTAAACGCAAGGTAAAATTTTCAATTGAAAATGCGCCGAACTAAAGTTGAACGTAGAGGTATGGTTCCTTGGGCCAATATTCATAGAATTGAATGAACTTTTAGCCTAGGTTGATGTTTTGTTTGAAAAAATTCATCCAAAAATATGAATCGTTTATTTTACAAGTCGGTCACAATAACCGGCTATTTGACCCATATCACTTTTTTATATATATATAGCATCAATTCCACACCATCAAGTGAACTTTTTATGTAAACAGAACCCAATTTAATTGAATACTAACAGAATACCAGCCAAATCATATAATGACATTACTTTTGTCTTTATAAAAATTTTTAAAATTTAGTATGAAAATAAAAACTAGTAAGGGTGTAAAATTTGGCCTGGCCAAACATTAAATACCCTACACTGCAGTATTTTTAAAATTTTGCTCATATGGGAGGTGCTACCCCTCTTGTTCGAGTTCACCCAGTTTTTGTTCAGAGCTTGCATTTATAGGTTTAAATGTCTGAGTGAAAAATGTTTTCAGCATAGTGTTTTGAAGCTTTTGCTTATATAGGAGGTGCCATGCCCTCTTGTCCGAGTTCCTCTAGTTTTAGCTTAGAGCGTGCATTTATAGTCTTTAGTATTTGAGTGAAATTTGTTTGGATTATCTCAAAAACTCTTTCCGTATGGCATTTTGAAACTTTTGCTCATATGGGAGGTGCTACGCCCCCTTGTCCGATTTCACCCAATTTTTGTTGAGAGCTTTCATTTATAGTTCTTAGTGTCTGAGTTAAATTTGGTTCGAATATCTCAAAAATCGCTTTCAGTATAGCGTTTTGATGCTTTTGCTTATATGGGAGGTGCCACGCCCCCTTGTTCGATTTCACCTAATTTTTGTTGAGAGCTTTCATTTATAGTTCTTAGTATCTGAGTTAAATTTGGTTCGAATATCTCAAAAATCGCTTTTGGTATAGCGTTTTGAAGCTTTTGCTTATATGGGAGGTGCCACGCCCTTTTGTCCGAGTTCGCTCAGTTTTTTCTCAGAGCTTGCGCTTACAATTTCTAGTATTTATGTGTATTTTGGTTGCATTGTCGTGAAAAATACTCCTAAAATTGCATTTTGAATATATTTTTTGTATGGGCGGTAGGCGTGTCCGTTAACCGATTTTGCTCATTTTCAATCCCCCGAGCTATCTTTGATGACGGAGGCAGGGTACCAAATTTCATTGAATTATCTTGCTTAGTTTTCCCAAAAAGTGTATTTCCACACACATCACCCAGCCAGCCAGCCAGCCAGCCAGACAGGCAGACGGACATGGCTATATCGACTCAGGAGGTGACGCTGATCAAGAATATATATACTTTTCTATACCTGCCACGCCTCCTTCTCTGCGTTACAAACGGAAGCACAAAGTGAATATACCCTGGGTGTAGGGTATAAAAAATATTGATGAAAGGTACAATTTTCGATCAAAAATGCGCCGAACTAAAGTTGAACGCAGAGGTATAGTTCCTTGGGCAAATATTCATAGAATTAAATGAACTTACACATAGGGGGTAGCCGAGGTCGATAAAATTTCCTCCATACAATTTGGCCCACCCTAATATACATATATCTTAAACCTGTTCTGGTAAAACCAATGATTTTGATTCTTCAATCTTATATATCATATTTGGGAACACTAATCCAATATATTTTGTTATATGACTTCCATGTCCTTTTCACTTAAAGCTTTTTTTCCATATTTTCTGCATATTTTTTCTTAAGAATGAAAGTTTAATAAAACAAACTGATAAAGTAATCTTAAGCTCTCATTTTTTTTTTTCGAATATCCCGCTATTGCTGACAGTTTGGTGGGGAGCAAAAATTTTATTGTTTTTAACTTAAATACCTATATGCGAAGGTGAAATGTGAAATACCGTTTATTTCCGAATCGCTGTTATTTTTGGAAGCGGAGATGTTCTGCTCAATACTCAAATATGCTTCTAAGCATGCTAATGTGATAATGGACACGTTCATGGACAGTTAAACACTCTGCGGTGGTTCGCCACGGTGCCGATGACAATATTGGTGGTGATGGCGATGATCGGTGCATGTAGCATACTGGCTGTAAGCAGGTGACGATGGTCAAATGCGCTAAAAATTGACGATGGAAGGCAAAAAACAACACTCTTTTCCTTTATTTCATAACTTAAAACACTAGACTTAATCTTTTTGTTTCTACAATAATAGCCCAGGAAAATAAGACGAAAAAAGAGCTTCTGTGCGAAAAAATTCCCAGTGGAAATTTTTCACCGGAATTGTCTTTATTTATGCTTGATACACAAACTGTGAAAAGTCCATTGCAAAGTCGTGTGCGCATAAAAAGTTATTCGGGCTCAAAGGTCGCTAAAATCAGTTTTTTGCAAATATCTCGCTAATGCTAACTTTTACAGAAAAATGTTGGTTGTAGCACAGGAAATTTCCTACAAAAATACGTTAAAAGTATTTGCGTACGGCTTCTAGTATAGGAGATCACCCAATTTAAAAAGTTGTGTTAACATATGATATGATATGAAATACTACCTATGAGTTCATATTAAAATATCTTACTTTTTAAATTGCAATAACTCTTCAATGAGAAGTTGTACAAACAGAATTAAAATGCCGTTTGAAAGATAATTTAATTTTCTATATACCGTTTAAATTTTTTTTTTTCGAATGGCTCATGACCTTAAAAATATTTTTGAATAACCGTTAAGGCTTCGAAATTACTGGTTTTTTAAGGATATCTGCGAATTGGTAAGTACTACGATAAAAAGTAATCGGACCAAATTTGTAGAGAATTACAAGATCTACAAAAAACAAGCGATATGTGTACACATAGAAGTAACCGTTTAGAAGATATTCCAAAAAAACCCCTTAAAATGACAAAAAACCGGTTTCTATTGAATATCTTCTATACGGTTACTTCTATGTGTACACATATCGCTTATTTTTTGTAGATCTTGTAATTCTCTACAAATGTGGTCCCATTACTTTTTATCGTAGTACTTACCAATTCGCAGATATCCTTAAAAACCAGTAATTTCGAAGCCGTAACGGTTGTTCAAGAATATTTTTAAGGTCATGAGCCGTTCGAAAAAAAAATTTTGTATGGTATATAGAAAATTAATTTCTCTTTCAAACGGCATTTTAATTTTGTTTTTACAACCTCTCATTGAAGAGTTATTGCAATTTAAAAAGTAAGATATTTTAATATGATCTCATAGGTAGTATTTCATATCATAACTGTTAACAACTTTTTAAATTGGGTGATCTCCTAAACTAGAAGTCGGACGCAAATACTTTTAACGTACTTTTGTAGGAAATTTCCTGTGCTACAAAATTGGAGAGCAACATTTTTCTGTAAAAGTTAGCATTAGCGAGATATTTGCAAAAAACTGATTTTAGCGACCTTTGAGCCTTAATAACTTTTTATGCGCACACGACTTTGCAATGGACTTTTCACAGTTTGTGCATCATGCATAAATAAAGACAATTCCGGTGAAAAATTTCCACTGGGAATTTTTTCGCAGAAAATGTCTTATTTTCCTGGACTATAAATGAAAATACTCATTTTATAATTTAAATAACTCTTATTTAACAAATACAAAATTCAGCAAAATCAAACAAGTCTAAATCTTTCAACCAATTCTATTCAAGTGAAGTCGTCTCATTATGACGAAATACAACATAACCCTCATGACACAAAGAGAGCGTACGACAAATGAGAGCATTTTATGGATCTTCAAGATGTATGTATTCCAATACTTCTTATTTTTCTCATAATAAGTAATTAAATTATTTTTTCTAACACTGGGTTCCTTTTAAGTTATTTATTTTATATTTAACAATTTTCACTCCGAACTGCTGCTCAAAATGATTTTTCCACAAATGCTAAATTTTGTGTGTATTCGATGACGGGAAGTTTTGACGTTTTTAACGTTTTATCCAAATTTTTTTTTCAATTTTGGCATAAAATTTCTAGTTTATAACAATTTTGGTAAAAATTTTGACGTTTTGTCAAAAGTTTTTATATAATTTTGGCATAAAATTTACAGTTCATAGCAATTTTGCTTTAGAAGGCAAAAGTTTTTGGTTTAGAATAACTTTGTAGAAAAAAGTGTATAAATTATATAAAATAATGGAATACATAAGTTTATAAAAAAAATAGTATAAATAAGTTTATCCTTTATCCTTAAACTATTTGCTGTGTAGTAGGCCGGGTCAAATTATTTTGCGGCAAAGAGTATAGCAACAAAACAATCTACGAAAAATTCCAAGAAACTTTGCCCAAGAAACCATGGGTCTAAAATCAATATCGAGCCGCCGTAAATTGCGTTGAAGTTTTGTATGTAGTACTTTAAAATTCAATAAAAAAAAAACAAAAAATTCAAATACTTTGAATAATTTTATATGAAACAAGTAAAAAAAATTTGAATTTTTGTATTTTTCTTATTGTATTTTAAAGTAATACATACAAAACTTCAACGCAATTTACGGCGCACAGTGCTGTCAATCCATACAACGGAACGGCATTTCCACAGTTTTGGTTCGATTTCAATAAGATTTACCATACTGATACATTTTTTTACGCTGTTTTTAGAAATGAAATTAATTTTTAAATGTAATAAATAGAAAAAAAGATATTCAAATAAATAAAACCACGAAAGTTAACTGGAAAAAATGTTTGAGCATGCTTTTAGGCTGTAAAAACCATATTAAAATTTTAATAGTTCATAGTATTTTTGACATATAAAAGTATGCTGTAAAAAAAAATCAAATTTAAAAAAATTCAAAAGCATTTGAAAAAAATTTTGTGATGTAAATTTTATAAAATCATTGATTTTTACGTAAATACGGGATATTCAGATAAATATTTAAAGTAAACGGGGTTGTGAATTTTTACTATCTTAAAATATGGAATCTGTACTATCTGTATGTTTTAGAACAATGCCCGCAAGTCCCGTCTTTTTTTTCCTGCTCTAAAGAAAATTAGCATTTTCCGGTTTTTAATATTTGAAATTTTTTTTTTATATTTTCTAAAATAACTTTAATTTGGCTAAAAAAATTTGCAAACAAAAAATATTAAAAATAAATGGGTATGTAGGCTTTTCTATGCATTTTATTTTATAACAATTGCTTTTGAGGTTTAGGAGCAGCAATTATTTTTAAAAAGTTCTGCGATTAGCAAATTTTCTTAAATGTTTTTTTTTTCGAAAAAAAGTTCGACTTTAACAAGCTGTAACACTTACAGATCACACAAGTTTTCAATAATTTTCAGGGAATTTCTTAATTGGACTATTTGCTGCAGAATGGCATAAAAAAAATTTTAAATTTGAACAAAAATTTTTTACGCAAATGCCTTCTATCGCAGCACTGTGCGGCGGCTCGATATTGATTTTAGACCCATGGTTTCTTGGGCAAAGTTTTTTAGAATTTTCCAAGGATTTTTTTGTTGCTATTCTCTTTGCCAATTTTTTGCCTCCCGAACAAATTGACCCGGCCTACTGTGTAGGGATAAATTATATCCAACAAATTTAAGAAACTTTCTTGGAAAATCCAGCAAATTTAAAACTTTGAACTTTGCAAAAGTTACGACACTTGTGACGTGCTACATGTATAGAATGCATATGAAAAGAAGAACAAGAGCTCACCATGTACGTCACGTTGTCGTATTTACAGTGAACTTACCAAATTAATGGTTACAGTGAATCGATAGTAAAGCAGTTGATTTTACAACCACATTTTTCCCTGAGTGTAGCTTCTTTAGGGCCTATACATTAATTTCTAAGTTACAGATTGGAACTAACTCAAAATTTTATTTAAATCGGCTCAGGAACACCGCACACTGCGTTGGCTAATGGACAAAAATCAAAATTTTTTGTGACTCGAAACCTAATAATATTGGTATCAATCGACAGGTAATATCATCAATAAAATAAAAACAAAATATTTAGGAGAAAGACTCAGTTTTGGCTACGCTGTGACACTTCAAAGTTGAGATATTTTAAAAAAAAATCATGTTTTATTCAATTCGTTTTGGGTTCTCTTAAACAAATAATTATCAAAAATTTGTCTTTTAATTAAACTAAGCGAAGTAAAGTTTTTTATTATAAATAATATTTGAGTTAATAAATAAAACTAAAAAATTTTGGAAAATATATCATTTGATATATATTGTAGTGATTTTAATACATGATATTATCAAATGAAAAACTTCAGAAATTGACAAATTTCGATGACAAAAAAAAAACAAATCTTATAAAAATAAGTGCCGTTTTTTTTTTTAATCTACTAGTACGGATTCTTTATAATCAAGAACTGCAAATAACTTTTCCTACTTCGTCCTACAAATATTTTTTTCTTTTTTTAAAAAATGCTTAAAAGGAAAAATTTGCATGAAATATAATATTTATGTTGAAAATTTTTTTTTGTTTTTATTAACACAAATGGTCTCAGAAGTACAAAAAACATTATTTCTACTACGTATATTTCATTTGTTAACATTAAACATTACTTTTTCATCATCGTTATATATGGAGCTTAAGAAAATCGTCCTAAATACCTGGTTTTTAGCAAAGCTATAAAGTTCACAACAAATCTGAGATCATTTTTGAGCTCAGCGACCTGAAATTACTTATAGTATCAAATTTCATCGATATCTAACCACTCCTTCTATTTTTGACCATTTCTTGTATGGGCTCAACGCACTGTGCACCATGTGAGTTTTTTGGTCGAATCGAATAAGACGATTTGTTTAACTTTACTTACTCCATTGTCATTCTATACCCCACATTTAAACATTATTTTACATATGGGACATTACACGTGTAGCGGACAGGTAAAAAAGTTGATGTTTCCGATTTTAGTAAAATTTGATTATGTATACCTATGTATGACCTCAATCCAGATACAAAATATTTTTACATTATAAAGTCTGGTTAACGAGGTACAGGGTTTTAAAAATTGGTCTAATCGGCTGGTATGCGTTACTTCGAATTCCATTATCCAGTTTTAAATATAACAGTTAAATAAATAAAGAAGTCGAACTTTAACTAAAAAGGTGGACCTTAATTTTTGAAAATTGATTCTAACAAAGTTAGTCCATTTCAATTTTTTTTCTAAAAATAGCCAAATTTTATAGTGAGTGTAGAAGTCGTTTAGGAACTGGATCAGTTTCAATCATTTCATCAGTACGATTTGAAAGTGTATCTGGTCTAGCTCCTAAACGACTTGCACGCCCACTATGAAATTTGACAAGAATTATCTATTCGCTATTAGTTAGCGTTAGAAAAAAAAAATTAAAAGCGACTAACTTCGTTAGAATCAATTTTCAAAAATTAAGGTCCACATTTTTCCAAAAAATTATTTTTTTTTATACCCAAAAATGCATTTAAAAAGCTCATTAAATTTAGTTCAAATTCGACGTTAATTGCAATTTTTTAAAAGTGGATAATGGAATTCGAAGTTACTCATACCTGACGATTAGTCCAATTCTTTAAAACCTCTACCTCGTTAACCAGACTTTATAATGGAAAAATATTTTGTAATGTTATATTATAACATAATCAAAATCTAAACATAAATAGGCAGACGAAATCGGTTCAGTCCCTGTTTCTATACCTAAATCTCAACCGATTTGCTTGATTTTTTTTTGTTTGAAAGATTGTGAAGAAGAGCAGTGCATAGGACTATGTCTTTTTTAAAGTGGGCGGTGCCACGCCCCTAAATTGAAAATCGCTCTCACGGCTAAGCCACTGCATCGATTTTATCGAAATTTGGTATGGAGATAGGATTGGCACTAAGGAACAATAACATGACCATTATGTTTTCAGTGGTTGATGCCACGCCCCTAAATGGAAAAAACACTCTCACGGCGAAACTACTGCTTACGATTTTTATGAAATTTGGTATAGATAAAGGGTTAGCACTAAGGAACGATAGCATGATTGATTTTTATGAATTTTGGTATGGGCATAAAATGAACGGGACAGTGAGATATCAAAAACTGTTTGCTCTTTAGTAGGAGTTACACGCCTCTAAATGGATAGCACGATATTGCAACTAAGTTTCTGCACCGATGCAGATAACCCGTACCCTTAGGAAGAATATTAAAAGCTTTTTGTGTTTTATCGACCAATGAAGGGTATAAAAACTTTTTTCTTTATTTTATTGTCAAATCGAAATGTTCGAATTTCGACCACAAGGCGAACTCTAGTTTAGTAAAATCGGAAACATCATTTTTTTTACTTGTCCGCTACACGTGTATGTACTTTATATGTATCCTCTTTTTACTCCTAGGAGAAGCATAGGGCCAATATGAAACGCCTCCATTTGTCACGACCCCTTGCGATGACTTTGATCTCTTGCCACGACTTTTGCGATCCTTAGATTTCCTTTTCCAGCGACCTTTTCCAGGTTTTCGGTCTACCACTCAAAAGCCTGGCGATAGACTTCGCAGGAAACACCGTTTTTAGCTGTTTTTGAAGTTATAGAACAAGTTAGGATAGTCACTGGCCATGAATCTTGCACTTTAAGGTTAGGATATTTCAAAATCCTGACAAGTTAGCGAAATTCTGGTGCTGCATTCGGATTCAGCGCCAAAAAATACATCTGAAATTACTATTTTATTTTTGTTTTTATTTGTTTGTTTTTTTTTTGGTTGGTTTTTTTCGTTTTTTATGGAAATTTTATTATTGTACAATAGTGTGTATTGAAATATATGGGCGAGTTTTAAAACCCAATTCCACACTCAAATTATGAAACAAGAGAGATAAACAATTCAGGACATATACATTTTTTGACTTTAAAATAAATTCCTAGCTGGCCAAATGGCCATTGTTTAAAAAAACCGAGTGATTTTGCACTGGAGCCTATCTAACGGTAAATTTTTTTCCAAAAAACACCATAGATCTCAATTCGTGGTCTAAAACAACTTATGTGTGGAAATTTTCAGAGAGATCGTATGACGTGCAGGAGTGTCAGCAAAGGAATAAGAAACGATTATCTTCAATGAAACGAATACTTTTTGTACTGGAGCCTATCTAAAGGTAGATTTTTTTCCAAAAAACACTACAGATCTCAGTTCGTAGTCTAAAACAACTTATGTATGCAATTTTGCAGAGAGATTGTATGGCATGCAGGAGTGTCAGCAAAGAAAAAAAGGACTTATTTTCAATCAAACGTTTAATTTTTGTACTAGAGTCGATCTAACGGTTCACTTTTTTCAAAAAAAACTTGTGGTACTTGATTCATCATAAAAAATAAACTATGCACCCAAATTTTAAGTTTGATGGAACGACATGTGGGAGTGTCAGCGAAGGATTAAAAAAGTGGTATACAGCTATTTCATCCCTATCGTAACAAGATCTGCCATACCCCTTCCGACTTCGCTGAAATTTGGTAAATGGTTTCGTTTCATGCCTAAACTTTGAGAAATGGCAAAAAAAAAATATTTGCGATTTTTTTTGTGGCTTGTTGAGGGGTGCAAAAAGAGGAAAAATATGTAAAATGTGACAAACTCTCCTCAAATAATTACCAATAATCTGGCCATTTCTTAATCGATTTTCATGTTTATACCTGTTTTGGAAAGGCATTGAATCAGGTTATAAGCTCAAATGTGCTTGTGCAATTGGTGAATATGAAGCAACTGCATCGCAACTCTCCAACGCTTTTCAAAATGTAAAAGCCATTCCAGGGACCCAGAAATTTCATAGTTTTGTTCCCTTAGGCCGTAACCGTGTTGCGCATTTCATTTTCAAAATCTTTCGAGGAATTTAAAATGATGTAAGTCACAAAAAAACCTACATTATACGAAATATTGCATGTACTGAAATGTTTAAAAAATCATTACTCCTATACCATTAATGGTACCATTCTAATTTTGGATTCATTTGAAAGGTAATGTTGTTTTCTATTCTAAAAAAATATTTTGGAAGGTCAAAAATAGGTACTATAGCGTTTTTTGTAGCTTAGTACTAAAATAGTAGTAAATTTAGTAATTTTTACCAAATACAAAAAAATTTTACTTGTGCGCATAGAATGATTCAATTTCTTTCTAAAAATGGTTCAAACGTAATAATGAGATAAGAAATGTTCCAGTTATGGGCCATTTTGTGATCGGACCTTTTTTTTAAATTTTCAAAAAATCATAACTTCTAAGCCTCGAGACATATCATTTTTCTCTCTTTTTTGACTAAAAGATTTTTTTTTTTTTTTCCAAAAAAAATATTTTGTAAGGTAAAAAAAGTGTACTCGGGCACGTTTTTTGTAGTTTAGTACTAAAATAGTAATAAATGTAGTACTTTTTATCAACTACAAAAAATTTATTTTAAGTTATAGCCTGATTCAATGCCTCTTCAAAACAGGTCTAAACATGAAAATCGGTTAAGAAATGGCCAGGTTATTGGTAATTATTTGAGGAGAGTTTGTCACATTTTACATATTTTTCCACTTTTTGCACCCCTCAACAAGCCACAAAAAAAATCGCAATTTTTTTTTTTGCCATTTTTCAAAGTTTAGGCATGAAACGAAACCATTTACCAAATTTCAGCGAAATCGGAAGGGGTGTGGCAGATCTTGTTACGATAGGAATGAAATAGCTGTATACCACTTTTTTAATCCTTCGCTGACACTCCCACATGTCGTTCCATCAAACTTAAAATTTGGGTGCATAGTTTATTTTTTATGATGAATCAAGTACCACAAGTTTTTTTTGAAAAAAGTGAACCGTTAGATCGACTCTAGTACAAAAATTAAACGTTTGATTGAAAATAAGTCCTTTTTTTCTTTGCTGACACTCCTGCATGCCATACAATCTCTCTGAAAAATTGCATACATAAGTTGTTTTAGACTACGAACTGAGATCTGTAGTGTTTTTTGGAAAAAAATCTACCTTTAGATAGGCTCCAGTACAAAAAGTATTCGTTTCATTGAAGATAATCGTTTCTAATTCCTTTGCTGACACTTCTGCACGTCATACGATCTCTCTGAAAATTTCCACACATAAGTTGTTTTAGACCACAAATTGAGATCTATGGTGTTTTTTGGAAAAAAATTTACCGTTAGATAGGCTCCTGTGCAAAATCACTCGGTTTTTTTAAACAATGGCCATATGGCCAGCTAGGAATTTATTTTAAAGTCAAAAAATTTATATGTCCTAAATTGTTTATCTCTCTTGATTCATAATTTGAGTGTGGAATTGGATGTTCGTTTTTCAATACACACTTTTGTACAATCTTCAGAATGAGACTTTTAAAAACGGTCCGACTGATTTTTTTATATTTTTTTTTTCACAGAAAACCCCAAAGAAAAACTATCTGCAAAAATTTCAACTGAGCACGCATGTTTGGATCGAACACGCCATTCCACCGCCGTGCTATGCTTACATGTTTTCTCACTAAAAACCTGACCCAAAATGAACCAACCTTTCCAATGTTTTATGTTCAGATAACTTGATATACGTATGTGTGCCAGCATGTCTCCCTCTTTAAAGTTTTTTTTTGCAAAAGTTCATTCACAGTCTGCAGTGTTTATTCCTTTTTTTTTTTGTTTTTTTGTTTGCAGCTACTTACGCTACCCTCTTTGGGTCGCAGTCTGTTATGAAAAGCATATAGACTTAAATTTTTTGAAACGGACATAGTAAATACTAACTTACTAAATTTTTTTGATGGATTTGTGAAGAGTTTTTGATCAGGATAATTGTCTTATTCCTTTCGAACCGGCCGGGACAATATAACCCAAAAATTTTTGAATATGTAAATACATAATTCGGTTATTAACGTCACTTAAATTGAATGAATTAGCTTAATTAATGCAATTTTCAGTAACCACTGTTTTTTTTATGACTACTCCACGGACATTATATCCAAAAAATTCAAATCAAAAACAACTGCTGGGGGTATAGACCGGAAGCGCCTCTGGCGGTGAAAATTTAAATTTAGAGACGGTCAAACATTTTACTTAAATTAAATTTCTAAGACTAACCTATCACAAATATTGTGTACCAAACAGTTTTTTTTCGGGTCGAAAGGGTTATACTTTTTTTTTAAATTTTAATTTTTTTAAAAGTTATAAGCACGTGAATTTTTATGTACGTCTTTTTTCAAATTGCGATTTCTCCGTAAATATTGAGCGAAAATTATGATACTTGTGGTAGGACTATTAATAATTCAAAATTTAGATGAAATAAACTTTACATAAAAAATTTTAAATTTTTTTATAAATAATGCACTTTATAATAAACAAATAGATATTTAAGCTATACCTATACATAAATAAAAACAAAATTTTTACACAGAAATGTTCTCTGATATCTGCACAGCATTTCTATGAAAAAAAAAAATTGGAGGGACAAAAAAGTTACGCACGCTTTAGTGGCGCCACATAGGCGCATTGCCTATGGTTACTTAGAGGGCTCGGCGACGCCTCTGGTCATGTTTAAAATCTATTTTCAACCTTTCCCCATCGATTGTAGCAATAAAATTTTTCTCCAAAACTGGACCGAAATCAGTCACTTAGTGGGGTTGAAAACACCTGTGGTCATGTTTAAAATCTACTTTCGACTTTTCCCCATCGATTGAAGCAATACAATTTTTTTTCAAAAATGGGCCGAAAATCGGTCACTTAGAGGGGTCGGGGACGCCTCTGGTTGTGTCCAAAATATATTTTCGACCTTTCTCCATCGATTAAAAATTTTTTACAAAATTGGACATAATACGTTTGTACAAAATCTAATTTAATTGAGTCAAATAATTTCAGGATATGAGATTTTGTTTTTTTGCGGGCGTGGCCCGTCACGTTCTTCAGTGAGAGTTACTTGCTCTGGTGTCTCTTACGAATGTACCAAATTTTATTTAACTGCGTCAAATAATTTCAGAGGTATAATGTATTTTGTTTTTGGGGGGCGTGGCACTACGTTTTTTTGCAAGCAAATCTTCTCCCAATAGTTTCCGAGACTATAAAGGACAGGTATCTTACATATAAATTGTTTACTCTCCCTACACACACACAATATCATTTTTAATGTGTTATCATTTCACCTATTGTATTCGTCTGTGTTTGTTATGTAGAATTGTTTTTTTATTTTTGGAGTTCACTGCTCTGCTTCTAAGTCTGGCCGCATTATACACACACACACATACATACATACATACATATGTACACCATAGAGTCGACCCAGCAAACATTTTCAATCGCGTAAGAATTGCATTTGATTCGCCTAGGCGATCTAATCAATCGTCCGCGACAGTCGCATTCTGATCTTCCGCGATGCTTTTGGCGTGAGAAACTGTCCGGTAGTTTTTAATCCTTTAGAAGAATCCTCTAACAACTCCCAAAAATGAATCCGCAAATGATCCCCAGGAAGGGTCCACAGACGACTCCCAAGATGATTTTTAAAGCGAAAAAAACTTGAAAAAAAAAAATATATAAAATGGCGATGTAAAAATAATTTCATAAGAAATTGCAAATTTTTGTACAATTATCTGTCAAAATTTATGTGCCGTTAAAAATATATCGTGTAGTTTGACATTTCGCTTCGTGAAAAATACTGGGCCTCAGAAATATTGCCCTTTAGAAAAAAAAACTATTAATTTTTTCGAAAGGAGCTGACGTCATGTCGTATTTGGCCATCTTGTATCGTGTAAAACCATCTTCCAGAAGAGTCTTAGGAGAATCTTTTTTTATTCACCTGGAAGAGCTTTAAGCTTGGCTTGCATTTTGGAAAATATGTTAACTGCACCAATCGTTGGGAAAAGGTCGAAAATAGCTTTTGGACATGACCAGAGATGTCTCTGACCACGCTAAGTGACCGATTTCGGTCTAATTTAAAAAAAAAAAACTATTCCTACAATCGATAGGGAAAGGTCGAAAATATATTTTGGACATGACCCGAGGCGTCCCCGACCGATTTCGGCCTATTTTTGAAAAAAATTTCATTGCTACAATCGATGGGGAAAGGTCAAAAATAGATTTTAAACAAGACCACAGGTGTCTCCAACCGGTCTAAGTGACCGTTTTGGGCCCATTTTTGAAAAAAAGTTTTGTTGCGCTAATCGATGGGGAAAGGTGGAAAACATATTTTGGACATGAGCAGAGTCGTCCCCGACCCCTCTAAGTGACCTTTTTGGGCCCTAAGAGGGGTCAGGGACTCCTCTGGTGATATCCAAATTGTATTTTCGACCTATCCTCATCGTTTGGTGCAATTATTTTTTTTTTTCAAAAATCCCAAATGATCACTTAGAGGGGTCGGGGACAACTCTGGTCATCTATTTACAACCTTTTTCTATCGATTGGAGGAATACAATTTTTTTTCAAAAATAGGCCCAAATGGTCACTTAAAGGGCCCGGAGAAGTTTTTGGTCGTGTACAAAATACATTTTCGACCTTTTCCTATCGATTGGTGTAATAAAATTTTTTTTACAAAAATGGGCCCAAACACTCACTTTGAGGGCCCGGAGCCAACTCTGGTTACGTTCAAAGCATAATTTCGACCTTTTCCCATCGATTAGTGCAATAAAATTTTTTTATAAACATTGGCCTAATAATGATCTTCCAGCAGAGTGTTAAGAGAATCTTCTGTTGCCCGCGGAAAGCTCACGTGGAAGAGTTGTAAATGCATCCCCAAAAAGTTGAAAGATGTTTCGCCATTGAAAATGTTTGCTGGGGAGCAATATATAATTATATTATCTGTTCATTGGCTGCTTGAGTGCATACTCCGTGCATTAAAATTTAATTTCTAAATTTGTTACACCCCTCCTCTCCACTCCCCATAATTGTGTGATATAAAATATTGATAATTTTTTATTTATTTGTTTTGGTTTTTATATCAGCAAAAAAAATATCAAATATTGCGAAACACGTAGGTTGCTATCTATGTATCGGGAGAGATTTTGTTTTTGTAAATAGTATGGTGTATCCTAGGACGGGTCGAATGTTTTTACCGTTCTGGTTCAGCAAAAATCATTAAATTTGGATAATTAAAAAAAAAATTTCCAGAAGAAAGTATATGTTTTCATTACAGTTTACCCCCCTCCCCCCCTGTATATTTACAAAGAAGATTTCTCCCTATACACTTTTTTAAGACAACGAAAATAAGGAATTATCTGCGAAATCATCGCAATGGCCTTTTCACACTTAGATTATTCCGGTAAGAAAAAAATTCACTTCGAATTATATCGCAGAAACTTCCATATTTTCCTTGTCTTCAGAAAAATTTATAGCTTAAGCACAATTTGAGCGTACGACGAATTTCGCCCGACGAATATTCGATGTCAAAAAAAAATCCTCGACGAAGTTCGCTCTGTTAAACACAATCATAATGGCGACGGCAATAGTTGTTTTTATTTTAAATTGTTGTTTATGTTCTCTGATGACAATTTTAACAAATAAATATTAAATAAAATCTAATATTCTTTGAATTTTTTCTAAGAAATCTAAAAATTTTACATTAAAAACATATTTTTCCGGTTTGACATTTCCAAAAATCGCTGCCGCCGGCGACAAAATTAAAACTAGTTCTATAGCAACGAATATTCGTCGGGCGAATTTCGTCGTCCGGTGCGGTTGTGCTCAACTTCATATACTCTTGTGTTTTGATTTTGACAGCGAATATTCGTCGGGCGAAATTCGTTGTGCGCTCCAATTGTGTTTAAGCTATTATTAGGAAAAATCTTTTTTGTAAATATGGGAGGGGGGGGGGGGGTAAGCTGCAATAAAAATATGTATATACTTTCTTCGGCAAAGTTTCTTTAAGTTATCCAAATTTTATGATTTTCGCTGTGGCAGACCGGAAAAATTTCCGTCCGTACAAATCGACCCATCTTAGTGTATCCAGTAAATGGTATTTGTTCTGTTGCTCTTAACATATGTACTAAGTGTCAACAAACCATATTTTTTAAATAGTTTCAGAGACATGAAAAACTTAGTTTAGAAAGAGGCGGGGGCTCTGATAACTCCCATCTTTTTCGAGTAAATTTTATTTGTTCTATTGCCCCTTTACATACGTACTTTAACAGCAAATAAAACACAACAGTTAAATTGATTGTTCTTTATTTATTGGCTGTTCGCTATAGAACAGCGGTTCGCAACTGGCGGAACTCGATCCAAGTCCGGACCTCGAAACGCAAAAGACTGGACCGTCAAAAAATATTTTAAAGTTAAAGTTACTTAAATAAAATATTTAAATATATTTTGTTATGGATAAAATTACTTTTGTCAAGAATTTATTCACCTTCCTATGAAAATCTATATATGAAGAACTCCACGCCAAGTGTACCAAAAAAAAATTTTTTTCTCCGATTTCGCTCAAATTTGGCAATATGGTAGATCCGGTGTGCAAAAACAACAATCCGGGACGATTTGGTCCTAGTACCATTTGTCGTTAAAATATAGGGTGTTGAAGTTGGCGATTTTAGTCATTTTCATGAAAAGGGTGTTTTTTCAGAAATTTATAGCTTACACTAAAGATTGAAATTGATAGATCTAAGTTAATGGTCCCATTCACTTTAAAGTGTTCTTTTTATAAAAAAATATTTCTTAGATTTTTTTTAAAAGTACCTTAAATAAAAGCATAATTTATAAGCTTTAAAATGATGTATGACTCAAGATGGGATTCGGACGCTACATGGGAGTTTTTGGCTTTTGAACGGCCGTGGCAGAACAAAATCATTTTTTACTCGAGAGGAAAACATCTTACGTAAAAAGTGTACGGAGCAAAAAAGGCTTAGAATCGTCTAAGAAATACGTGTGAAAAACGAAGAATGTCTTGGTACACGAGAGGGAAAAAATCTATGGTGAACTATCAACAAACTTTAACTGATAGTTTTTTGGAGTACCCGATGCTTCCCGAAGTTCACCGGAAGGCTTCATAATCAAAATGAAGAATATCTAGATGTACTACAGGAAAAACATCTAAGGCACACTATCAACAAGCCTTAATTGATGGTTTCCTGGGACACTCCAGCTATGCCATTGCCAATTTTTAAGATGGTTTGAAAAGAAATTAACTTTCCCAAAATACCTAAATTTTTATTGGTGACGTGGCAGTGGCGTGAATCAAAATTTTATCCCTGTATCAAAAAATAAAACAAACATGCCTAGCGAAGCGGGCAAAGAAGGCTAATATTTAAATATTTCTGAAAAAGACATTGCAGTTTTTTAAAATCTTACTACATACACGGTGCTTGTGGGAGAATTTAAATAAAATTTTGATGTACCTCGGATTTTTTTGTAAATTCTTATTATAGATGTCAATAGAAGTTATTCTATGCAAAAAATAAAATTATAGAGGTGGCGCTTTTTTAAAGATAATCCCTTTTCCAATTGGGGCATTTTCCCATACAAAAAAATAAAATTTTTTTTTTTAACTACATTAAACAAAAATCAAAATAATCACATTCGATGTGTTTTGCGATGCTTCACGCGAATCCGACCTCAGAATCGCTCTATCGTGTATAGTTTTTGAGATATTCTAATCTAAAAGCCGAAAAAAGTCGTTTTTTGCCATGTTTTGAAGCTATATAACTATGTAGCATATCATTTATTCGTTAAATGTGGTTAAAATACTTGAAAGTCATGATCTTTTCCTTTAAAATCTAATTTAAATTATGTTTATATCTTCATGCTTCTAAGAGATATCGTAGACCGAAATATTGGCTAAACGGGTTTTTTGCACTTTTGTGTCTTTTCAGGTTAGGATATCTTTGACGAAAAAAAAGATATCAACATAATTTAAATTAGGTTTTAAAGGCAAAGATTAGGACTTTAAAGTTGTTTATCAGATTTAACGAAATTAAAATTTCTTTCACATTTTAAACATGTTTAACGAACCCACCATTTTCGGCTTTTAGATTAGAATATCTCAAAAACTATACACGATAGAGCGATTCTGGGGTCGGATTCGAGTGAAGCATCGCAAGACACATCGAATGTGATTATTTTGATTTTTGTTTAATGTAGTTAAAAAAAAAAATTTTATTTTTTTGTATGGGAAAATGCCCCAATTGGAAAAGGGATTATCTTTAAAAAAGCGCCACCTCTATAATTTTATTTTTTGCATAGAATAACTTCTATTGACATCTATAATAAGAATTTACAAAAAAATCCGAGGTACATCAAAATTTTATTTAAATTCTCCCACAAGCACCGTGACATACAGTGTTGGAAAAAATAATAGGGACAAAAATTTTTTTTAAGGCTTAAAACCATATCTTTTAATTAAGCAGTAACTCTGGAAAATATAGTATGCAATTTGATGTAATTTTAGTATAGTTTAAAGAAACTGAAAAGCAATTGACTTCAAGTCCTTAGATAAAAAATTACACGACATTCTTGGTTTCCACCGTGGAAAAAATAATAGGGACAAACGTCATTTATCATTTAGAAATGGATTAGCTTTTAATTTAGTCGTTACATGCGTTTTAAAACTTCACCAGTTCAATATTCAAGCGTCTTCCAGGCATAGATTCCATAAAACTTGCACAAATTTCAACCAGTGTCTTCTTATATTTCTTCAATAAATTTTATTTTTTGATTTATGAAAATCAATGAACTTCTTAGGCACTCTCCAGACGTGCTCAATGGGGTTGAGATCCGGTGACAGTGATGGCCAATCCATAATCGTTTTTTATTTAGGAAATTCACTCATTTTAGAAAGTAAAAAAGAAGACTCTTACTTAAAAATATTGAATTGCAAAGCTATGATGAAATTTTAAGCTTTAAAATGCTTTTTGTTCGGTTAAGAAACAAAAAAGTTCTGGAGATTAGAGTTCAAAGTTAATAACGTCCATTAAGTTAGCAGAGTGAATGTGGCAAAGCTGAAAAAAAAAATATGCCATAATAATAGGCTAATTAAAGGCTAATTATGTGCTCTAACGCCGAATTTCAGGCTCTTCATTTAAAAAAAAAAAAAGTTAGCTCTGCTAGCCTAAGTTTAAGCTAGCAGAGCTATTTTGATAAAACACATATGGGACGTATATTGAACTAAAATAAGCAGTCAATAACACTAGTCTACAAATGATAAAAAATTTTTTCCCCAGTGAATGCCATTATTCATTTTTTATGTAAAATGGGCTGCTGATTCCGAAAATCGCAATATTTTTTTTTTATTTCGTGTCATTTTCGAGATATCGGTCATTTTCGGTTTTCGGACCAAAAAAAAAAGATAGTTCCATATAAATACAAATATCTCAAGAACAAATGTTTGTATTCAAACGTATTATATGTCATATTAAAGGTAATTCAATTACCTACAAATGACATTCATATTACTTTTTGGTTGGTTTGTTAGTTTCGACGAAATAAATTGATTTCTAAAAAAAATATTTTTTTTTTTTCGAAAAAATTAACAAAAAATCAAAATCAACTGCAGATTTATACAAGAAGAAATAACTTTTTTTTTTTTGTATCATAGACTATATATTTGTGAAGAAAATAAGATACCACTTAAAAAAATCGATGGAAAAATGAAAATGAAAAATACAAAATTGGCGCATTCTTGTGTTAAATCGATGAATTTAACTATATGATCCTTACATATGAGGTGTATTATGTGTTCAGTAAACTTATGCAGGATATTACGAGGAATATTTTTGTAGACAATTTTAACCCTCTGCTCAAAGGTCGCTAAAATCAGTTTTTTGCAAACATCTCGCTAACGCAAATATTTACAGAAAAAATTTTCTCCACAGTTTTGTAACACAGGAAATTTCCTATGTAAAAATGTAAAAAATGTTTGTGTAGCTTATAGTTTAGGAGATAACTCAATTTAAAAAGTTGTGCACAGTTTTTATATGTAAACATATGCTTTTGATCGTATGACTTACCGTTTCAGAGATATCCTTCAAAAACTAGTATTTTCGAGACCTAAACGGTTTTTGAAGAATATCTTTTAGACCATGAGTCGCTCCTAAAAAAAATTAATGCGGTGTTTGCAGAATCCAATTATCTTTTGAACGGTTTCTTAATTTTTTTGTACGACTCCTCGTTAAAGAGTATTCGCAATTTTAAAAGTAAAGTATTTTAATATGAACTTATACGTAGCATTTACATATAAAAACTGTGCACAACTTTTTAAATTGAGTTATCTCCTAAATAGACTAAGAGCCAGCGCTTGGCTGACCCTCCTTATAGTATCAAAGCTGAATTTTGGTGGGGATGTTCTTCCAATAGTAGGTATAAACTTTTGTTCTAGTGAAATCCTGAAAGGTGGTGCCTTCGTGAAATATCGGGTGCAGAAGGTCGAGAAAAACTGTTTTTTGCAAATATCTCGCTAACGGTTGAATCTACAAAAAAATTTAGTTTCACAATTCTGTAGCTCGGAAAATTTCATATTGAAAAATGGTGCAAATTGTTTTCGTACGACATATAGTTTGGGAGATATGATCCAGTGAAATTGAACTTTCTGATCCAACATATAAAATCCAAAGTTTTTTTTCTTTCTGTCGGTTTATTTTGTAGTTTCAAAGTATGCACTAAAATTCAAGACCGATTTCACTGTTGCACAAAAAGTTATTTTGGCACAAAGGTCGAGAAAATTAGTATCTCGTTAACGATTATTTCCACAAAAAAATGGTGCTCCACAATTTTGTAGCTCGGAAAATTTCACACCGAAAAAAGGTACAAATTGTTATCGTGCGACCCACAGCTTAGGAGATATCCTATTTTATATTTTCAAATTTTTATAACTACGCCTACGTCAAAGTATTATGGCTGAATTTTTTTGTGAGCACTCTTCTAATAAGGAATACTAACTTTTGCTATGGTCAAACCGTGACAGGTGGTGCCTTCGCGAGATATCAGGTGCGAAAGGTCAAGAAAATCGGTTTTTTTTAATGTTGGTTTTGAAATTAATATAACTATGCCTCCGTCATAGTATCATGGCTGAATTTTTTTGTGAGTATTCTTCTAGTAAGGACTACTAACTTTTGATTTAGTCAAACCATGAGAGGTGGTGCCTTCGTGAGATATTGGGTGCAAAAGGTACATAGTAAATGCATTTTCGTCAAAGCTAAAATTGATGTATGTAAATATGTAGTTCAAACGGCTATGTTATGCAAGTTTTTATTGAGTAAGGTATTTTGCAAGGACTATTTAAAAGAACGAATTATATATATGACGTAGGCATAGTTATATTAATTTCAAAATCAACATTCGAAAAACAGATTTTCTCGACCTTTCGCACCTGATATCTCGCGAAGGCACCACCTCTGACGGCTTGACTAAAGCAAAAGTTAGTAGTCTTTATTAGAAGAATACCCACAAAAAACTTCAGCCATGATACTATGACGTAGGCATGGTTATAGTAATTTGAAAATCAACATTAAAAAAACCGATTTTCTCGACCTTCGCACATGATATCTCGCGAAGGCACCACTTCTGACGGTTTGACTAAAGCAATAGTTAGTAGTCCTTATTAGAAGAAGACCCACAAAAAAATTCAGCCATGGTACTATGACGTAGGCATAGTTATATTAATTTCAAAACCAGCATTAAAAAAACCGATTTTCTCGACCTTTCGCAACTGATATCTCGCGAAGGCACGGTTCGACTAAAGCAAAAGTTAGTAGTCCTTATTAAAAGAGTGCTCAGAAAAAAATTCAGGGATAATACTTTGACGTAGGCGTAGTTATAAAAATTTGAAAATCAACATTCATATTACTATGAACATTTGTATGCGCAAAATACTATAAAATAGGATATCTCCTAAGCTGTGGGTCGCACGATAATAATTTTTTTCGGTGTGAAATTTTCCGAGTTACAAAATTGTGAAACTAAATTTTTTTTTTAAGATACAACCGTTAGCGAGATATTTGCAAAAAACTGTTTTTCTCGACCTTCTGCACCCGATATTTCACGAAGGCACCACCTTTCAGGATTTCACTAGAGTAAAAGTTTATACCTACTATTGGAAGAACATCCACAAAAAATTTCAGCTTTGATACTATAAGGAGGGTCAGCCGAGCGCTGGCTCTCCGTCTAAAACTATAAGCTACACAAAAACATTTTTTCCTGTGTTACAAAATTGTGGAGAAAATTTTTTCTGTAAATGTTTGTGTTAGCGAGATATTTGCAAAAAACTGATTTTAGCGTCCTTTGAGCCTGAATAACTTTTTATGCGCACAATGGACTTCAATGGACTTTTTACACATTATTCATCACGCTTTAATAAAGACAATTCCGGTGAAAAAAATTCACTTGGAATTATTTCGCACAACAGCTCTTTTTTCGTCTTATTTTCCTGGGTTATTATTATTTAAAACTATTAAAAATTTTTATTAAAAATTGCGCACGCAATTTGAAAAAACAAAATACATTGAAAATAGTTTTTTTTTTAAAAACTACCATGCGGATTCTCAAGTGCTATATCTTAAATTAAAGGTAAGGACATGAGCACCATTTCATAAGAAGATGGTTTTTTCATAAACTCTCAAAATTTCATATAAAACGCGAACTTTAAACCTTGAGGAGTCATAAAATGAAAAAAATCACTGATGCACAAATTCGGTAAAATACATGTCTTTTTATACCCTACACCCAGGGTATATTCACTTTGTCCTTCCGTTTGTAACGCACAGAAGGAGGCGTGGCAGATATAGAGAAGTATATATATTCTTGATCAGCATCACCTCCTGAGTCGATATAGCCATGTCCGTCTGTCTGGCTGGCTTGCTGGCTGGGTGTCTGGCTGGCTGTGTGTGGAAATACATTTTTTGGGAAAACTAAGCAAGATAACTTAATGCAATTTGGTGCACAGCCTCCGTCGTCAAAGTTAGCTCGGGGGATTGAAAATGGGCGAAATCGGTCAACGGACACGCCTACCGCCCATACAAAAAATATATTCAAAATGCAACTTTTGGAGTATTTTTCACGATAATGCAACCAAATACACATAAATACTACGAATTGTAAGCGCAAGCTCTGAGAAAAAACTGGGTGGATTCGAACAATAGGGCGTGGCACCTCTTATATAAGCAAAATTTTCAAAATACTGCTGTGTAGGGTATTTAATGTTTGGCCAGGCCAAAGGTAACACCCTTACTAGTTATTATTCATAACCTATCAGAAAAACTTTATGAAACCCCAGGGGCATTTTTTGTGTTGCACTGTGTATTTGGTTAAATTTTTTATTTTTTTTTGACTAACAGTTTTCGAGTTATTTGTCAAAAAATTATTTTTTTGATATTTGAACCCGCAAAAAGAGGGGTTAAACCCCCTGTTGAGCTCGAGAATTTTTTTTTGTAAGGTAACTATGGTCCAGTAAACAACAGTGTCAAGTTTCAAGCCCGCAGCAATTCTTTTCTTTAAGATATTTAATTTTACTATCCTAAGAATGTTAATTTTTTATTGAATTTTAATCGAGTTCACTTTAGAAAATTAACGAAAAAAAAAATTGGGGCACTTTTTTTGATAAGGTTGTACACTTACCTCTTTTGTTTCTAATTAAGGCAATAGGTTCTTTTGCATCATTCTTTTTTTATGTTCTCCCAAACTTTTTTTTAGCATTCACAAATAAGCAAAAAAACATATGTCCAATAAAGTAACTGTAAACAAAAGGTTATTTATTACTAAAAAGTTAGTTTTAACTAAGATATTTAGTAAAATAGGCCTTTAGATTTAAGAATCATGTAACGAAATTTTTTTTTGTGGTATTTATTCTATCTTTACAAAACTCTAAGTTTACGGGGCTCGTATAACTATGCTATTAAGATATATTAATTTTTTTTTTTAAATTTCTATTAGTTTAAGTATACTTAACAATATGCCATACTTGATGAGTTTATATTTTAGACTTTAACTATGACCCTTTTGGCCGCACTGGCGACACTGTGCCACGTTCGTTCATTCAGCTTGTGAGCAGTAGCATATTTTGTTAATTTATCGATACCAAAAGTCAATGTGAATAACGTAATTTTGTTTGTCAAGTGTTTCGGTCAAATTCAGGGAATATTTAGCAGGCTGTTTATCAAACTTTGCTTTATTGCAAATAACACAATTGTTTATGTATCTTTAAATTTCATTTTTGAAATTTGGATAATAACACTAGTTTACAAATGATTAACAATTTTTTTCCCATTGAATGCCATTATTCATTTTACCATTGGAAAAAAAAAAAGAGATAGTTCCACTTAAATACAAATATCTCAAGAACCAATGTTTGTGTTTAAACGTATTATATGTCATATTAAAGGTAATTAAATTACCTATAAATAACATCTACATCTTATAAGATCTATTTGGCCATCATATAGTATAAATCGTACTAAGTTTTTAATAGCAATGGAGAAACATACATAATGTACGGATCTTAATCGGTGCTATTACTGGACATTGTGCCATGGGAATCCATGCATCTCGTTTAGGTTTCTCAATCATTGGCGACCTTTGTAGAAGTTGTAAAGACCCTGATATGGAAGAAACAGTCTTTCATTTCTTTTGTGAATGTCCAGCGCTTGCGCTTAGACGTAGAAAGAATTTTGGTCATTTCAATTTGGAATCGCTTGACGCACTGTCTGAGCTTTGTCTTAAATCCATATGGAAGTATATATGTACATCCAAGTGGTTCTCTTAGACTTTCTCTGCTAAAGCTTTTAGTATCGGGTATACAATGGGCCCTTTCTCGAGGCCTAAGTTAATGATGACAACATGTTCATCTCCCGGATCTAACCTAACCTAACCTAACCTAACATCCACATCACTTTTTTTCTGGTTTGTTAGTTTTGGAGGAATAAATTGATTTCTGAAAAAAAAAATTATTTTTTTCCGAAAAAATGGATACAAGAAAAAAAAAATTTAAAAAACCATTTGTTTTTTATATCATAGTCTATATATTTGTAAAGCAAATAAGACACTATTTAAGAAAATCGAATGTAAAAGTTGTATACAATTCATTGATAAATTACTAAAATGCGTTTTTACCATTTTTTTTCGTTTTTTTGTAATAAACTGTTCGATAATTTGAAACTTTTCGTAAAACACGTAAGAACATCCAAAAAATTGTTATAGAAGGCGTTAAAAAAAATATCCGTGTCTCGTCGTTTTTCTCCAGCACGTCAGATTTTTTTTTAATCGATTTTTGAAGTTTTTTAATCCACTGTACATGTGTTAAATCGATGAATTTAACATGTGTTCAGTAAACTGATGCAGGATATTACGAGAAATATTTTTGTAGACAATTTTAACCCTCTAAAACCCAGTGGTTGTTTTTTAAATGTTCGTTTTCAATAAGTTGTAAAAGTTTTCCTCTATCGGTGACATCTTCTAAAAAATTGTTTGCGCTGCGAAATGAAATAGCTGTTTAGCAAACTCCTTTTTAAGTAAATCTTGTAATTTAACAAATAGTTTATTTGTTGGGCAATAAATTGCAATTAAACCTTTCTGTGGGAAGCTATTTCTTATTATATTTAATAAATCACTTTGAACACTTATTGTAAACGTTTGACTAATTTTTCGTCTGTATAAAATCTTTGATCTGATTTGTTGCGCCAAAGTGCAAAACATTCCAAATAAAATATTAACTCAAACTAATTTTTAAGAGAACTCAAAATACAACTTTTCTTTTCAAGTTTTTTATTAAACAAATGAAATTATATTTAGAAAAGATAAGAACTTTAAAATTATTAGTTTTAACGACTGCTCTACTGAAATGTTATCATAGAGGCGGCAACATCCACTTGCCCGTAAACGAGTCATTTCTGTCGAGTTTACTATCAGAAATGCGGACGTCCAAAACTGCCACTTTAGCGACTGGGCGTAGAAAAGTACATGATTTCGTTCTCACCGTCACACTTCTCACTTGGCCGTCTTTAGCTAATGATGTGTCGATTATGATTCCTTTAGGCCAACAGTTCCGCGGAAGGTCTTCGTCAACAATCATAACAACGTCGCCAACTTTCATGGGATCTGTTTTGATGAACCACTCGCTTCGTCTGGAAATAATGGGCACGTACTCTTTAATCCAGTGGTACCAGAATTGGTCGGCAAACTTTTGAGTTTGGTGCCAGCGTAGTCGAAGGTCTGCGTTGTCGTTATTTATTGGCTTGTAGCCAGTAGATGATTCGGAGTGAGCGCCTCATCGTCGGTAGATTCAATGGATACAAATGTCAGAGGTCGCGAGCTTACAATGAACTCGACTTCGCAAAATGCACTTCTCAAGGTCTCATCACTGAACTGTTTTAAAGGGCAGATTCTGTACAGCACAGTCTTCACTGACCTCACGAGTCGTTCGCACGCACCGCCCATATGTGGTGCTGCGGGGGGTTGAATCTCCATTTAATTTGATCAAAATTTGAAATAATTATCAAAAGATCCACGTTTTTTAATTCATCGAAAATAATTTTTTCGGCTGCTTTGAAATTGGTTCCATTATCAGTATTTATCTCCCTTGGAGTCCCTCGGCGTGAAATAAAATTTCGTATTGACATTATACACGAGCTTACGTCCAAATTGTGTGACGCGAATCGTGAGGCAAGTTAAAACTACACCCCATCGCTTTTCACGTCGTCTGCCTACGGTCACATACAGCGGTCCAAAATAGTCAATTCCGACATAAGTAAACGGCCTTTCGAACACAGCTAGTCTGGCTGGTGGCAGTGTTGCCATTTGTGGTACCTGAGGCATAGAATTTTAATTTTTACAAGATTGTCATAAACGACGTACCTTTCTGTATAGCACACGCAATTGCGGTATATAGTACTGACTTCTTATATTATTGATGATGTTCTCGTGCATTTGATGATGACAGCTTTCGTGCACTGAGCGCACCAAAAGTAGAGTCAGATGATGATTGTGTGGTAGTACAATTAAATCGTTGTGATTATTCAAATATTCTGTCCTTCCTTTGCTTCCTATGATTCCATTTTCATCTAAGTATACATTCAGAGAATTAGTTTGCTTCTTTTGTCGATGAGCTTACCGCTTCTAGGATGACTCAGCTCCTCACCGTACTCTTCACTCTGAGCATACTTGAAAAGGAACTGCCGTGCTTGCTGAATCATTTCAAAGCTGATGGAAGTGTCCTTGTTAGTTGACGTCACTGAAGATCGTAGCCTTTGGAGGTATAATATAAATGTGGCAATGGCTCGGTATAGTCGCTTCCAATTTGAGAAATATTCAATACTTAGCCTTAAATTCAGGTTAGCTTTTTCGATTATCAGTACACAGCGCTTGAGCTCAACATTGCCTGCTGCATTAGATTCAAACGCCTTGCACTGCGGCCAACTGCTGACGTCGTTAAACAAAAATTCGGGTCCAGAAAACCAAGCGTTGTAGTTTGTTCGGGTGACAATTTTCGTTGCAAGGTCTGCAGGATTCACCTGTGAGGGAACCCATTTCCATTGCGTAGCATTCAAAGTTTCTAAAATTTCACTAACTCTGTGCATGACAAACTGTTGGAAATTTTTGGGGTCCATTTGCAACCACTTAAGGACAGTTTTTGAGTCCGTCCAATAAAACTGACTAAAAGTACGAATGCGTTGCACATTGAGAATCTTGTTTGCTAGTCTTATTCCAGCGACTGCAGCCTGCAATTCTAGCTTTGAAACATTTGGAGAATTTGACGACCAATTACGTATTTTAAATCCAGCGGAAGCGTGAATTTGCTTTACGCGCTGTGCCAGCTCAATCACATCCGGTTCGTTGTCTTCACTGTCGATAAGGTCATCAACATAATGATATTTTTGTATGGCCTCAACGGCTTGTGGAAACTCGTTCTTAAATTTTTCAGCATTTCTGTCGCGAATGAAATGAGCGATACAGGGAGCGCAGCTTACCCCAAACGTCAGTGCTTGCATCACATATGTACTTGGCTTATGCAGGTCATCATTTGAGTCCCACCATAGGAAACGTTGAGCGTGCATGTCGCTTTCACGCACGTTAATCCTGTGGAACATCTCTGCTATATCGCCGAATATCGCCACTTTTTCAACTCTGAATGCTAAGACTTTAACGAGGGAGTTTAAGAGATCTGGACTGCTTAACAAAAAATCATTGAGCGATGCTCCATTCGATTTCGCAGCGGCATCCCAAACTAACCGGACCTTTCCAGGCTTGTTGGAATTCATAACCATGAAAATTGGCAAGAACCAAGTTTTATTGGATTGTACCTTCGCTTCGTCGGTAGTCAATTTTTTGGCGTATCCTTTAGAGATAAGATTATCGATTTGATCCTGAACAGCAGCTTTTAGCGACTTGTCTTTGTCTAGTTTTTTGCAGAAACACATCAACCTTTTGTATGCATTTGAACAGCTTTCTGGCAGTTTGACATCAGGTTTTCGCCACATCAGTCCAACTTCATAGCATCCTTCGACTTCTCTATACGTTTCGTTCAAAATTTGTAGCGCATGACTGGTTTCAGCTGATAGTAATTTTGTTGGTTTGGATGCCTCTAAGCTGAAGCATTCTTTTACCGCATCGTGTAGATTGTCGTACATTTTTTCACAATTTCAAGAGTGAAAATTGAGTCGAAATTAATTTCCACAATCTCTGCTGCACCCCTCCAAGGTCCATCCCAGTCGGGTTTTTGAAGCAATGGGCTGATTCCAATTTCCTTCTTTTATCTTTAGAGGCACTGAAATTTTCCAATTGTTGGCACCGATTAAAATCGAAGGTTTGATATTTCCATATGATTGTATTGGCAGCCCTACCATATATGGATACTTTTTAGCCATTTCAACTGCATCAAGTGACACAAGCGACACAGGCTGTTCTGACGTACGTATTCCCACTTACGATCCAACGTTGCGTTTTTAAAGACTCCACACAAAGGCACCTTGTGATTTCCATCATTGCAAATTATACATTTTCGTTGCTCGTTACTATCCACTGGAGTTAGTGGTGTTCCTCGAATATTTTCAATTACTGTGTGTGTGTTTAATGAGGCACAATTACGATTTGGCGCCATAGAAACAACTATGCTTGCCGCCTCCGCCATTTGGTACAACCAGTCGCCAAACAATTTTACTAAAGGTACACTTTGATCCTTTGGTAACATTGCCCAGTTCAATTTATGGTTATTGGGTAGCTTGTCAACCAGCTCTTTCACTAAAAATGGGTTATGAAGATGAGTCTCGATGCCGCATCCTTCAATTGTGGCGCAAATATTTCAAACACAAAGCGCGTAATCGATCAGTGCTTCCAACTTATCTCGAACTGCTGGCATACTTCGTGCTTTATTTATTACCCGCTCTAAAACATGCTCTGGTCGCCCAAAACACATACGCAGAGTTCGAATGACCTCGGGCACCATTATTGGTAAAAGTAATTTTGTTTTTACCAACTCGCACGCCTTACCTTTTAAGGACTGTTGTAGCCTTATAAGATTTTCGGCATTAGTAAACTCTGCTTCCTCCGTGCTATTTTCGAAGCAGCTTATGAAAAGCGGCCATTCGTCGGGATCGCCGTTGAACGTTGGCAGTTGCTTTGGTATAGCATGACGGGCAGCCAGTTGAGCTGCAGTCGGAATAATAGGTGACATACCCTTTTGACCATACGCCGGAGAAAATTCACCTGCCTGTGATAAAATCTTGTATTTATTTTATAAATACTGTTGCTGAAGTTTAGTTTCTTCTTCTAATTCTTCCAATTGCAAATTTCGTTGCATTTCGCTGTCAAAATTTATTGCATTTGGTGGTAGAGTTGAAGGTAACTGCGCATTCGTCATAAAATATCGTTGTTGCTGTTCTCCTTTGCTGTTACATGGATATTAAGTTGAAACAGAATTGTTTCTGTTTTCGAAAAATCCAATCGCTGTGGAAAATGGCTGCGTTTGTGCAGCTGATGGCAACGACGACGTTATTGTTGACGTAAATGAAGTTAAATGCGCAGTCGTCATAAAGTTTCGTTGTTGTTTTCCTTTGCTATAACATGGGTATGTAGTGGTAACAAACATATTTTTACTTCCTTGGTACCCAACTGCTGTAGAAAATGGCTGCGATTGTGCAGCTATAGATGACGACGTTTTACCCTCAGATGTTGCTAAAATTAACGGCATTGTAGCGTATGTCGGTATTGTAACTGCTTGCGTCGCTTTCGTTGCAGTGTGCAAAAGTAGAGATGTTGTTGTTGCTGCTGCTAGTGGTTGCTCTGTTATATCCATGTGTTCTGCAAGCTGTACTTCGTTGCCTTTCATTGAAGGTGACGATGTGGCAGACGGCTTCGTTACACCATGACTGTCCTTAGATTGCTGTATGCCGTCCTCCGCAGAATTCGCGGCCGCACCACATAGATCACAGCTCCAGCTAACATCGGCCACACAGCTATCAACACCCACGCAGTCAAAATGGTACCATCGGTTGCAACTATCGCATTAGACCATAGCACTGTTGTCCAGCTCTTCGCACTTGCTACAACTATTCGTCATTTTAAAGCTTTTCTTTGAAATCTCAAATTTATTTCAAATTTTATTTTTTTAATTTGCAAAAACTGATTTTTTGGTTAAAGAAGTCGCAATGTAATAATTTTAAAGAATTGTTGCGCCAAAGTGCGAAACATTCCAAATAAAATATTAACTCAAACAAATTTTTAAGAGAACTCAAAATACAACTTTTCTTTTCATTAAACAAATGAAATTATATTTAGAAAAGATAAGAACTTTAAAATTATTAGTTTTTACGACTGCTCTAGTCAAATGATAAATTACAATGCAAAAATGAAAATGACAGATTGTTGCAACGAACAGCTGACGGCACAACAAAGTATAAAAAATAAGATGTGCTATTCTATCGAAGTTATCATAGAGGCGGCAACATGATTAATTCCTGATTAGAATTTAATACAACAATTTGCTGCTTGAAATCATTAAGTCGACTTTCAGTTATTTGGATGAAGTTCAACCTATCTGTTTCGGCACTGTGAACTGTTTGGTTATCTGTATCTTAAAAAATTTCATTTAAATTTATCAAAACACTTTCGTCGTCTCTGACTTCATCATCATGAGATTGAGAGTGATTTATGGGTAGCCTACTAAGAGCATCTGCTATGACATTTTCTTTACCTTAAATATGCTCTAAATCGAAGTCGTATTCATGAGGAATGATCTTCCATCGTTGGAGTTTTAAATTTGGTTCTGCCAAATAGATATGGTCTAAAATGCTTTACGGACCATACTGCAGCAAGCAGCTCTTTTTCTATAGCACCATAGCGCTGTTCATGTTTATTTAGGGTTCGACTGGCATAAGCTATTACCTTATTATCTTGCATCAAAACTGATCCTAGCGCATGATTACTAGCATTAGTAACTAGAGTAAATTTTTTGCTAAAATCTGCACGAATTAGTAAAGGGTCATTTTTTATTAATTCTTTACGTTTGTTAAACGAGTTTATATATTCTGGATCTCTAATATTGATTTTAGAAGGTTTTTTAAATATTTAGTCATATTATAAGCAATTTTAGAATAATCCCTAAGAATGAATTTTCAAACTTGTGCGTTCGCGCTGGGAAATGCGCGCGCGATAAAATCTCACCTTAATTTTTCTTGCTTTGGCAATCATAAATCGACAAACGCGACAGAAATGAACACGGTTGACGCGAACCTGAGCGAGCGCGCGCATTTCCCAGGGCGAACGCACAAGTTTAAAAATTCATTGCAGCCACAATTCTTGACGATCCATTGTGAAATTTTGAGGGTATCTGCAAAAGTGTTAAGAAAATATTTTCCCGCAAAAAAATCGAAAATAAAAACGGTGCCAAATTTGAAAAAAATTAATTTGTTTAGGAAAATGTCATTTTTTTATAAACAATTACTTGGATCGATTTGTAATATCCTTCATTCGAAAGCTGAGAAAAAAGCATACATTTCATCATATTTTGATACATTGTTAATTAAATATTTCTTTTGGATTTTAGCAAGTATAAGGAGGAACTTTTCTTGAACTTGAAAAATTGAAAAATTCATAACTTGAGAAATGTGCATATCCTGACGAAAAGAAAAAATACGTGTCCTTTATTTTAAGTCAAAGAATGCGAAAAAAAATAATTCGGGTCAAAAAAATTTTTTTATGAAAATCCACCGTGGAACAACCCATATACTTTTGTATTATTCTTTGACTTTATTTTTAAGATATTGCCATATTTTTTGGAACTCCGAATACTTTTGAGTATTGAATTTTAGTAGAATTTTTCTTATACAATTTACATTTTAGGCAAGTTTCTTTTAATAAATAAAACTAGATATTTACCGAGTTATAATTACTAAGAGTGACTCAAAAAAAAAAAATATTAATTCGTAATAAAAAAGTTTTATGATTCTTTAAAAATTTTTCAAATTCCGAATACTTTTGTGAGCCGGGTAAAATTTTTTTATATATAATTTTTGCCAAAAAATTAAATTTTTTGTCCGACAAATACTTTTTTTATTACAGAATATAATTCTTTGTATCCTGCTTGTGAAATCGACTTGCGATTTCGATTATTTTTTCAGCTAAGTTTTGTAAAGAGAACACCAGCGCATGATTTGGCGTTTGAAATGTTACGTAATATTAAGTTGCCTCTCTTGTACCTTAACGCAAAGTTGTTGTTCCTAGCACAGATTATTTTTCTTCTATGCAAAAGTAATATTGTATGCGTTGTTATTAGTTTCCAAAACAAAAAAATGTTAAAAACGTCATTGGATAGCAAGGAGGACACCCCCAGGTACGTAAATAATGATAATCGATACTAAATTAGAAAACATTAGTGGTTTTTTGAATACATGATGTAATGTTAGATGCGAGAGATACAAATTGGAGAGTCATAGAGCTACAAAAAAAGTTCCACCTGGTTCCGCTCTGGCGACGACGGGGTCTTTTTGTCAAATGATTTTTCTATAATTGGTGAAAAATTGGGTGCTAGTTTTTGCTAATTTGCTTCCTATGCTTGCTCACAGTGAGAGATTCTGCCAGTCCGGATGCTCTCAATGAAATTGCAGCCGTAGTTTGAAAGATACCTTCTTGAAATTTAGTCATATGAAAGAATTTTCCTTTTTCTTTCCAAAAAATATATTTTAGAGCTTTTGCTCAAAGTTTTCATTAAATATTCTTAGTATCACAGTGAAATCTGGACGGCTTACCTCAAAAAACGCTTTTAGTATAGCATTTTTAAACTTGCTTATATGGGAGGTACCACGCCCTCCTGTCCGAGATTGCCTACTTTTTGCTCAATGCTTGCATTTAATATTTTTAGTATCTGAGTGAAATTTAGACGGCTTATCTTAAAAAACGCTTTTAGTATAGCATTTTGAAAGTTTTGCTTATGTGGAAGGTGCCCTTGGCCGATTTCACCCATTTTTTGTTGAGAGCTTGCTTTTATCATCTTCAGTGTTTCAGTGAAATTCGGTTGGACTATCTCAAAAAACGCTTTCAGTATAGCATTTTGAAACTTTTGCGTATATGGGAGGTGCCATGCCCCCTTTTCCGAACTCAACTTATTTTTGCTCAAAAGTTGCACTCACTATCCCTAGTGCCTAAAAACTGATTTTCAAAAGTTTACGTGCAGAATTACATTTTTGGCCAGCTTTTACTTCGATTGGCACCTGTGTGCGACAGCATGTTTTACACTTTAAACATATTAAAAACTTTTGATTCAAATGAACACCAAGGTAATGGTAAGACATTTTTTTCTAACCTGAAATTCATAACTTTGGGATAGCTTCAACGGTAAACGCTCTTCCACCATACTTCCCCACACTCAAAATTGGTCAGACTCGACCTGAACTTTAAATACTCGAAGTCTCAGCAGTGTTTATGAATCTTTTTTTTTTTGTACGGGGGCCCACAGACTAACTGTTTCATTAAAATAAGCCGAACACCACATTTTAATAAAATCTCAGTATTGGAACTGTTTCATTTAACATACAATTGTGTTTATTTTCAAATTGCGAGGACTCAAGAACGGTGAGTCGCACGATAAAAAGAGACATCTTGTACGGCAAAAGCATGCTTTACAAAAAATATACCTTAAAAATAACAAAATTACCGTTTAGGAGTTATTTAATAAAAACCGAATTTTTGACGTTTATCGCCGCTTAAATGGTTTTTCTTGAATAGCTCCTTAACGGTAAACTTTTGTTTGCATAAAATGAAAATTATCTGTATTCACTTTTAATGGTGCGACTCACCGTTAATGAGTTATCATTATTTGAAAATTAACAAAATTGTACGTAGGTATGTATGTACGCGTCAAAAGAAATCGCAACACTTATGTACATATGTGTTTCCGATTACGGTTATATAAATAGCAACCTACGTATTTATTGCCAATTGTCGTTATTGTTAAATATTAGACGGCAAAACAGTGAAGTCATCGTTGTTTTTAATTTTATTCCTCAAAGTTCAGCGACACTGATTATTCGGAGTGTTCGTGTACAAAAAAGTTTTACCCAAATAGCAAGTTTTTACCCAAATAACAGGTTCTACTCGAAAAGCGTTCGTTTACGCAAAAAAAAAAAACTAGGAAATCATTATAAAATTCTTCTTTGCTGCAAAAGTTCAATTTTGATATAGCCTCTGAAGAAGATATTGTAAAATGCATTTATTCCATCAAATCAAATGCTAACGGAGAAGACAAAATAAGTTTAAAGTTTGTTAAACTAGTAATACCATGCGTTATCGGTATTGTTACCCATATTATAAACTTCTCACTGACTGTTAGAATTTTTCCTGAAAAATGGAAAATAGCAAACGTTACTCCAATAGCGAAAAACACACTTTGTACTAAGCCTCAAGATTTTAGGCCGATAAGTATTTTACCTGCCTTATCGAAGGTTTTTGAAAAGCTTTTGAGTGAAAACCAATCAGGTTACAGAGAACAACATAGTTGTGCAACGGCAATTCTTAAAGTCATGGATGACATTCGCCCGCGGTACGATAACGGAGACTTGACCATTATGGTTTTGCTTGACTTTTCTAAGGCTTTCGATACGCTCAATCATAATGTTCTGCTGCAAAAATTGGATAATTACTTTGGTTTCGATAAACATGTGATAGAACTTATGAGAAGCTATTTAACCAATAGATGTCAACGAGTTTTTTCTAAGCATAACTTTTCAAACTTGAAAAGCATATTATCCAGGGTTCCTCAGAGGTCTATTCTTCGGCCAATAATCTTTAGCATATTTATAAATGACATAGTTCAGTGTTGTTAATTTGTCTCAATAAACCTTTATGCAGACGATGCGCAAGTTTATTTGTCAAGGCCGATCGGTTTGTCGGAGGACCTTATATATAGAATATGTAGATAGAATTCATTCGTGAGCAGAGGAGAATAATCTAAAATTAAACACATCCAAAACACAAGCTTTAGCGATTTCACATTGAATGTTTGACATAATGTCGTTACCACCTGTATCCTTAGGATTTGAAAATTGCGTAACAAGTTTGGGTTTTAAATTGAACTCTGACTTAAATTGTAGAGATCATATCAATCATATTATCAATAAAATATATGCTGTGATCAGGAAGTTATGGTTCTCATTAGCATTTATCACAGAAGAAGTTAAGTTAAAGTTGATTAAGTCATTCCTTATACAAATTATTTCATATAGTGGACTAGTCTTTGGAAATATGGATGCAGCATCAAAGCAAAAATTGCAAAAGGCTTTAAATAACGCTGCAAGATACGTTTTTTTGAAAAGAAAATTTGATCATATCATTAAACATGCAATTCAAATTCTAGGTTGTGATATAACAAAATATTACAACATCCAAAATCTTATGTTTCTTCACAAGCTGATCAATGCCTGCTGTCCTTGTTATTTAAATACGAAGATACAATTTTCACAATCTGCTAGAACGTGCAATATCAATGTACCTGAATTTAAGTTTTTAACGACGGCTAGAATGTTCTTTGTTAGTCTTGTCAAGCTCTAGTAGGTTTTTTTTAAGTTAGTTTATATTTTAAGTTATTTATTTTAGTATTTCAAATTATAAGACGTTACTTTTAGCTGAATCAATTTAATGAATTTTGCATTTTATATATATTTTACGTAAATTAACTGAATTTAATATCATATCGATACCTTAGAGCGCTAAAGTCCTATCTCCATTTTTCCAATTGTTGGGAAATGCAAAATGAAGATTTCAAACAGTGGTTACTTAGGATTGGCTGCTATTTTGATATAACGACATATGCAATATTTTTACCTATAGTATTTTTTAACATAATTTAATGTTTTTAAGCAATTTTATTAATTTCTAACGAAATCCCAGCCAGTATGTCATTACTTTTACCCATATATAGAATTCCACTACTATTGAAATAAACGACGTATTTAGTGCATTTTTTGAATTTTTTCCACTAAAATGTCGTAAAAAGTCATGAAACGCGTAGAAAACACGAAAAAAAGGACTATAGCGCTTTAAGCTATCGATATGATGTACTGCATTAAATACTTAAGTCTCATTGTACAACCATTTAGTGATTAATAAACATAAACATTCGTAAACATTAACATTCGTAAATGAGAGCGAAATGAGAGAGTTTTTGAGCTCTCTCTTTGTACTAAATTTCAAGTTTTTACCCGAAGAATTTTTTCGGGTAGCAATGTAGAAAGTGTCAAAATCAGATGCTTATGAAAATTATTTTCAAATTGGAATGTGAAAATATTTGTGCTTGAAACCAGTGAATATAAGTTTTTTTAATAAGAAAAAAAAATTTTGCTACCAAAATATGCAAACAAAATGCCAAATTGTATTTGATTAAAAAAAAAAACTTTAATTTGTTTACAAATAAAATGTTAACTAGTAAGGGTGTTAATTTTGGCCTGGCCAAAAAATAAATACCCTACACTGCAGTATTTTGAAAATTTTGCTTATATGGGAGGTGCCACTCCCTCTTGTCCGAGTACACCCAGTTTTTGTTCAGAGCTTGCATTTATAGTTTTTAGAGTCAGAGTGAAATTTTGTTGGATTATCTCAAAAAACTCTTTCAGTATAGCATTTTGAATCTTTTGCTTATATGGGAGGTGCCACGCCCACTTGTCTGATTTCACCCAATTTTTGCTGAGAGCTTTCATTTATAATTTTTAGTGTCTGAATCAAATTTGGTTCGAATATCTCAAAAAACGCTTTCAGTAAAGCGTTTTGAAGCTTTTGCTTATATGGGAGGTGCCACGCCCTCTTGTGCGAGTACACCCAGTTTTTGTTCAGAGCTTGCATTTATAGTTTTTAGTGTCAGAGTGAAATTTAGTTGGATTATCTCAAAAAACTTTTTCAGTATATCATTTTGAAACTTTTGCTAATATGGGAGGTGCCACGCCCCCTTGTACGATTTCAATCAATTTTTGCTGAGAGCTTTAATTTATAATTTTTAGTGTCTGAGTCAAAGTTGGTTCGAATATCTCAAAAAACGCTTTCAGTATAGCGTTTTGAAGCTTTTGCTTATATGGGAGGTGCCACACCCTCTTGTCCGAATTCGCTCAGTTTTTTATCAGAGCTTGCGCTTACAATTCGTAGTACTTATATGTATTGTGGTTGCATTGTCGTGAAAAATACTCCTAAAATTGCATTTTGAATATAATTTTTGTATGGGCGGTAGGCGTGTCCGTTGAGCGATTTTGCTCATTTTCAATCCCCCGAGCTAACTTTGACGACGGAGGCAGTGTACCAAATTTCATTGAATTATCTTGCTCAGTTTTCCCAAAAAGTGTATTTCAACACACAGCCAGCCACCCAGCCAGCCAGCCAGCCAGCCAGCCACCCAGCCACCCAGCCAGCCAGCCAGCCAGCCAGACAGACGGACATGGCTATATCGACTCAGGAGGTGACGCTGATCAAGAATATATATACTTTTCTATACCTGCCACGCCTCCTTCTCTGCGTTACAAACGGAAGGACAAAGTGAATATACCCTGGGTGTAGGGTATAAAAAGCACTGACGTTTATTTCTGGGCACTAAAAGTGGTTTCGTGCGTTCGTTTACTTTTTACATTTTTTCCAAAAAAAACCCTAATTTCCTTGCTCTCACGCGTTTGACAGTTCTACAGTATTTAACCCAGAAAACTAAACGAACACTCCTGCAATGCAATTGTTGCAATGTATTTGATTCTTGTTATTGTGTCACTGTTATCACCATGTGCCGTTGGTTTGCGCCTAATGCTGGAATTAGCCAAGAAGTAGCGTTTCGTAACGTAACGTCACGGTTGCTTGTCAACGTAGTATCGATTAGTGAAAACGGTAGGCAACGTTCGAAATGTCACCTTACAACTTAAAAATTACTTGAAAAATTCCAGTTTTTGTAAACAAGCATCCATTGTCATACTTATTTTAATTAATTTGTTCAAAAAATTCCATTTATAACATTCAAATTTAATTTATTTTATCTAACAACGTAGTGCGACGTTTGAAAATCTAATTTCAACAGGTCTCAACGTTGCGTACCGCTACTTTACGATTTCACTAATCGCTTACAAGCTTCTGCCATTTGATAGATTTTGACAGAACGCTCATGCATCACCGAGCGTGGAGGCCATTTAAACTCTATAATTTTTAAAACTTCTTAATTAAACTATATAAAAATGTATTATCTTTCAAATAAAACAATAAAACATTAACTAAATAAATTTAAAAAAAAGTTATTTAATTTTCTTTATGTAGCAGCTTTCATCAGCCACCCTGTACAAAGCAGGCATTGAAATAAGCTGTAGTAATACCCTATTTCTGCAGTAATAACTTCAAATGTGCAGTAATAACTTCAGAATATTGTAAAAAATTGTAATAATAATTTTCACCCAAATTCATTTTACTTTGTTTTGCGTTAATCGTTGAAACTAAATACTCATTTTATTTTGCTTATAACCGTTGTTTTAGTTGTCTAACCTCACCAATTTGGGCTAAAATGTAGCAACCACAATAAGTACTCGGCAACTCTACTTTAAACATATTTTTATAAATGCATTCGAAGAAAATTTCGCTATAAATTCTGAATTTTAAATTGAACCACTGCCATGATATCTGTTATTTAAAATTAATATTTAATATTAATAACTTGAAAAAGCCATTAAAAAAATTTTGCTAAAAGTTGCAAATAAAAACAAAAAAAATTATGCAGTAATAACTTTTTCTTATTTCAACCCCTGCTAAGCATATTGCTTTTTTTTTGTTCAACTTAAAGCTTAGGAGATATCTTTTGACAACCCTAAAGTTTAGAAAAAAACTGTTTTTGCAAAATATTCCGAAACGATATGCCGTAGAAAAAATTTTTTTCTTGGATATGCAGAACATGTTATTCTCTATGAATGTCTTTACCAACACTTTTTCCGTCCGACTGAAAATGAACATAGTTTTATGAAAAGTCATACGCAGTAGGCCTCTTCGTTTTGCCTTTTTGGACAAAACACCGTAGTCGGTGTTGGAAACAACTTCAATTACGAAGAAATTTACTAGAATTTTTCTCTAGAAGTACCCGTTACAGCGATAAAAATAGTAATTTTAAATGTGTTTTACGATTAGTGGAGTGCCTGAGACTTTTAACCCAGGATTTTTATTAGAGTAAATGAATTTATATAGTTGAGGTGGGATTTTGTTTTTTATTAGCTGTCATACTCGTACCAGATTTTACGCCATAATATTACCTTATCTTGTTATATAACTTCAAAAATAGGAAAAACTAGTAAGGGTGTAAAATTTGGCCTGGCCAAACATTAAATACCCTACACTGCAGTATTTTTAAAATTTTGCTCATATGGGAGGTGCTACGCCCTCTTGTTCGAGTTCAACCAGTTTTTGTTCAGAGCTTGCATTTATAGGTTTAAATGTCTGAGTGAAAAAGGTTTTCAGCATAGTGTTTTGAAGCTTTTGCTTATATAGGAGGTGCCACGCCCTCTTGTCCGAGTTCATCTAGTTTTAGCTTAGAGCGTGCATTTATAGTCTTTAGTATTTGAGTGAAATTTGTTTGGATTATCTCAAAAAACTCTTTCCGTATGGCATTTTGAAACTTTTGCTCATATGGGAGGAGCTACGCCCCCTTGTCCGATTTCACCCAATTTTTGTTGAGAGCTTTCATTTATAGTTCTTAGTGTCTGAGTTAAATTTGGTTCGAATATCTCAAAAATCGCTTTCAGTATAGCGTTTTGAAGCTTTTGCTTATATGGGAGGTGCCACGCCCCCTTGTCCGATTTCACCCAATTTTTGTTGAGAGCTTTCATTTATAGTTCTTAGTGTCTGAGTTAAATTTGGTTCGAATATCTCAAAAATCGCTTTCAGTATAGCGTTTTGAAGCTTTTGCTTATATGGGAGGTGCCACGCCCTTTTGTCCGAGTTCGCTCAGTTTTTTCTCAGAGCTTCCGCTTACAATTTCTAGTATTTATGTGTATTTTGGTTGCATTGTCGTGAAAAATACTCCTAAAATTGCATTTTGAATATATTTTTTGTATGGGCGGTAGGCGTGTCCGTTAACCGATTTTGCTCATTTTCAATCCCCCGAGCTATCTTTGATGACGGAGGCAGGGTACCAAATTTCATTGAATTATCTTGCTTAGTTTTCCCAAAAAGTGTATTTCCACACTAGGGGTCTGCACAAGACATCTTGAAATAAGGTGTACTTTTTTTACACCAACATTTTTCACTGAACTGATGCATTTGATCCAAAAAATTCAAGACTCAAATCATCGTGTACACTGATTTCATTTTGACACTATTTACATTGTCTTGTTTTATCAGTGTGAAAAATAAACTTGGTTCTAAAAAATACATCAGTGTACTCTATTTTATAAAAACAAATACTTCAGGTCACTGTAAAACGTGCGTGTAGAGAAACTACAATAAAATTTATGATATGGTAACACTTGCAGAATTGTAGTAGCTTTCATACATTTTTGCGACAGAGAGAGAGAGCGTAAACAAAAAAGAGGCACAAGAAGAGAGCGATAAACTACTCTTATCACACCATTAGCATTTAGTAGTGTACACTACTACTACAGTATGCAACTAAAATAACTGAAACAAATCAAACAAGACAAATTAGCACAGTATTTGTTTATTTTTTTTCAAATTCTAGTTCTGCCAAAACATTTACTCACGACACTGAACTAGAGCATTTGATAAATAAAAAGCAGGTACAAAATATAACGTATCTTGAAACGAAATGTCTTAAAACGCAAACAAGACGTCTTGTGCAGACCCCTATTCCACACACATCACCCAGCCAGCCAGCCAGCCAGCCAGCCAGCCAGCCAGCCAGCCAGCCAGCCAGCCAGCCAGCCAGCCAGACAGACGGACATGGCTATATCGACTCAGGAGGTGACGCTAATCAAGAATATATATACTTTTCTATACCTGCCACGCCTCCTTCTCTGCGTTACAAACGGAAGGACAAAGTGAATATACCCTGGGTGTAGGGTATAAAAATGGTGTCCTTTAAACATATATGTAAGGATATCTCAAAGTCCAGACGTAATAAAGCAATTCTAATACCGGAATCGGATTAAGCATCAAAAATCACATCTCAAATGACTATTTTTGTTTCCGGTTTTTGTTTGTGTTTTTCTTAAATACGAAAAAACCGATTTTTTTAAAAAATAAATGGTGCGGAAACGATACCTTTTGTATGTATGTATGTATGTATGTATATATATATCCATATACAATATATTATAAAAAGAGAAGTTTAGCAAAATTTTTTTGTGCATTGATAAAAAGTTAATACAACACTAAATCCAAAATAAATGTTACATTTTGCAAACTATTTTTTCTAAACTAATTTAGAGTCGCGAACACGAAAAATTCACTTATTTTTATACCCTACACCCAGGTATATTCACTTTGTCCTTCCGTTTGTAACGCAGAGAAGGAGGCGTGGCAGGTATGGAAAAGTATATATATTCTTGATCATCGTCACTACCTGAGTCGATATAGCCATGTCCGTCTGTCTGGCAGGCTGGCTGGCTGGCTGGCTGGGTGGCTGGGTGTGTGTGGAAATACATTTTATGGAGAACTCAGCAAGATAATTCAATGAAATTTGGTGCACAGCCTCTATCGTAAAAGTAAGCTCGGGGGATTGAAAATGAGCAAAATCGGTCAACGGACACGCCTACCGCCCATACAAAAAATATATTCAAAATGCAATAATAAGAGCATTATTTGCAATAACAGAAGCAAAATACACATAAATACTAAAGAAGGTAAGTATAAGTTCTGAGCAACAACTAGGCGAATTCGAACTAGAGGGCGTGGCACCTCCCATATAAACAAAAGTTTCAAAATGTTATACGGAAAGCGTTTTTTGAGATAACCCAAATAAATTACACTCAAACACTCGGATCTATAAATGCAAGCTATGCGCAAGATCTAGGTAAACTCAGACAAGATGGCGTGGCACCTCCCAAATAAGCAAAAGTTTCAAAATTATATAATGTAAGTGTTTTTTGAGATAATCCAAACAAATTTCACTCAAACACGAAGAACATTAATTGTAAGCCCTGAGCGTAAAGTAGGTAAAGCAGGATTAGAGGGCGTGGCACCTCCCATATAATTTTACTCAAACACTCAGAATAGTAAATGCAAGCTCTACGCAAAATCAAGGTCAGCTCGGAGGAGAGGGCGTGGCACTTCCCCTATAAGCAATTTGTTCTTACAATCTCCTAATAATATACTTGGAATGCAGTGTAGGGTATTTAGTTTTTGTCCAGGCCAAAGATACCACCCTTACTAGTTTATTTCTTTGGACCGTTCCCGAGTTATTCGGACATTTATATTTTCGAGGTTATAGCTTCATATACATTAATATATTTGTAGAACGCCAAGTCCGATCGATTTTATTTTAATGGCTCTTCTAACAAGTATACTATTGATTATGCACCGATCAAAATTGAATAAGTTATATCAAGAAAAACTTCGATTTTTTAAAAATTTTCATATCAACCTCAAATGAAACACTTAATTTTTCGCACATTTTGTTTTTAAATAAATTTTTTTGCAATTTTATTTAATGGCATATTAAATTCCAAACATTTTAAGCTTATGCTGAGCAAAATCGAATGCAATTTCGTGAAGATATTAAGATATTAATGATGATGAGAAGTTGTCCTGAGCATTTTCAAAATGTTCAGTCAACAGATCCAATTTTTCTGCTTCCAGATCGGCCACTCCACACTCACTAAACATTTTGAAGATGCTCTAGACAACTTATCATCATTTTCTGCAGAAGAACATTGCGGATCATGTTGCAATTGTATCAAAAATACTAATTTTTGAAAGAAATCGAAATGTCTCTATTGCACTAAAACCTTAATATCTTCTCAAAATTTCATTCGATTTTGCTCAGCATAGGCTTAAAACGTTTGCAATTTAATGTGCCACTAAATAAAATTGCTAAAAAAATATAATTAAAAATAATATATCCGAAAAACTAAGTGTTTCATTTAAAATTGATATGCAAAATTTTAAAATTTTTTACAAAAATCCCAATTTTTCTTGGTATACGAGTGAGTAACTCAGTTAATTTTGTTCGGAGCAGAATTGTTGGTAAGCTCGTTAGAAGCGTCATTTGTCACTCTTTATAAACGTGGTAAAACAAAATCGATCGGATTTGGCGTTATACAAATATATTGATGTATATGAAGCTATAATATCGAAAATAGAAAAGTCCGAATAACTCAGGAACGGCTAAAAGGAATAGAAAATAATTGTTCAGCGACCTGAAATTAGTTTAGAAAAAATGGTTTGCAAAATATTACAATTATTTTTAATGTATTGTTGTACTAACTTTTTTTTTATGTCATTTAAAACAAAATCCCATCCCAACCATATAAATTCATTCGGTCTTGTAGAAATCCTAGGTTAAAAGCCCCAGGCACTCTACTATAAGATAAATTTATGGTTTGACTTATTTAATTGAGTTAAAAAAAAATTTACATTATTTTTTGCCTGAAACCTCAACTTGACCTTGACCTCTCTTGAGGGCCGGGTTATCGTTATCCGATCGCCGTGAAACTTCATAGTATTTGTTTTTATGACCATTAGAAGGATTTCAGGGGGCAGCATCAACGAAAATCAGAAAATCGTAAAATAAGCGCCTGCCTAATGGAGCATAGTACAATGTTCAAATTTGAATAATTTTCAAGACGCGATATCTCATGAACGGTAAGTCAGACAAAAAAACAGTTCGGAGAGACTCTTAAAGGGAATTGAACGTTCTACAAAATGCGAGAAATTTTTTTTTTCTAGAACGAACCGTTTTGAAGCAATTTTGAAAAAAAAACGGTTTTTTTCTAAATTTTAGGTTTGTTGATAAAATACTTATCTCGTAAACTATAGGTCATGTGAAAAAAAAAAAATAAAACGAAGCTTATAGTGAAATTAATTCTCTATAAATAATTGTTTTTGTTTTGAACGCATAACTCACCGTTCATGAGTTATCGTAATTTTAAGCTCAACACATCACAATGCCTACTCATAAGCGGCATGCACAATTTCAAATGAAAGTGGAACTAGTAAGGGTGTAAATTTTGGCCTGGCCAAAAAATAAATACCCTACACTGCATTATTTTGAAAATTTTGCTTATTTGGGAGGTGCCACGCCCTCTTGTCTGAGTACACTCAGTTTTTGTTCAGAGCTTGAATCTATAGTTTTTAGTGTCAGAGTGAAATTTAGTTGGATTATCTCAAAAAACTCTT
>OX638373.1:2753076-2987345 GCA_951812925.1 Calliopum simillimum | reverse complement strand
CTCTGAGGGAAAAACTAAGCGAATTCGGACAAGAGGGGCGTGGCACCTCCCATATAAGCAAATGCTTAAAAACGCTATACTGAAAGCGTTTTTTGAAATATTCGAATCAAATTTGACTCAGACACTAAGAATCATAAATGAAAGCTCTCAACAAAAATTGGGTGAAATCGGACAAGGGAGCGTGGTACCTCCCCACATAAGCAAAAGTTTCAAAATGCTATACTGAAACAGTTTCTTGAGATAATCGAACCAAGCTTCACTCAAATACTAAATACTATAAATGCACGCTCTAAGCTAAAACTAGACGAACTCGGTCAAGAGGGCGTGGCACCTCCTATATAAGGCAAAAGCTTCAAAACGCTTTACTGAAAAAGTTTGTCACTCAGACACTAAAAACTATAAATGCAAGCGCTGAACAAAAACTGGGTGAGCTCGGACAAGAGGGCGTAGCAACTCCCATATGAGCAAAATTTGAAAAATACTGCAGTGTAGGGTATTTAATGTTTAGCCAGGCCAAATTTTACACCCTTACTAGTTTTCTATTACACTTGTAAAAATTTTTACAGTATAACAAAATTTGATTAATTAATTTAAAACACTTAACACCAGTTTAATAACGCTTGCCAATATTTTTAAATTGAGTCGTACGCAAACCCTTTAATATCTCAGTTTATGATAGACTCCCTACAATTAAATTCAGGAAGATTGCTATGACATAAATTTTTTAAAACGGACACACTAAAAATTAACTTTCTAAACAGAAACTTTTTTTGGTAGTTTTTTGGTCAAGATTATTGCCTTATACTTTTTTTGAAAAAATTTAAATTTTTGTAAAAGTTATAAGCATGTGCAGTTTTATGTACGTCTTTTTATACCCTACACCCAGGGTATATTCACTTTGTCCTTCCGTTTGTAACGCAGAGAAGGAGGCGTGGCAGATATAGAAAAGTATATATATTCTTGATCAGCGTCACCTCCTGAGTCGATATAGCCATGTCCGTCTGTCTGGCTGGCTGGCTGGCTGGGTGGCTGGGTGGCTGGGTGGCTGGCTGTGTGTTGAAATACACTTTTTGGGAAAACTGAGCAAGATAATTCAATGAAATTTGGTACACTGCCACCGTCGTCAAAGTTAGCTCGGGGGATTGAAAATGAGCAAAATCGGTCAACAGACACGCCTACCGCCCATACAAAAATTATATTCAAAATGCAATTTTAGGAGTATTTTTCACGACAATGCAACCACAATACACATAAGTAGTACAAATTATAAGCGCAAGCTCTGATAAAAAACTGAGCGAATTCGGACAAGAGGGCGTGGCACCTCCCATACAAGCAAAAGCTTCAAAACGCTATACTGAAAGCGTTTTTTGAGATATTCGAACCAACTTCGACTCAGACACTAAAAATTATAAATGAAAGCTCTCAGCAAAAATTGGTTGAAATCGTACAAGGGGCGTGGCACCTCCCATATAAGCAAAAGTTTCAAAATGCTATACTGAAAAATGCAAGTTCTGAACAAAAACTGGGTGTACTCGGACAAGAGGGCGTGGCACCTCTCATATAAGCAAAATTTTCAAAATACTGCAGTGTAGGGTATTTATTTTTTGGCCAGGCCAAAATTTACACCCTTACTAGTTTCAAATTGCGATTTCTCCTTAAATGTTGGGTAGGACGGAAAATAATTCAAAATTGAGATGAAATAAACTTTTCATAAAATTTTTTAAAATTTCTTATAAATAATGCACTTTTTAATAAACAAATGGATATTTAAGCTATACCTATAGATAAATAAAAACAAAATTTTAAGACAGCAATGTTCTCTGAAATCTGCACAACATTTCTATGAAAAAAAATTGGAGGAACTTATCATTAATAAACAAATACGCACGCTTTAGTGGCGCCACATAAGCGCCTTGCCTATGTGATTTTCGCATTTCACTGCTACATGCCGCACAGTGCTGTCACCCCATACAAATGAACGGCATTTTTACAGTTTTAGTCCGATTGTTATGAAATTTACCATACTAATTTATTTTTCAAATTCATTTTCAAAAATGTAATTAGTTTTTACCTGCAACAAACCAAAAAAAAGTTATTTAAATAAATAAAATAATGGAAGTTGGCAGCATAAAATTTTTGTGCATACTTGTAGCCTTTATGAAAAACTAAATACATTAGAATAAATAAAAAATAAATAACACTGTGCTACAGTGATCTGGAACTTTGTTGGTCTCGATGAGTACATTACGAAAATGCCTTTCTAACACCCCCAAATTTTCAAGTTATTGTTTAAAAACCGTTTTTCGTGTACTCCGCGCACTTCAACATTTGTAACTCCGTCAATTTTCAACTGATTATCGATTGCATTACTGTTTTGGAAAGTAAAAACATTCAGCTTTCAAAATATGTATACTTATCTATACTTTTTTTTAAATAAATGAGTCCTTTTTCAGAAGTTATCTAAGATTTTCTCCCTTTTTTCACATTTGTTACAGTTTGACGTCTTTTTTTTGTAACACATCCTGAAAAACAATAACTTTTCAATATTTATTATCAAAGTCAATTCTATCTTGAGTATAAAATGCTATGGATTGTCAAAATCGGTCAAAAAATGTGCAAGTTACAACGCTTTTTGTAAACAAGAAAATTTTACTCTCATCCTGATATGGATGTCGTGCCATGTCAGGATTATGTATATGAGTTCAGTTTATCATTTTCAACGTATCGATTATGTTCATTGTTCTTTTAATGTTTTTCTTCCTGCTAATGTATAAAATACCTTTAGATAAAAACTTCAACCGTGATTAATAGCTTTCGTTCGTCTTTATTGGGGGATCTAGATAAATTCTATAGGAAACATGATAAGACGAAACGTAGGCTGCTGCAGTTGGGGTACAGTGTCAGTAGTCAGTGGTTCAGTTTTAGTCACTGGTGCAAAGCTCTATCGTTTATATATTTTGTTTTACAATGTGTGATAATCGGAACAAGTTTTGTTACATCTGTGGGATGTTTGTTGATAAGCAACATCGTGTAAAACTAGAGACGAATAAAGCTCTTAAAGAAGCTTTTAACCATTTCTTTGATCGCGAGTATGATAAAAGTGTGTGGTATGAACCGGAGTATGTCTGTCTCACATGCTCCAGCGCACTAAAAAAATTGAAAACTGGAAAGTGTAACAAGCAGTCTTTTTCATTTTCAACCCCGATGGTTTGGCGTCGTCGAATTTGGCATAGGCAAGAAGATTGCTATTTCTGCCTAACAAATACAGCCGGTCATCACTACAAAACCCGCGACCGTATAAAATACGCCGATGTTTCAACTGTAATTCAGCCAATTAGGGAAGAAAAAACTAATATTCAGTGTGCAACTGTCGAATCGAAAAATTCATTGGAGTGCAACGAAGAAAACTCTGATGGCCCAGAAATCGATAAGGAATTTGTCCCAACTGGGGTTCGATCGACAGAACGTCATTTAATCTCGAATGGAGATTATCGTGATCTGGTGCGTGATTTAGGATTGTCATGGAGGCAGACAGAATTTTGTTCCGTATAATATATGTAATTTACAGCAGTTAGCACAGTAGAGACCATTGATCAAAGTTTTCCATTAGATTCCCTACTTCATATTTCTTTAACTTTACAGGTGTTTTTGTTGGTCCGCAAATTCGGAAAATTTTTTCCGACAATGAATTTTTTAAAAAATTGAACAAAGTAGAGCAAAAGGCATGGAACAGCTTCATTTCTTTGTGTGAAAACTTTCTGGGTAACAACAGGAGCGATAACTATGCTGAAGTGGTGAATGAGTTTTTGAAGGCTTATGGGGAAATGGGATGCAGAATGTCAATTAAAATCCATTTTTTGCATTCTCATTTGGATTTCTTCCCCGAAAATCTTGGAAAGCTCAGTGATGAACAAGGAGAAAGGTTTCACCAGGAAATATCCGCAATAGAGACGCGTTTTGCTGGCAAGAGTAAGATTAGAATGCTGGCCAACTACTGCTGGTCTCTTAAACGGGAAACTAGCGATGCTGTATATAAACGTAGAAGATCAAGCAAACATTTTTAACTAATAATAAAAGTCGAAGTGTAATAATATGTAATAAGTTCAACAAATAATTAATATTGTAACGAAATATATTCTTTCAAGTTATAACTCCTTTTTTTATTTTATACATACATTGTTAAAGTTGTTTAATAATTCCCCAACAAGTATTTTCAATAAATAATAACGATAAATTATTTACAAAAAAGATGATAGAAACTCACTCTAAAACACTCATCACGAATGATACGTTGAAAATGATAAACTGAACTCATATACATAATCCTGACATGGCACGACATCCATATCAGGATGAGAGTAAAATTTTCTTGTTTACAAAAAGCGTTGTAACTTGCACATTTTTTGACCGATTTTGACAATCCATAGCATTTTATACTCAAGATAGAATTGACTTTGATAATAAATATTGAAAAGTTATTGTTTTTCAGGATGTGTTACAAAAAAAAGACGTCAAACTGTAACAAATGTGAAAAAAGGGAGAAAATCTTAGATAACTTTTGAAAAAGGACTCATTTATTTAAAAAAAAGTATAGATAAGTATACATATTTTGAAAGCTGAATGTTTTTACTTTCCAAAACAGTAATGCAATCGAAAATCAGTTGAAAATTGACGGAGTTACAAATGTTGAAGTGCGCGGAGTACACGAAAAACGGTTTTTAAACAATAACTTGAAAATTTGGGGGTGTTAGACAATTTTGAAAGGCATTTTCGTAATGTACTCATCGAGACCAACAAAGTATACTAGGTCGCTTCAAAAGTTCCCTTAATTTTTTTTTTTTGTAGCACAGTGTAATTGAATAAATAAATCTTTGCACTTTCTTATTAACTGATAAACTGATTCACTTTGTGTAACACTAAGCCCTGAAAGCCAAAAATCAAAAATTTCGTTTAATTTTATATTTATATTTATTTGCACGCAACGACACACAATAAACAATTAACAGAAACGTCAAGCAAATTAAGTTGTAGCATGAAAAAGTAAGCTACAAAAAAAAGATCAAATTTAAAAAAATTTTAAAAATATTGCAAACCTTTAGAAATGTAAATGCCACAAAATCACTGATTTTTCCGTAAAAACGGCATATTCAGATTGATATTTAAAGGAAACGGGCAAAAACGGGGTTGTGAATTTTCCCTATCTTGAAACATCATGTCTGTTCTATCTGTACATTTTTGTGCAATGCTCGCAAACCCCGTCTTTTTTTCTCTGCTCTAAAGAAATTTGGCATTTTTCGGTTTTTAATGTTTGAAAGTTTTTTCATATAATTTATAAAATAACTTTAATTTGGCTTAATAAATTTGCATAAAAAAAATATTAAAAATAAATGGTATGTTGCCTTTTGTTTGCTTTTTATTTTATAAGAATTGTTTGTGTGGTTTAGGAGCAGTGATTTCGTAATTGATTTTTTTTCGAAAAAAAGTTTGACTTTAACAAGCTGTAAAACTTACAAATCAAACTAGTTTTCAGAAATTTTCAGGGGATTTCTTAATTAGACTATTTGCAGTAGGACGGCATTAAAAAAATTTTGAATTTAAATTTTGAATTTACGCAAATGCCTTCTATCGCAGCACTGTGTGCCGTTTCAAAACAACAAATCATAACACAGGCCCACAAAAAAAACATAAGTACCATGCGCGAAAGATCAGACCACCGGAACTTTATGTTTTCGGGGTCGCTGAATCCGAATATAGTGTCAGATTAGCGAAGTTGGTTCGCGTTTTTTCAGAAATCAACAATAATGCTGAAAATTAGAGATTTTTCCTGGTTTCTGAAAAAATGCAAACCAACTTCGCTAATCTGACACTATATTCGGGTTCAGTGACCCCAAAAACATAAAGTTCAGGTGGTCTGATCTTTCGCGCAGAGTACTTTTTTTTTGGCCTGTGCATAGGACTACAAAAAAAAAAAATTCCCTGCGCGAACGATCAGACCACCTGAACTTTATGTTTTCGGGGTCGCTGAGTCCGAATATGGTGTCAGAATAGCGGAGTTGGTTCGAGTTTTTTCACAAATCAGAAATAATGCTGAAAAAAATCTCAAATTTTTCAGCATAATTGTTGATTTCTGAAAAAACGCGAACCAACTTCGCTATTCTGGTACCATATTCGGATTTAGCGAATAGAGCGAACAGAAAAAAACTAAAAATGTAGATAATTAATCCCTTTCAAAGATTTGGTTTGAATTACTACCAATTATTTCTTCGTTTTTGAGATAAGTTGAAACAACAATGATTTTTGTCGTTCAGACCTTCATTCAAGCCCAGGGCGGGCCATCTTTTCGGGGGTTTTGATCCAAACCAAACCAGTCTTTGTTGTTAGGCCTGTTCCTGAGATAATCTTTGATGCAACTTTTGATTTTCCCATTATTTCGAAAAAGTGCTACACCCTAATACATACACCCGATATCTGGACGATCTGAAAAATGTTTAAACATTTTTTTATAGACATATTACCAACGTGTAATACCATCAACAAAGGTAGTCTAAAGAAAAGTCTATTAGAAAAAAATGGCTGAATGAGAGTTAGCTTTTCCAGAATAGGTCCATACACATTAGAGCGCCCATATGTGCAAGATTCTGATTTTGCTTGCTCCCCGTCCATTTCCTGAAATTAGAGGTCAAAAAACTAAGATCTCAATAAAAAATTTGGAATCGGTAGTGGAAAAAACCCAGCCGGTTTTCGATTAAAGGTCGAAAAATTGACTAAAAAAAGGCAAGTGGCTTTGGCTGACCGTTACTTCAAAACTATTAATTTTTTCATAATATTTTCAAGACAACTTTTGTAGAGCATGACTAGGTCAACATTATCTTCTTAAAAAGTTTTGGTCCAAAAATTAAATTTGTTGCTGTTTCGGTACAAAAATTTAAATTTTTTGAGAAAAATTTCATGACTTTTTTTCTATAAATTGGTTTTTTGTAATTTTCAAATGGTGAAATATTTGTTCTGGAATTTTTATGTTGTAGGGAATTAAATGTTGATTAATTTAAAAGAAAAATTATTAAAAAATATAAGTTTCTAAGAAATGGAGCTCTTTTCAAAGTTAAGAAAAAAAAATTTATTTTTTTATTTTTTCTTCTTAATTTTTAATTTGGTAAGAAACCATTTTGGTAGTCATATTTTCTAAACTAATTTGGGATCACTGAACACGAAAATAGCATTTATTTTTGTTTTAGTGCGTTTTTGGGCTGTTGCAGCAGAGATAATCGAAAATTTCGAATTTCGTGCAAGCAGCCCAGGAAAATATTTTGATCAAGTTGTAGTGAACTGCACAAAGATGTGAAATTGCACGTGAGCATTTACTGAATAAGAAAAAAAAGTTTTCAAAATCGGTTCATGGCATGATTTTTAAAATGAGGTCGAAAAACGGTATTTAAAAAAAAACGACTTCAAACCAAAACCAAAGTAGTCATTTTAGATGTATTTATTAATTTTAAGAATTTTTAAGTGTGTTACTTAATGACATTTATATATAGAAAAATATTTTTTAATTGAACTTTTAGTCATATATTTGCAAAGATTAAAAACACGGCTATAGTGACATATGTTTCGTCTTTCGCCACATAATTGTCATATAATTGTCATAATTATGTGTTAGAAAAATGCATTGATAGATTTATATGTAAGTCGATCTTTGCAAATATATGGCTAAAAGTTCAATTAAAAAATCCTTTTTTCATACATAAATGTCATTAAGTAACACACTTAAAAATTCTTAAAGTTATTTGGGAGAACACGCCCTGATAAGGTGGAAACACCTGCAATCGGTATTGAATTTGTTCCAAAGGAACAACTATACCAAATATCAATAAATAACACAAAACAACAATTATGATATATCAATACGTATTAACACACTAACAAAACTGGCAAAAGTCGGCTTCGCAGCCGGGCAAGGCTGGTGCAGTGGTAACGACTTCTGCTACCAACCGCGAGTTCTCAAATTTTTCAGCATAATTGTTGATTTCTGAAAAAACGCGAACCAACTTCGCTATTCTGGTACCATATTCGGATTTAGCGAATAGAGCGAACAGAAAAAAACTAAAAATGTAGATAATTAATCCCTTTCAAAGATTTGGTTTGAATTACTACCAATTATTTCTTCGTTTTTGAGATAAGTTGAAACAACAATGATTTTTGTCGTTCAGACCTTCATTCAAGCCCAGGGCGGGCCATCTTTTCGGGGGTTTTGATCCAAACCAAACCAGTCTTTGTTGTTAGGCCTGTTCCTGAGATAATCTTTGATGCAACTTTTGATTTTCCCATTATTTCGAAAAAGTGCTACACCCTAATACATACACCCGATATCTGGACGATCTGAAAAATGTTTAAACATTTTTTTATAGACATATTACCAACGTGTAATACCATCAACAAAGGTAGTCTAAAGAAAAGTCTATTAGAAAAAAATGGCTGAATGAGAGTTAGCTTTTCCAGAATAGGTCCATACACATTAGAGCGCCCATATGTGCAAGATTCTGATTTTGCTTGCTCCCCGTCCATTTCCTGAAATTAGAGGTCAAAAAACTAAGATCTCAATAAAAAATTTGGAATCGGTAGTGGAAAAAACCCAGCCGGTTTTCGATTAAAGGTCGAAAAATTGACTAAAAAAAGGCAAGTGGCTTTGGCTGACCGTTACTTCAAAACTATTAATTTTTTCATAATATTTTCAAGACAACTTTTGTAGAGCATGACTAGGTCAACATTATCTTCTTAAAAAGTTTTGGTCCAAAAATTAAATTTGTTGCTGTTTCGGTACAAAAATTTAAATTTTTTGAGAAAAATTTCATGACTTTTTTTCTATAAATTGGTTTTTTGTAATTTTCAAATGGTGAAATATTTGTTCTGGAATTTTTATGTTGTAGGGAATTAAATGTTGATTAATTTAAAAGAAAAATTATTAAAAAATATAAGTTTCTAAGAAATGGAGCTCTTTTCAAAGTTAAGAAAAAAAAATTTATTTTTTTATTTTTTCTTCTTAATTTTTAATTTGGTAAGAAACCATTTTGGTAGTCATATTTTCTAAACTAATTTGGGATCACTGAACACGAAAATAGCATTTATTTTTGTTTTAGTGCGTTTTTGGGCTGTTGCAGCAGAGATAATCGAAAATTTCGAATTTCGTGCAAGCAGCCCAGGAAAATATTTTGATCAAGTTGTAGTGAACTGCACAAAGATGTGAAATTGCACGTGAGCATTTACTGAATAAGAAAAAAAAGTTTTCAAAATCGGTTCATGGCATGATTTTTAAAATGAGGTCGAAAAACGGTATTTAAAAAAAAACGACTTCAAACCAAAACCAAAGTAGTCATTTTAGATGTATTTATTAATTTTAAGAATTTTTAAGTGTGTTACTTAATGACATTTATATATAGAAAAATGATTTTTTAATTGAACTTTTAGTCATATATTTGCAAAGATTAAAAACACGGCTATAGTGACATATGTTTCGTCTTTCGCCACATAATTGTCATATAATTGTCATAATTATGTGTTAGAAAAATGCATTGATAGATTTATATGTAAGTCGATCTTTGCAAATATATGGCTAAAAGTTCAATTAAAAAATCCTTTTTTCATACATAAATGTCATTAAGTAACACACTTAAAAATTCTTAAAGTTATTTGGGAGAACACGCCCTGATAAGGTGGAAACACCTGCAATCGGTATTGAATTTGTTCCAAAGGAACAACTATACCAAATATCAATAAATAACACAAAACAACAATTATGATATATCAATACGTATTAACACACTAACAAAACTGGCAAAAGTCGGCTTCGCAGCCGGGCAAGGCTGGTGCAGTGGTAACGACTTCTGCTACCAACCGCGAGTTCCTTGGTTCAACTCACGCCCAGGCCAAAAACACAAAAAGTTTTCAAACTTGCAATTTTTCAATTATAATTAATTTAGTAAAATAAATATCTATATATAAATAGGCAAACAGAATCGGTTCAGTCCCTGTTTCTATACCTAAATGTCAACCGATTTGCTTGATTGTTTTTTTGTTGGAAAGATTGTGAGGAGGAGCAGTGCATAGGGCTATAATTTTTTTAAAGTGGGCGGTGCCACGCCCCTAAATGAAAAAAACGCTCTCACGGCTAAACCGCTGCATCGATTTTAACGAAATTTAGTATAGAGATAGGGTTAGCACTAAGAAATGATTATATGACTATTACGTTTTTCAGTGGGCGGTACCACGCCCCTAAATGAAAAAAAACGCTCTCGTGGCTAAGCCGCTGCATCGATTTTAACGAAATTTGGTATGAAGATAGGGTAAGCACTAAGGAACGATTATATGACCATTATGTTTTTAAGTGGGCGGTGCCACGCCCCTAAATGGAACAAACGCTGTCACAGCTAAACCGCTTCATCGATTTTAACGAAATTTGGTATGGAGATAAGGTTAGCACTAAGGAACGATTATATGACCATTATGTTTTTAAGTGGGCGGTACCACGCCCCTAAATGGAAAAAACACTTTCACGGCTAAGCCACTACATTAATTTCAACGAAATTCGGTATGGAGATAGGATTGGCACTAAGGAACGATATGACCATATGGAAATAACGCTCTCACGATGAAGCTACTGCATACGATTTTTATGAAATTTGGTAAAGATATAGGGTTAGCACTATATAGCACGACTGCATGATTAATTTTTATGATTTTTGGTACAGAAAGCTATTAAAAACTGTTTGCTCTTTAGTAGGAGTTACACGCCTCTTAATCGAAAGCACGATATTGCAATTAAGCTGCTGCACCGATACAGATAACCCGAACCCTAAGGAAGAATATTAAAAGCTGTTTGTGTTTTATCGACCAAGGAAGGGTATAAAAACTTTTTTCTTTATTTTATGGTCAAATCGAAATGGTCGAATTTCGGCCACAAGGCGAACTCTAGTAATTATAATTACAACAAAAATAGTCTGATGAGTCTTTGTGGCGAAAGACGAAACATATGTCACTATAGCCGTGTTTTTAATCCGTTCCTTGATTTGTCATAATTATGTGTTAGAAAAATGCATTTATAGATTTATATGTAAGTCGATCTTTGCAAATATATGACTAAAAGTTCAATTAAAAAATCATTTTTCTGTATTTATTAATGCTAAATTCAAAATTGGACGCGAAATGGCTGTACCACTTATGGTTCGTGAGATATATCACCCCTAATGTTCAAAAAACACAATTTTTGAGGTTGTGAAGAACACTCACAGAATCGTTTTGGTCTTTTCTATCAAATGCGTCATTTAATACTATTCTTCTTCTTCAAAATGAGCTATAAATTGGTCTTGTACAATTTTTCTTTAAAAATAACATTATAAAAGATATAGCAATATGCCAATTGCTATAGAAAATCCATACTTGATTTTTAACTTTCATGATGTCATTTTAAAATGGTCATAACTTTTAAAAAAAAAATCTTACAAACCCATTTCATAGCTCATTTTGAAGGCAAAAAGCAGTTCTAAATGATGCATTTAATAATAACTAGCAATCCATTTTCTTGCATCCAATAAAGTAGCAATTAAAAGAAAACAAATTAAAATACTTAATTTTTTTCCAACTTTGAGATCGGCTCCATACCTTAAAACTTAATATTTTTAAAATTTTTTTCTTTTAAATTAATTGTCATTTCATCCTCTACAATATAAAAATTCCAGAACAAATATTCCACCCTTTGAAAATTACAAAAAACCAATTTCTAGAAAAAAAGTCATGAAAATTTTCTTAAAAAATTGAAATTTTTGCACCTTAACAGCAGCAAATTTAATTTTTGGACCAAGACTTTCTAAGAAGATAATGTTGACCTAGTCATTCTCTACAAAAAATTGGCTTAAAAACAAACATTACGAAAAAATGAATAGTTTTGAAGTAACGGGCAGTCAAAGCGACTTACCTTTCTTTAGTCAATTTTTCGACCTTTGATCGAAAACCGGCTGGGTTTTTTCCACTACCGATTCCAAATTTTTTATTGCGATCTTATTTTTTTGACCTCTAATTTCAGGAAATGGACGGGGAGCAAACAAATTCACAACTTTGCACATTTCATATATCTTGTGGGTGCTCTAATATACATACATATATCCCTTTATCCTCTAGAAGAATTTAAAAATAATACCTGTTTATGACTGAAACATTGGTCTTCCAAATAAGCATAGCTTTAAAGTACTTAATATGCCAATCTTGAAAGAATTGAGGAAATGACACCTTGCTTAGTATACCATATTTCCCTACCTATATGTATCACATTACCAACCCACTTTTCATGTACAGGTTTTTTTCTTCTTTAGAAATTGTACACATTTTATTGAGAAACATTCTGTACTTCACTGATCAGCATATGGTCACGGTGCTCTTGAACAGTTGATGGGTGTGATGAAAATGTCGACAAAATCTGTGAATGGGGTTTCATTTGTACTATATAATATATGTCCCATACAAAATAAATAAAAAAAAAATTAAAAAAAGGAACACAACAAACAAATATAAAAGTATTTATTTTAAACGTATTTTGCAATGCTTAATCCGAATCCACCCTTGAAATTGCTGTATCTCATATGGTTTTTGAGATATCCTAGCCTAAGCAAGCAAAAAATACCGTTTGCTTTATTTTGAACCAACTAGAATATAGAGCATTCATACGTAAAATCCGATACAATATCTAAAAGCTCTAATCTTTTTCTTTAAAACTTAATTTAAACTATGGCAATGTCCTTATTTTTCTTGGAGATATCCTAACATCTATATATAAATAGGCAAACGAAATCGGTTCAGTCCCTGTTTCTATACCTAAATCTCAACCGATTTGCTAGATTTTTTTTTTGTTGGAAAGGTTGTGAGGAGGAGCAGTGCATAGGACTATATTTTTTTTAAGTGGGCGGTGCCACGCCCCTAAATGGAAAAAACGCTCTCACGGCTAAACCGCTACATCGATTTTAACGAAATTTAATATGGAGATAGGGTTAGCATTAAGGAACGATAATATGACCATAATGTTTTTCAGTGGGCGGTGCCACGCCTCTAAATGGAAAAAACGCTCTCACAGCTGAACCGCTGCATCGATTTTAATGAAATTTGTTATGGAGATAGGGTTATTACTAAGGAACGATCATATGACCATTATGTTTTTCAGTGAGCGGTGTCACGCCCCTAAATAAAAAAAACGCTCTCACAGCTAAACCGCTGCATCGATTTCAACGAAATTTGGTATAAGGATAGGGTTAGCACTAAGGAACGATAATGTGAACATTATGTTTCTCAGTGGGCGGTGCCACGCCCCTAAATGAAAAAAAAACTCTCACGCTAAACCGCTGCATCGGTTTCAACGAAATTTGGTATGGAGATAGGATTGGCACTAAGGAACGATAACATGGCCATTATGTTTTCAGTGGGCAGTGCCACGCCCCTAAATGAAAAAAACGCTCTCATGGCGAAAATACAGCATACGATTTTTATGAAATTTAATATAGATATAGAGTTAGCACTATATAGCATGATTGATTTTAATGAATTTTGGTATAGAAAGATATCAAAGACTGTTTGCTCTTTAGTAGGAGCTACACGCCTCTAAATGGAAAGTACGATATTGCAACTTAGCTGCAGCACCGATGCAAATAACCCGAACCCTAAGGAAGAATATTTAAAGTTTTTTGTGTTTTATCGACCAAGGAAGTGTATAAAAACTTTTTCCTTTATTTTATGGTCAAATCGAAATGGTCGAATTTCGGCCACAAGGCGAACTCTAGTAAAAAGTTAAATAAGTGAAAAAAATAAATTTTCTCATTATTTCAGTCTGTGATATTTGGGAGAAAAATAAAGCTATTGACATGATTTGAATTAGGTTTTAAAGAAAAAGATTATAACTTTTAGATATTGTATCGGATTCTACGTATGAATGCTATGTATTCTAGTTATATAGCTTCAAAATATAGCAAAAACGGTATTTTTTCCTTATTTAGGCTAAGATATCTCAAAAACCATTTGAGATACAGCAGTTCTAAGGTCGGATTCGAATTCAGCATTGCAAAATACATTAAATATAACTATTTTTAAATTTGTTTGTTCTGTTTTTTTTTTTAAATAACTCATCAAATCACTCGTCAAATCAGCGAAAAGTCAAAAATTTCTTCAAAGTTTTTGACAAATTATTTGAAGAAGCGTTCTCACCATCAAAAACTCATCAAATCCATACAAATTTTTTTTGACGGCAAAATTAGTGATGCCAAACAAATTCGAATTCATCAAATTAACTTTTGTAATTTGATAGACTGTACACCCCAAAACTTATGGCAGCACTGCACTAGTCTCGTGTTCATAAATATAGCGGCAATATTGCTTATCTTTATTTTTCGTACACGCACGACCGTAAAATTTATTTCGCACAGCTGTCATGCATATGCAACAACCGATCACATATGTGTAGTGCATCCCTGCATATACTGCAACTAAATTCTGTTGCATTTCCGAAAACACCTATATTCTGTAGGCTGAAATTAATCCAACGATTTGCTCGCAAATTCTAAAAAACATATAAGTATACCAATATACGCGAAGTTCCCCTAGTTATCGCTTCTCTCGGGTCCTTGACACAAGAAATTCAGAGGCGATAATGTCTTTCTCCTCCTTGTCTAGCCCAGTAGTTGGTGTATGTGTGATTCAAACTTTGAATGCGCACTTATGCAACAACAACAAATACAACAATGAATATGATAAAATAACGAAAAAGCACTGAAAGACAAAGGAAATAAGTACGATAAAGGAACGGCTGTGGTACAACAACAACAAAAAGTTTAATAACAACACTAACAAGAACCATATTTACCAGAGTTTAATAGAAAAAAAATAAAAATCAGCAACAACAAAATGCGCAAAAACGCAAATCAAACAAAAACAGAGTGAAAAAGGAAAAATTAATGAAGAAACAACAGCAGCAACGTCAAGACATATAACACAGCAGCAGCAATAGCAAGACGGTAAAAAAATGCCAAATGGAACGACGCACTCGACGGTGATGTTGCGTTGGCGCTACGTGTCATTGGACGCGCGGAGTGTTGCCGTATATTACGACATAACCTTGAAAGCGAGTTCATGGCAAAACATGTGCGAAGGACACCGACTCCGACAGCAACAGCACCAACAAAAAAAATAAAGAAAAACGATACCAATCGCAATCGTTGTTGCGATAACAAGCATAACATAGTAAAAATAAAAGCAAATATGTACATACATAGGTACACCCCTAGTGAATTAAAAATATCGAGATTTTCGAACTTTTTAGAGCGGAGGGGTGCCAACACTAAAAAATTCTCTCCCTTCCAAAAAAAAAAAAACAAGAAGAAAAGCCCCAAAAAAATCTAGGCCGTAAAACGGGTTTTGAACCGAACCACGGTTATATTTACAGAAAAGTTACAATCTTATAGGCAATTAAAAATGAAAAACCAAGCTCTACAAAATTATAAATGTAAGAGTTATTTTTTAACTAATGAAGAATAATAATAGGTACAAACCACGTGTAAACGATCAAGAAATTTGTTCATGGAATCCGATTTGGCTGAAAATTAGCATAAGTAATAGTAGCATAGTGAGAAAAATTACTACCAAATATTTTTTCAAAATTTTAAAAGCGTGGTTCCTTATTTTTACTATTGGTGTAAACCATTTCAAAACGATCAAGATTTTTTTTTATGGCATCCGATTTGGCTGAAAATTGGCATAAGTAATAGTAGCATAGTGAGAAAAATTAGTACCAACTACTTTTTCAAAATTTAAAAAAATGGCAGAGATATGGGACTTGGAAATTTTTAGGTTAGTTTTTTTTGTGAAGCTATTACTTTAGTTACATTTATCCAATTCTCAATTTGATGGTGTCAAAAGATTTGGCTTGAAACAGGCTTTAAAATAAAAATCAGCAAAAAATGTTCTTAATTTTTTTTATATCGTTTACACTGAAAAAAAAAAAATTTAAATTGAGTTTTCCAGAATACGTCATTTTTGATATTTTTATTTTTCTTACAAAAGAAGCTACAGGTTAACTTACCAGTCCTTCAAAAATTGGAGTGGGCCTGCGAGTGGTTCTCCAGCAAAACAATAAAATGTAGTATCTTCTCCAATTTTTCAGTTCATTTTTTTAATTAAAAATTTTTATTAAATAAAATTTTCAAATGCTGAAGTCAGTTTATTTACTGTTTTTTTGCTTGTATAGTACTAATGAAAGTACTAGCGCACTTTTTTCAAATTCAAATTAACGTTTAATTAAAAATTTTAAATTCAAAAAAAATTGTACTGAAAAATTGCGGTAGAAGCCACATTTTATTGTTTTTCTGGAGAACCACAGGGAGACCCACTCCAATTTTTGGAGGACTGGTAAGTTACACCTATAGCTTTTTTTGTAAGAAAAATAAAAAATATCAAAAATGACGTATTCTGGGAAACTCAATTTAAATTTTTTTTTTTTCAGTGTAAACAATATAAAAAAAATTAAAAAAAACTTTTGCTAGTTTTTATTTTAAAGCCTGTTTCAAGCCAAATCATTTGACACCATCAAATTGAGAATTGGATAAATGCAACTAAAGTTATAGCTTCTCAAAAAAAACTAACCTAAAAATTTCAAAGTCCCATATCTCTGCCATTTTTTTAAATTTTGAAAAAGTATTTGGTACTAATTTTTCTCACTACTATTACTTATGCCAATTTTCAGCCAAATCGGATGCCATGAAAAAAAATCTTGATCGTTTTGAAATGGTTTACACCAATAGTAAAAATAAGGAACCACGCTAAAAAAAAATTTCGGTTCGGTTCAAAACAAACATTAAATACCCTACACAGCAGTATTTTGACAATTTTGATATATGGTGCCACGCCCTCTTGACCGAGTTCAGTCAGTTTTTGATCAGAGCTTGCATTTTTAGTTCTTTGTGTCTGAGTGAAATTTGGTTGGATTATCTCAAAAAACTCTTTATGTATAACATTTTGAAACTTTTGCTTGTATGGGAGGTGCCACGCCCTCTTGTCCGATTTCATCCAGTTTTTGTAGAGAGCTTGTATTTATAGTTCTTAGTGTCCGAGTTAAATTTATTTCGATTATCTCAGAAAACACTTTTAGTATAGCAATTTGAAGCTTTTGCTTATATGGGAGGTGCCACGCCCTCTTGTCCGAGTTCACTCAGTTTTCGCTCAGAGCTTGCATTTATAGTTCATACTGTCTGAGTAAAATTAAGTTGGACTATCTCAAAAAACGTTTTCAGTATAGCGTTTCGAAGCTTTTTCTTATATGGGAGGTGCCACGCCTTCTTGTCCGATTTCACCAAGTTTTTGTTGAGAGCTTGTATTTATAGTTCTTAGTGTCTGAGTAAAATTCATTTCGATTATCTCAGAAAACGCTTTCAGTATCGCGTTTTGAAGCTTTTACTTATGTGGGAGGTGCCACGCCCTCTTGTCTGGATTTTCCAGGTCTTTTTAGCTTGCGCTTACAATTCATAGTATTTATGTGTATTTTGATTGCCTTGTCGTGAAAAATACTCCTAAGGTTGCATTTTTAATATATTTTTTGCATGGGCGGTAAGCGTGTCCGTTGACAAGTAACATAAACAATACATTAATATAATGATTTTCACATATTTAAATGATTTTTAATTTGTTTTTAAGATGGTTTTTTGAGAATATTCAATTAATCTGAACTTTTCAGTAAAATTCGCAGTGAACAACAACCGACGCTACAAATATTAACTTGGAAATTGGTGACATATGGTATGTTTCGGTTATTTCCACATACACATATATTATTTGCATATATGTATAAGTATATGGGACGTTTCACGTCAATTATGCCACCTCGCAGCCCAAAATCTGGTGCGTCTACATAGGTCATATGATAGCTAAGTTTTTTCCTTGAAGTGTCTGCTTTTGAATGCCGAGTGCTGTTTTTGAAAAAAACAATATGGCGACAAGAAAGATGGGTAGTTGGATAAAATCGTCAAGTTGATTCATTTAACAGGTTATATCTCACAAACGACACAAGATAATTTAGTGAAATTTTGCAACTCGAGGTCTAGTGAAAATACCATGCAACAAGCGAAAAGTGATCGGGATTAAGTAAGTGACACGCCTACTTTTTAAAATTTTGTGAATTGAATTCAATATTTAATAGATTATCAGAAATGAAATCTCTTTTTTTAAAAAAAATCAAATTATGGCTTCTTAATTTTGATATTAATCATGTCGAATTTTTGATGCGCTACACTACTTAAAATATTTTATTCGTATCTTTTATACCCTACACCCAGGATATATTCACTTTGTTCTTCCGTTTGTAACGCAGAGAAGGAGGCGTGGCAGCTATAGAAAAGTATATATATTCTTGATCAGCATCACCTCCTGAGTCGATTTAGCCATGTCCGTCTGTCTGGCTGGCTGGCTGGGTGGCTGGCTGTGTGTTGAAATACACTTTTTGGGAAAACTAAGCAAGATAATTCAATGAAATTTGGTACACTGCCTCCGTCGTCAAAGATAGCTCGGGGGATTGAAAATGAGCGAAATCGGTCAACGGACACGCCTACCGCCCATACAAAAAATATATTCAAAATGCAATTTTAGGAATATTTTTCACGACAATGCAACCAAAATACGCATAAATACTAAAAATTGAAAGCACATGCTCTGAGAAAAAACTGAACAAATTCAAACAAGAGGGCGTGGCACCTCCCATATAAGCAAAAGCTTCAAAACGCTATACTGAAATCGTTTTTTGAGATATTCGAACCAAATTCGACTCAGACACTAAGAATCATAAATGAAAGCTCTCAACAAAAATTGGGTGAAATTGGACAAGGGGGCGTGGCACCTCCTATATAAGGAAAAGCTTCAAAACGCTATACTGAAAACGTTTTTCACTCAGACACTAAAAGCTATAAATCCAAACTCTGGACAAAAACTGGGTGAACTCGGACAAGAGAGCGTAGCACCTCCCATATGAGCCAAATTTTAAAAATACTGCAGTGTAGGGTATTTAATGTTTGGCCAGTCTAAATTTTACACCCTTATTAGTTATTATTATTATGTTCACTATATGAAATAACTGTTGCCACATGTTTTAAAAAAACTTTGCTTTTATATTTTGTTTTTTCTTTTTTGATAATTTTTTTTGCTAAATTTAATTAATGTCCACCCCACATTAAATTAATAATTGTAATGTTATTATTAAGATGTGACATTAATCACTATTTTAAAAAAAAAAAAAAAAAATACAAATGTCACTACTATTCTCTTTAAGTAATTTATTTTATTGTTAATCAAGTAACCCAGGTTATAAGATATTTATTTACCCTGTTAAAAGAGAATATTGAATAAAATTGAATTGAATTGAAGCGGTTTCGACTATTTTGATAAAAAGCTAGGATCACCTAATCGTAAAGATCAGCATTAATTTGTAGAATGTCATAAAATAATATAGTCTCGCATATGGACGTGGTACCGCCTAAAACACTTTAATACGTTGAAATAACACAATTAATAAATTAATTTTTCTGAACTTAGTACAGGGAGCCTACTACATATTATGTTCTTCTGAGCAAAAAATGGGCGAAATATCACCAGTGGGCATGGTGCCTCCCATACAGGGGAAATACGTTAAATGGTATAACTCAAAAACTATTTACAATATTTTGAGTCAATTTCGTTGAAAGGTGTGAATTATAAGTACCTTGAAATTAAAAAAAAAGTAGATAGCATTAAATGAGTGCCACGCCCACTTCTTAACGATTAAAAATTTGATCAATACATATAAACTTTGCTTGATGAGAACTGTTGGGTGAAAAAATATTTAAGACAAACTTCAACAAAAAAAAAAATTATTTTTGAATTAGTTCTAGTGTAACACTTTCGATTACCATTAATTAGTAGAAAAAAAACCGCCAAATTCTTTTTCGAAATTGGGTCGCTAAGCAGCGCTATAACGGCTCAAAGTTCGAAAAATCAAGTATTATACAGAAAACGTATATTTGGATAAAAAATTAAAATTTTTATATGAAATCTTAATTTCTCGTTTATTGTGTCTTCCAAACATTACTTCAGAATGCTCTAACGATTATTTTGCTGTCGAATATTATGTACAGTATTGGATAATAGCACTATTTTGTAAAAGTTTTTTGTTGTTGCAAATGCTTGAATTTTTTAACCTATATGAGTTAAGATGTTTTGTCAAGTGCAATTCGAAATAAAACATCGAGATAGGTTGCTTTTCGATTCTATATCTCTGCAACTAAAAGTCATAGAGATATGGCGATTTCACCAAAAGAAGCGTATTTAAGTTTTATGTTTATGATTAAAATGCTGGGAAATTGTCTTATTTCGAGTTAGGTTGTTTTGTCAAAAGTCCACAGATATAAATTGATATTGAGAATAATTAATTAATATTGAAAAAGTATAAATTGATAATGAGAAATGTGAATTCATGTTGAGAACCTATAAATTAATAATGAGAAATGTAAATTCATATTGAGAAAATATAAATTTATAATCAGAAATAGTAAAATGATAACGGGAACCTGTAAATTGATAATGAGAAGTGGAAAGTCATATTGAGATAATAAATATTGATAATGAGAAGATATAAATTCATAATGAGAATATGTAAAATCAAAATGTGAATATTTCCGAAATATTTTTCACTTGGTTTTAACGTTTGCATAAACTTTTTTTTAAAAAAAAATATTTTTTTAACAATTTTGCGCACTCAATCCCATAGAAAACATTTGGGCTCAAACTAAGATCAAAGTCAAAACGAATCTTCGTCTGCCTACTGTTAATGCCCCCAGTGTGTGCAAGCAGAGGCTGCAGTATGTTGAATGGATCATTGATGAGGCAAAAGCAACCGTGACTGGAGGCGATGGTGCGAGAGCTGCGCAGCACTCAACAACATTTCTTGCAGATGCACTTGCATTAAACGACATGAGAGTTGGGGTGTAGATAAATATCTGGAACTTAATTTACATGGTATTTCTCTTATTCTGTTAACTTTTATTTAACATTTCTCTTAATCTGTTAACTTGAATGCACTTAATAAAAATAATTTTGCATCTATTTTACAAAATAACAGATTCTCATTTTGAACTTTTATTGTCTCATTTTGATTTTAAATATTCCAATTATGAATTTATATCTTCTCATTATCAATTTTTATTTTCTCAATACGAATTTCCACTTCTCATTATCAATTTACAGGTTCCCATTATCATTTTACTATTTCTCATTATCAATTTATATTTTCTCAATATGAATTTACATTTCTCATTATTAATTTAAAGGTTATCAATATGAATTAACATTTCTCAATGTCAATTTATATATTCTCATTATAATTTGATACATTCTCATTATGATCTTACACTTTCTCATTTTGAGCTTGAAAAGGTGTAGAAGTCTCTTGCATACTTTTTTTAAAAGTTCTACGATTTATTCACAAATTTCAGCAAAACCTTTCACTGTGCATCGTCCCATCAAGATAGCTTATTTGAACACCGTGGGTAGCGTTGCTTATGTGGAAGTATTGATGATTAAGCATCAGTGTATAACTGTATGTAGTTGTTTTTTTTTTTTTGTAAGTGAAGTTGTTTTTGTTTTATTTCGATGAAATATGTGTACCTACAAAAATAGATTGAGTGTCTGTTGTCTCTAGCTCAAAAAAGCCGAACTCGGCGTCCTCGAGTGCGTCCATTGTCCTTTGTGTCATCCTGTGTCTCGTTGCTTCTTTGCCTTCCTCTTCCGTTATTTCCTCTCGCTCTTTTTCTCTCTCTCTCTCTTTTATTCCCATTCTGAACAAAGACGAAGAGGGTGAGTGTGGTGTTAGCTGTCTGGCTTTTGTCCAAAAAAAAAAAAACAACAAAAATTTAGACCTAAAAGTAAAAGTTAGAGCAGAGCAATATGAAAAGGAGAAGTTATTTCTGAGAAATGCTTTGCCAATGAACCCTTTGTAGGGTTATTCATTGCGTTGTTACTTTGATGGAATGGAGTTATCAGACGTAGCGGAAACTTTGAAATTTAAGCACTTCGTGACAAAAGGTATTTTTGGTAATGCAATACTGCGTTAGTACTGCTGGAGTAGCAATATTTATATTTGCATAGACGAAACTTATAAGGACATTCTGTGACTTTTGACAAAACAACCTAACTCGATTTTGCTAACTTTTTAGGAGAGCACAAAAACTACTTTGATGCTTCTCTATTCTTTTCGTGTATGAATTGGAACAAATGTTAAAGTTTTTTATTATAAATAAATACTAAACAAATATTTTCCATTAACTTTTTTAGCTCTAAGGTCAATAGTATTTTATAAAATTGAAATAAGATGTTTTTGTCAAATGTTTTTTTTTTTAATTAAAAAAATTCTGCTTTTTTTCATAGAAAAAGTAACTTATTTTGAAGAAGTTCTTTTGTCAAATTTTTTTTGCCATTTAACCTATATTTATCTCGTTTTAAGATGTTTTGTGAAGAAAAAACCCTTTTCTTATGTCGATTTAAGTTGTTTTGTGAAAAGCAATTGCAAAGTTTTTTGTTGTTGCAAATGCTTGAATTTTTTAACCTATTTGAGATAAGATGTTTTGTCAAATGCAATTTGGAATAAAACATCGAGATAGGTTGATTTTCGATTCTATATCTCTGCAACTAAAAGACATAGAGATATGGCAATTTCACCAAAAGAAGCGTATTTAAGTTTAATGCTTATGACTAAAATCCTTTAAAATTGACTTATTTCGAGTTAGGTTGTTCCGTCAAAAGCCCACAGATATATATATTCAAATAGTCATAAAATGGTTAGAATTATTGCACATTTGCACTTGTTATACCCTATACCCAGGGTATATTCACTTTGTCCTTCCGTTTGTAACGCAGAGAAGGAGGCGTGACAGATAAAGAAAAGCATATATATTCTTGATCAGCGTCACCTCCTGAGTCGATATAGCCATGTCCAGACGGACTGTCTGTCTGGCTGGTTGCGTAGCTGGCTGGCTGTGTGTGGAAATACATTTTTTTGGGAAAACTGAGCAAGATAATTCAATGAAACTTGGTACACTGCCTCCGTTGTGGGATTGAAAATGAGCAAAATCGGTCAACGGACACACCTACCGCCCATACAAAAAATATATTCAAAATGCAACTTTAGGAGTATTTTTCACGACGATGCAACCAAATACACATAAATACTACGAATTGTAAGCGCAAGCTCTGAGGAAAAACTGGGCGGATTCGGACAAGGGGCGTGGCACATCCCATATAAGCAAAAGCTTTAAAATGATATACTGAAAGCGTTTTTTGAGATAATCGAAACAAATTTGACTCAGACACTTAGAATTATAAATGCAAGCTCTCAACAAAAATTGGGTGAAATCGGACAAGGAGGCGTGGCACCTCCCAAATAAGCAAAAGTTTCAAAATGCTATATTGAAAGAGTTTTTTGAGATAATCCTACCAAATTTCACTCAAATACTATAGACTATAAATCAGTGATCGGCATTCTTTAGCACAATTGTGCACTCAAAAATCTACCTAGCTCCCTCCATCCTTTTCTTTCTTCTATCTATCTTCTCTTAAACATAAATTCTCACTCATTAATTTGCCGACCACTGCTATAAATGCACGCTCTAAGCTAAAACTAGACGAACTCGGACAAGAGGGCGTGGCACTTCCTATAGAAGCAAAAGCTTAAAAACGCTAAACTGAAAATGTTTTTTGAGATAATCCAACCAAATTTTACTCAGACACTAAGAATTATAAAAGCAAGCTCTGAGCAAAAACTGGGTGAACTCGGCCAAGAGGGCATGGCACCTCTCATATAAGCAAAATTTTCAAAATACGGAAATGTAGGGTATTTATTTTTTGGCCCAAAAAGTTTTTCTATTTCTTCTTTCTTTATCATTTCTTATGAATAAAATTTGTTTCTTGCATTTCTACTAGGGATTTCGGTCCCGGGATCCCGGGATTCGAGCCTTTTTACAGTCCCGAAAATCCCGGGATTAGTGCTACCAATCCCGGGATTTCTTTTGCAAGTTTTTTTTTGTTAAATGACAGAAAAATCACATTAAAGTAGAGATAAAACTTATTCTCTCTAGATTTAAAACTCAAATTGAGGACAATAGCCATACAGTTAATGATAGGAGTTATTTCCTCCAGAAAACTTTCGATTATCTTTTTTCAATTCAACCAACAAGTGTTGAATCAGAAAGATGCTTTTCGTGTGCAGCAGGGGTTGAAATAAGAAAAAAAATATTATGCTAAAAGTTAAATAAAGTATGCTTGCAGAATTCTATAAGACGTCGGCAAAGCGTCTGATGAGGAATTGACTTATTATAGTCAATTTTGACCTGTGGTGGGTTCCGAAACTAGTAACGCAAACCAGCCTTCCGATACATTTTTTTGCTTTTTTTATTTATGTGTTTTTTTTGCCTTGTTTTTTGTGTTTTTATTGTTGTTTTACTCAAAAACACTGAACAGTAAGCTCCAACCATCAATGTATTTTCATTGTTGGTAGCTAAGAATATTACTGCAGAATTTTTTTTGATTATTTGCAATTTTTTTAGTGCCTTATTCAAGTGTTTGTTGAATATTAAATATTAATATTAAATAACAGATATCATGGCAATGATTTAATTTAAAATTGAAAATTTGTAGTGAAATTTTCTTTCTTGCATTTGTAAAAATATGTTTAAAGTAGAGTTGCCGAGTACTTCATTTAAGCCCAGATTGGGAGGTTAGACACCTAAGACAACGGTTATATGCAAAATAAAATGAGTATTTAGTTGCAACGATTAACTCAAAAACAAAGTAATATGAATTTGGCTAAATATTATTATTACAATTTTTTACAATTTTTGACTGTTATTGCTGGAAATTTGAAGTTATTTCTGCAGAAATGGTGCATTGCTGCAGCTTATTTCAATGCCTGGTGTGAGGTTATATATCTGTGGACTTTTGACAAAACAACCTAACTCGAAATTGGCAACTTTTCAGGAGAGCCTAAAAACTGATTAACTACTTTTGAATAATGTGGCTCAATTTCGTTGATGCAGCATTGAATCTCCTCTTTCCATACATTTTTACTAATCTTAAAGTGTCAGCTGTCAAATTATTATTTTTTTTGGATCATAACACTTCAAATCTTGCGTGAACTATGGGACACCCTTATATCTATGGAACAAAAATCATAGAGACATGGCGATTATACCAATAGAAGCATATTTAAATTTTTTTATTTAGGACTAAAATGCTGGAGAATTGTCATATCTCGACTTAGGTTGTTTTGTCAAAAGTCCACAGATATGTAATAAATTAAGATATAAATTGGATGATAAAACAATAAATGCTTTAATTTTCCTAAATCATATTTTAATAATAACAAAACTGATTAAAAGAAATGTTATTCCTTTCAAGTCCAATACTTGTTGATTATAACTAAATATGTATATATATATAATTAAATATGTATATTTTATGTATGCATTTAACTAAGCATATAATGCTGCAATGTACCTTTATGTTCGTTTTTGAAGTAAATAAGTATTTTTGAATTTTTTAAAAAAGGCGAGAATTGTTTAATGAAATGAACCTGTTTTAAGAAATTTTTCTTTGATATTTTTTTACACTTTTTAAATAAAATATCTTTGTAGGGGTGTAGTAGAGGTATATAAGACAAAATATTAGGAATTTTTAATACTAAATTCTGCTTTATTTAGAAAGAAAAAAAAAATTCATACAAATCCCGAAAAATCCCGGGATTCCGGGATTCAAAAATTTCAAAAAGTCCAAAAATTGGAATCCCTAATTTCTACCCATATGTAAATACATGTATGTAAATATATATGTAAATACATACATACATTAGCATTTGGGTGCAGCAAAACAAAAACATATAAAGGTAGTTTTTTCATCATATGTACCGTCCACTGGAAAAGATACTTTATAGTCCGTGGGTCCGCGTACAAAAAAAAAATTCATAAACACACTGCTGAGACTTCGTGTATATAATGTTCAGGTCGAGTCGGACAGAATTTTGAGAGTGGGGAAGTATGTGTAACGTGCAATTTCGATAAATTATATTCAAACCCATTTTTTTTAAATAATATTGATTTTGATCGCTTTATTGATTTTCTTCTTAATTCAGTGATATTTTTTTTCATTTACGTATTCATAAATTTTTCCCATAGATATTTTTTTTGTGATCATTTTAAAACACAAATAAAATTTTCTATAAGCGGCTCTTTATTTACAAGTACATTACGTACAGAAATTATTTATATCCGGATGATCCAAAATTATTTTGTTCAGCCATGATAAAATTGGTATATGAGGAATTCTCAAAAATTGTGGAATTCTACAGTTTTTGAGGCACACTCACCAAACTTGGTGGAGAGTTCACTTTTTATATAAGAATCAAAAATTGGAAGGGTACACGTCAAAAAAAAAAAAAGTAAAAAAAGTTACGCATATATAAGTTAACACATTTCATTACAAAACACAACCCACTACTTTTATTTATGTTATAACGTTTGTTTGCCACTTTATCATTTTGTACTTTAATTATTTAATTTAAATTTCGTTTTTATAAAAAACATTTTGTCAATTTGTTCGATTTTTAAAATTATTTTATCAGAATAAAAAAGATTTTATCAAGACCAGACTCTTGAAAAATTAAAATATAAAATTCTTTAATTGGCGCCCAACGTGTTTTTCTGGAACATTAAAAATCCTATAAAGGATTTTCCAAAAATACAACCCACGAAGAAGATAAGAGAACCATATTTAAACGACTATAACGTCCTGTAAAGTTCTCAACAGTTTTTCAACGAAGAACATCACAATATAGAAGACCTCCGTATAGAGATCCTGCTGCTGTTAATGAAGAATACCTCCATTCACAGCTTCCAAATTCAATTTAAACGACTATAACGTCCTGTAAAGTTCTCAACAGTTTTTCAACGAAGAACATCTCAATATAGAAGAGATCCTGCTGCTGTTAATAAAGAATACCTTCATTCACTGCTTCCAAAGTCAACTCACACTTTATATGAAAAAATTTATGTAAGTGGATTAACCAAGTTTTGTTACTCTTTCGTTACATACTAAATCAACACTCGGAACCGCAAATATTCGCGAAGTTTTTTTATCGGAAGTGCATTTGCGTTAAAAGAGTTAAAAGAAAATAAGAAGCTTTGCTCTTTACTAGTTTATAAATTTCGTTAATTTAAAATGCCAAATTCTTTAGAATCTCAAGCTGCTTTTGCAGAAATTCTTCAGCGAAACAACGAGTCCTATGACCAAAAAATAGAAGAATTAAACAATAAAATTAGACTTTTACAACTTAAACCTGAAATAGAAACCTACAAAGAAGTAAACATTACATTGCTTAAGCCTACTTCTTTGGACACTGTTAAAACGTTACCAGAATTTAATGGTGATAAAGCAAAATATTATTCATGGAGGAATATAACTTTGCACATGAATGAACTTTACAAAGGTGCATTGCTATATCCTCAAGCTCTTTTAATAATACGGACAAAAATTACTGGTATTGCAGACCAAGTTCTAGCTGAATACGATACAGTCCTTAATATGGAAGCAATAATAGCCAGACTTGATCATGCATTTGCAGATCGTCGTCCTTTACACGTTCTTGAACAAGAACTAAATTTATTACGTCAAGGTAAATTATCCATTGAAGACTATTATGATTTAATAGAAAAACAAATGACATTAATAAATAACAAAATTATGACAGAAAACACTGACAGAAATATAATAAATGCATTTTTAAGCAAATATCGGGCCGATGCTCTACGAACTTTTATTTCTGGGTTAAATCCTTCTATAGGCAATATTATCTATTCGAAAGGACCAACGGATATGCCCACTGCTCTTGCAATGGCACAAGAAGTAGAAAGCAATAGATGGAGATTTCATTTCGCTAATTCATTTGCAAATTTTAATCAAACAAGAACTAGTAATCCTCATTTCAAAAAAAATTTTAAATATCCATCTGAAAAATTACCTCAACAAAATCCTGAGACTATGGAGGTTGATCAGTCTATACGCTACTCTAATGAAAACAAAAATTCATACGCTAAAAAATCAGATAACTTTAAAAATCAAAATATTCACTCTACTCGTTCTAAAAACACTGATGCACAGTTGAAACAAACTTTTAAACGTACCAACGATTCAGAACGTTTAACAGGTCCAAAGCTACAAAAAATAAATAAAATTGAAACAGAATTAGAAAATGCTACAAGCATAAATGGAAATTGCTCTGAACCGGAAAGCAATTATTCTGATATCGATGAACTTAATTTTTTAGATTAAGGCCCTCTTCTTTACCTTACATAGAGAAGAGGCTAAATAACAAAACTAATCTTAAAATACTTCTTGATACTGGTACAGCAAAAAACTATATCAAATTACTTCCGGATCTGATAGGTATTATCCCAGTTAAAGTACCCTTTAAAATTAAAACTGTTTCTGGAAATACAACAGTAACACACAAATGTAAGATTAAGCTCTTAGGACAAGTATCAGACTTTTTCATCTTATCAGGACTATCATCATTTGATGTTATAATTGGATACGATAATTTGAAATACATTCATGCGAAGATCGATACTTCCAAGAATGAGTTAAGGTATAATAATGGAACAGAACAGTTAAAATTTTTTCAGTGCCATGATGTATCTCATCTAACAGTCAATTTAAAAAACATACCTTCGCAAATTCTTCCTGATTTTGAGATGCTTATTAAGCAAAGTGCACAAGCTTTTGCGACTCCCAATGAAACTTTACCTTATAACACAAATGTTGTAGCAACAATTCGAACATTAAATGTTGATGCAGTTTATGCAAAATCATATCCTTACCCAATAGCATATTCAGATTTTGTGAACCAAGAAATCAAATCACTTTTAAATGATGGGATTATTCAGCCTTCTCGGAGTCCATACAATAGTCCAATCTGGGTAGTTGAAAAGAAAACGCTAGATGCAAATGGAAAGAAAGAACTTCGCTTAGTTATTGACTTTCAGAAATTAAACAAATTTACTATCGCTGACAAATACCCAATACCTAATACTTCTGTAATCTTGTCAAATTTAGGAACTGGAAAGTTTTTCTCGACTTTAGACCTTAAAAGTGGATTTCATCAAATCTTGCTAGATCCAAAAGATCGTGAGAAAACAGCTTTTTCCATCAATAATGGAAAATATGAATACTGTAGGTTACCGTTCGGATTAAAAAATGCGATGTACTTCGGAATGGCATTGGAAAATTTTGTCACGTCTATATAGATGATGTCATAATATTCTCTTCTGATGAAAAACAGCATTTGAAAGACATAGAGTTCGTTATTCAAAAATTAGAACAAGCCAATATGAGAATTTCGGAAAAAAAATCAAAATTTTTTATGAAGGAAGTAGAATTCCTTGGTTTCATTGTAAGTGATCGAGGTATTGCAACTTGTCCTCAGAAAGTCAATGATATCCTTCAGTATCGTACGCCTACAACTCTTCGAGCACTTAGGGCTTTTCTCGGATTGTCTGGTTACTATAGACGCTTTATTTGCGATTATGCAAGGATAACTAAACCTCTCACCAAATATCTCAGAGGCGAAAATGGAAATATATCAGCCAAACTTTCTAAGCGCACTAAAATTGATCTTGATGAGGAAGGCTTGGATGCATTTAATCGCATAAAAAATATCTTATCTTCAAAAGAAGTACTGCTCCAACATCCAAACTTTAGAAAACCTTTTGAACTTACCACAGATGCATCTTCCGCAGCACTAGGTGCTGTACTTGCCCAAAATGGGAAACCAATCACTTTTATTTCCAGAACCCTCACAAAAACGGAGGAATCTTATGCAACAAATGAGCGTGAATTACTTGCAATCGTGTGGGCTTTAAAAGCACTTCGGAATTACCTTTATGGCGCTTCAGATATTCGAATTTTTACAGACCATCAACCACTCACTTTTGCAGTTTCTGAGAACAATCCAAATAGTAAAATTAAACGATGGAAGGCAGCAATTGAAGAATTTGCTCCATCTTTTTACTATAAGCCCGGAAAAAATAATGTTGTAGCAGATGCTTTATCGCGCCAAGTTTTAAATGTCATAGAGGAAGAAAAAACGACTGCTGCGACATGCCATAGTGAGGAATCATTAACATTCACAATTCCTAGTGTAAAAATGCCTGTTAACTGTTTTCGAAACCAATTGATTATTACAGAGGGAAATTTAGAACATCATAGAAAAATCATTTTTCAAAATAAAATAAGACACACTATCGGCTTTACTAATGTTAAAAATTTGTTAAAAACTCTGGCAATAGCCATCAATCCAAATGTAGTAAATGGACTTTATTGCTCTCTGCAAATTCTTTCTAAAATTCAAGATTCAATTCTTAAAACATTTCCTGCACTCAAAATTAAACATACAGAAAAATTGGTTATAGACATTTTTAATCCAAATGATAAATTAGAAATAGTTTTAAATGAACATAATAGAGCTCATCGGTCCTTCCAAGAAAATTTTTCTCAAATTTTAGATCAATACTATTTTCCAGATATGAAACAAATTATAAAATCAACCATAAGCAGTTGTATAACATGTCAGAAAGCAAAATATGATAGGAAACCCGAAATGATACCAATTGAAAAAACTCCATTACCAAAAGAAATCGGAGAAATTTTACACATGGATATTTTTTCGACAGAAGGAAAGCTATTTCTAACTTGTATTGATAAGTTTTCAAAATTAGCAGTTACAAAACAAGTGAAATCTAAATCTGTTATTGATATTAAACTGGCATTCTTAGAAATTATTGCACTGTTTAACCCAAAAACAATTGTGACAGATAATGAAAAATCATTTTGTTCAGAGACAGTACAAACTATTCTTAAAAATTTTGGTATTTACCATCATCGAATACCACCTCTTCATAGTAAGAGTAATGGTCAAGTCGAAAGATTTCATTCGACACTCATAGAGATTGCCAGATGTATTAAATCTGAAAATGAGGCAATGGATTTATCAGATTTAATTTTAACAAGTACTCATAAATATAATTGTACTGTTCATTCTGTAACAGGGTTAAGACCAATTGACATTATTAAAGAACAATCATTGAAAGCTAAAACCGAAATATTGAGTAAACTGGAAGAAGCTCAACAAAAAAGTAATCACTTTCAGAACAAAAATAGAATCAAACAAACTTTTGAACAAGGAGAAAAAGCTTTACTTAAAGTAAACAAGAGATTAGGAAGTAAAATTAAGAACATTTTTAAAGAAGTTCTTATATCAGAAGATTTAGGTTCTACCGTTATACTAAGCGATGGACGAACTATTCACAAAGATAATATCAAAAAACTTAATAAACCAATAATTTAAATAACATTAAAAAATTTAACAACTAATAAAAACAAAGTTAAATGAAAAATATGTTTTCTTTTACTGTAACTCAAAAATCAATTGCACTTTTGAAAGTAATTAAAAAGTTATTTCCTTTTATAAATATACTCAAAATGAAAGAACTTTCCAAGCTTGGTTATTTTACCTTTTAATATCAAATTGTATTCAACAACACTTTGCATACATACAATACACGCATATGTGAATATCAAGAGGCATAATCTGAGGAAATACAAAAACTTGTAAATCAGTCTACAGGTGCAAGCGAAATAAAATTGAAGCAATGGCGGCACTCGATTATATGTTAATAAAGTAAATCAGACATCAGTTATTAAATTAATACTGCTGCATAACTCCTTAAAAACAAAAAAATTTCAATGAATTTTGAAAATAAAAATGGACTTATCTGATAAGTAAACCATAATAAACGATATTTTCCATAATATCAGAATATAAAATTCGTTAAATCAAAATATCTTATCATACGAGTCAGGGACAACTCGTTTTAGAAGGGGAGAAGTTAACACATTTCATTACAAAACACAACCCACTACTTTTATTTATGTTATAACGTTTGTTTGCCACTTTATCATTTTGTACTTTAATTATTTAATTTAAATTTCGTTTTTATAAAAAACATTTTGTCAATTTGTTCGATTTTTAAAATTATTTTATCAGAATAAAAAAGATTTTATCAAGACCAGACTCTTGAAAAATTAAAATATAAAATTCTTTAATTTATATATGAAGCAAAACACGTCAAGTATACCAGCTGAACATTTTTTTGTCTCCGATTTCGCTCAAATTTGGCAATATAGTAGTCCTGATATACAAAAACAATATTCCGGGAGGATTTGGTCCTAGTACCATTTATTGTTAAAATACAGGGTGTTGAAGTTGGCGTTTTTAGTGATTTTCATGAAAAGGTGTTTTTTCAAAAATTTAGAGCTTACACCAAAGTTTGTAAAGTAACTTGTCCCATTTATTTTTAAATATTCTTTTTATAAAAAAATATTAGGGGAAGGGGGGGCTAGTGTGGACAAATTCAAATTCTCGCGCCGTTTTGAATTTTTTGTTTCTGTTTAATATTTTTCAAGTTGGTATTTGCACTCTGCATCACCAGAAAAAAATTCATTTGTTGGCGGTTCAGCTTTCCATGATAACGTGACCGAACGTGTTTTAAGCAGCAAAAAGTAATTTATTTGTTGCTTCGTAATTTCAGTGATACTTTTAAACTAATTATTCTTTTGCTGTAGTGTTAATAGATAATACAACTAAAAATAGTGTTTATTTAAACCATTGAAATTATTTTTGAAGAACTTTACCGTAAGATTAAAAAAAAAATATTTTTGTTTAAAAAGACAAGAAGGGGCTAGTGTGGACAACTGAAATGGGCCTAGTGTGGACATGTCCGCAGCAGCTGAAATGACTCCAGAAATCGTCAGACCATTTCTAAAAGCCGTTCCAAGAAAGTACGTTACTAAAAAGAAAGAACGACAGATTCACGTATCCCAATTTACCGGATACCAGCGAAATTTACCGAAATGAAATAGTGGCAATGCTGCCACAACCACAACAACTGTCGGAAACATCGCGATTAGCAAGTTCTATGAAGTTTGAAACAACATGGACAAAAAGTATTTTATATGGGCCAAATTGTCACGATCCACGGTTCTCAAGATTTCGACATTACGTTTCTAAAAAGAAAGAACGATAGATCACGTATCCCGATATACCGGATACCAGCCAAATTCACCGATATGTAATAGTGGCAAAGCTGCCACAAGCACAACAACTGCCGGGAGCATCTCGATCAGCAAGTTATATGAAGTTTGATATAAATTTCTCCAAATACAACATGGGATAGCAGTTAATTTTTTATTTGTATTACATCATTATTTTCTTGAATTAACATGTATCTGCACTCTTTCTTAACGTTTTTGTATGAATTATCAAGTTTCTAATGGTGTCCACATTAGCCCCCAGTTAAATCAATGGTTGTCCCCACTAGCCCCGTATAAGGGGCTAGTGTGGACAAATGTAAGCTCTTTTTAAAATAATTTGATAGTGCATTTATGAAAATAAAAATGCATAACTATTGATGCAATTATGAAGGCAAGGGGTATAAGTAATCGCTAAAAATTACTTTATTACAAAAATGATATATTTACATACATAATTTTGTAATTATATAAAAATTGTCCACACTAGCCCCCCCCTCCCCTACATGGTGAAAAAAATTTTAAACTTAAAAATACTTTTGAATTTTTTTTTAAAAAAACCCCCCTTAAATTTTTTTTAAAAGTACTTCAAATTAAAGCATAATTTAAAAGCTTTAAAATGATGTGTGACTCAAGATGGTATTCGGTCGTTGGATGAGAGTTTTTGGCTTTTGAACGCCCGCGGTAGGCAAAACTCTTTATTTACTCAAGAGACACGGTGGTCTTTGAAAAATTTTAATTTTTCCGGACCCTTTGGGGGACCCTTCCAGTGTCAAAATCCGCGAACGGCGAAATCGAACGTCCAGCCGTTTTTTTTTCGACATTTTCATTTTTTAACGATTTTTAGAGTATGTCTCGGTGCTTATATACATATTATGTACACATATACGTGAATATATTAGGGTGCAGCACTTTTCGAAATAATGCGAAAATTGCAAAATTGCATCAAAGATTATCTTAGGAACAGGCCTTATAACAAAGACTGCATACTTAGTTTTGGTCAAAACCCCCGAAAAGATCGCCCGCCCGAGGCTTGAATGAAGGTCTAAACGACAAAAAACATTGTTTTTTTACAGTTTTTTTAGCTTATCTCAAAAACAACGAACTTATTGGTAGTAATTCATCCCAAATCTTTGAAAGGAATTAATTTCCTACATTTTTTGTTTTTTTCTCATTGCCCTACAGTGAAGTTTACCGGAAGAAGTTAAAAATTTTTGATTCAAAAAACGGTTTTTTTCCTATAACTCAATATACAAGACACACACAAACACTTTAGACCTCAATAAATGTAGGAAATATGTTTTCCCATAGTTTTGTTTTCAATCTTTATTCTAAAAGTAAACGGTTCCCGTTATATATCCGTTTTATATGATCTTATGATGTAATCTTAGAATGGGCATAACTTTGCGAAAAAAAATCGTAGATGACCATTAATCACTTTTTTGGAAAGGGAAAAAGCAAGATGTTCAAGTTTATCTTACGAAATAGAGCAGAAAATTCCTTGCGACCTTGAAGCTAATTTGAAAAACAGCAAAAACGTCGATTCTGTGTCCAGTTTTGTAATCAGCACAACAGAGTCTATTGGAATCGTTTTTTTAAACTGGGAAAATTTCACGTTCCAGGTTTGTACGCACATCACTTAAAGTGGTGCAAAACTGTCAACATGTTTTCGAAATGGTTTTTTGTTCATTATTTTTTTATGGTTTGAAGTTTGATAAAATTGCTCATTGCTATTTGGATAGAAGAAAGGTTAGGCTTCCGTTTGGTTCATATTTCTTGTTGGTCATGTAATCAGAACGGACGCTATAGCAGTACAAAGTCAAAAATAGCAAACATGCTGACAGTTATGCTTCTTACTGTATATATGCGTAACTTTTTTTACTTTTTTTTTTTTGACGTGTACCCTTCCAATTTTTGATTCTTATATAAAAAGTGACCTCTCCACCAAGTTTGGTGAATGTGCCTCAAAAACTGTAGAATTCCACAATTTTTGAGAATTCCTCATATACGCATATCCCGTGAGCTCGATCTTTTTTTCGATATCTGAACTCCATGAGGCAAAGTTGTATTATAGTAAAAAAGTATTGAATTATTTAACGCTAATAAGCCGTACAATTTGTAGTAATCAGGATAAATATTTACAAAAAGGGAATATAACGTGAGTTATTTCTCTTTAGAGCAATGAGTTTATTAGAAATTTTCCTATTTTTTACATGTTCTCTGGCAAAATGAAGTTTGATTAAATTGAAGTGTTCGATTAGGAGCTACATGATTTACCTCATAAAAGAATAAGCTTAATCAAACAAACAGCAATTATTTGCCAGTTAAATTTATCACTTTCCTCAAATGAGGAAAGCTGAAGGAGATTTCCTGAAGAATAACCTTTGTATCGCTGTCCAATACTGCAGTCAGAATTGAAAGAAACTCAAAACATCATGGTGAACTAAAGCAGTGTACATTTCTTTGGTAATATGATGGGGTAATTCAATTCATAAGGGATCATTTGATAACATCGCAGCAAATGATCAAGGTGGGGTGGGAAGAAGATGTGAGGGTAGAAGAAACACCTAACTGCTCTCAAGATTTGTAAAGGTGACGTTCTGCTGAGGTAGTGTTGGTACTTTCACTATTCAGTGTTAATTGTTTAAACTTCTTTCCTATCTTTTCTGACTTTTAAGTCATTTCTATCCTCTTTTGAACAGTGGCTGATTTAGGGACTCAGAAATAAATTGTTATGTTCGGGTTCTGGTAAGGGTTTGTGTCACGAATCCCCCAATTACTGATTGCTAGCGGCAGAAAAGGGTCCCGACCTTTGACCTATTTCTCCTCCAGACAAACCATTTTCTCCGGTACGTTACATATTCTGGTGGGGCGTTTACCGTTCAAGCTATCACAAAGTCATGGATTTCAGGTAAGAAAAAAATTTATGAACACAACCTTGGTTTTCATTCGAATCAAAAGTTTTTAATAAGCTAAAGGTATAAAAAATGCTGTCGGACAAAAATTTTGGGTCGTTTGACGAGTCGGACACGCCGAATATGCCAAAATTACGATATATAAAAACTCATTACCACAGAGCCAATTTCTTCAGAATTGGTCAACACAAATATTCACAATCAAGTGATAACATTGTCAAGGTACATTAAGCTAGCAGAGCGAAAATGGCAGAACTGAAAAAAAAAAAAATGCCATAATTATAGGCTAATTTTGGGCCCAAACGCCGAATTTTAGGCTCTTCATTTTTTAAAAAAAAAAGTTTGCTCTGCTAGCTTAAGCTTAAGGTTTTCGGACCAAAAAAAAAGATAGTTCCATTTAAATACAAATATCTCAAGAACCAATGTTTGTATTCAAACGTGTTGTATCTCATATTAAAGGTAATTAAATTACCTACAAATGATATTCACATCACTTTTTGGTTGGTTTGTTAGTTTCGGCGAAATAAATTGATTTCTAAAATATATATTTTTTTTTTTCGAAAAAATTAACAAAAAATCAAAATCAACTGCAGATTTCTACAAGAAGAAATAACTTTTTTATAATTTTTTTTGTGTTTTGTATCATAGACTATATATTTGTGAAGAAAATAAGATACCACTTAATAAAATCGATGGAAAAATGCAAAAGTTGTATACAATTCATTGAAAAGTTACCAAAATGCGTTTTTCCCTATTTTTTTCGTTTCTTTGTACAATAATAAACTGTTCGATAACTAAAACTTTTTGTAAAACACATGAGAAAATCCAAAAAAATCTTAAAGTAGGCGTTAAAAAAAAAATACCCGTGTCTCGTCGTTTTTCTCCAGCACGTCAGATTTTGTTTTAATCGATTTTTGAAGTTTTTTAATCCACTGTTTGTACATGAAAAAAACAAAAATAACGCATTCTTGTGTTAAATCGATCCAAATAACTATATGATCCTTACATTTGAGGTGTATCATGTGTTCAGTAAACTTATGCAGGATATTACGAGGAATATTTTTGGAGAAAATTTTAACCCTCTTAGACCCTTACAAGTGGGTCATTTTGACCTAAATGTGGAGGGGTCAAAATGACCCACTTGTAAGGGTCTAAGAGGGGGTTTTAGAGAGTTAAAATTTTCTACAAAAATATTCCTCGTAATATCCTGTATAAGTTTACTGAACACATAATACACCTCAAATGTAAGGATCATATAGTTATATTCATCGATTTAACACAAAAATGCGCTATTTTTGTTTTTTCATGTACAGTGGATTAAAAAACTTAAAAAATCGATTAAAAAAAAATCTGACGTGCTGGGGAAAAACGACGAGACACCGGTATTTTTTTTTAACGCCTACTTTAAGAATTTTTTGGATTTTCTCATGTGTTTTATAAAAAGTTTTGATTACACTAGTTTACAGCCAAAATTCCCAGCGAATGCCGTTACTCATTTTATATGGAAAATGGGCTGCTGATTCCGAAAATCGCATTTTTTTTTTTTATTTCGTGTCGTTTTCGAGATATCGGTCATTTTCGGTTTTTGGACCAAAAAAAAAAGATAGTTCCATTAAAATACAAATATCTCAAGAACCAATATTTGTATTTAAACAAATAATATGTCATATTAAAGGTGATTAAATTACCTACAAATGATATCCACATCACTTTTTGGTTGGCTCGTTAGTTTCGGTGAAATAAATTAATTTCTAAAAAAAAAAATTTTTTTTTTCGAAAAAATTAAGAAAAAATCAATTTCAACTTCAAATTTATACAAGAAGACATAACTTTTTTATAATATTTTTTTTTTGTATCATAGAATATATATTTGTGAAGAAAATAAGATATCATTTAAGAAAATCGATGGAAAAATGCAAAAGTTGTATACAATTCATTGATAAGTTACCAAAATGCGTTTTTCCCTATTTTTCCGTTTTTTTGTAATAAACCGTTCGAAAATTTGAAACTTTTTGTAAAAGAAATTAGAAAATCCAAAAAATTCTTAAAGAAGGCATTAAACGGAAATACCCGTGCCTCGCCGTTTTTCTCTAGCACGTCAGATTTTTTTTTAATCGATTTTTGAAGTTTTTTAATCCACTGTACATGAAAAAACAGAAATAACGCATTCTTGTGTTAAATCGATGAATTTAACTATATGATCCTTACATCTGAGGTGTATCATGTCTTCAGTAAACTTATGCAGGATACTGCGAGGAATATTTTTGTAGAAAATTTTAACCCTCTAAAACCCTCACATGTGGGTCATTTTGACCCCCACATGAAGGTCATTTTGACCTACATGTGGGGGTTAGAGAGGGTTAAAATTGTTTACAAAAATATTCCGCGTAGTATCCTGCATAAGTTTGCTGAAGACATGATACACCTCAGATGTAAGGATCATATAGTTAAATTCATCGATTTAACACAAGAATGCGTTATTTCTGTTTTTTCATGTACAGTGGATTAAAAAACTTAAAAAATCGATTAAAAAAAAATCTGACGTGCTAGAGAAAAACGGCGAGGCACGGGTATTTCCTTTTAATGCCTTCTTTAAGAATTTTTTGGATTTTCTAATTTCTTTTACAAAAAGTTTCAAATTTTCGAACGGTTTATTACAAAAAAACGGAAAAATAGGGAAAAACGCATTTTGGTAACTTATCAATGAATTGTATACAACTTTTGCATTTTTCCATCGATTTTCTTAAATAGTATTTTATTTGCCTAACAAATTTATAGACTATGATATAAAAATACAAAATGATTTTTAAAATTTTTTTTTCTTGTAAAAATATGCAGTTGATTTAGACATTTTTGTAATTTTTTCGGAAAAATATACTCTTTTTTTCAGAAATCAATTTATTTCATCGAAACTAACGAACCAACCAAAAAGTGATGTGGATATCATTTGTAGGTAATTTAATTACCTTTAATATGGCATATTATTTGTTTGAATATAAACATTGGTTCTTGAGATATTTGTATTTAAGTGGAACTATCTTTTTTTTTCGGTCCAAAAACCGAAAATGACCGATATCTCGAAAACGACACGAAATAAAAAAAAAAAAATGCGATTTTCGGAATCAGCAGCCCATTTTCCATATAAAACGAGTAACGGCATTCGCTGGGAAAAAAAATTTTAATCATTTGTAAACTAGTGTTATCGAACAGTTTACAATATTACAAAAAAAACGAAAAAAATAGTGGTATCTTATTTTCTTCACAAATATATAGTCTATGATACAAAAAAAAAAAAATTATAAAAAAGTTATTTCTTCTTGTAGAAATCTGCAGTTGATTTTGATTTTTTGTTAATTTTTTCGAAAAAAGAAATGTTTTTTTTAGAAATCAATTTATTTCGCCGAAACTAACAAACCAACCAAAAAGTGATGTGAATATCATTTGTAGGTGATTTAATTACCTTTAATATGACATATAATACATTTGAATACAAACATTAGTTCTTGAGATATTTGTATTTAAATACAATAGAACTATCTTTTTTTTTGGTCCGAAAACCGAAAATGACCGATATCTCAAAAACGACACGAAAAAAAAAAAAAATAATGCGATTTTCGGAATCAGCAGCCCATTTTATATATGAATTGGATAGTGGCATTCACTGGGAGATTTGGCTGTTGCATAGTTTAATTATAGGCTAATTATAGGCTATTTAAATGCCCAATCGCCAAATAAAAAGCTTTCCATTAAAAAAAAAAAAAAAAAAGATTCTGCTAGGTTAAGTTTAAGCTAGCAGAGCGATTTCGAAAAAAAAAACATTTTGTACCAAAGAAAGTATTCAATAATTATAGGCTATTTAAATAACCAATCGCCAAATAAAAAGCTTTCCATTTAAAAAAAAAAAAAATTTGCTAGGTTAAGTTTAAGCTAGCAGAGGGATTTCGAAAAAAAATATTTTGAACTGAAGAAAGTATTCAATAATTATAGGCTTATTATATTTAAATGCCCCATCGCCAAAAGAAAAGCTTTTCAATTAAAAAAAAATGGACCAAATCAATTTTCTTGAAATTAGGAACTTCGAATAACAATTCCAGAAAAAAAAAAAAAAAAAAAAAAAAAAAACAACAACAAAAACTACTACAACAACAACAAATTTACTACTACTACAACAACAGTAATTTTACATAAAAGTAGGGGTAAGTGGGCGGCCTGCGGCCGCTGGTCAGGATTTAAACCCGAGACATCCAACATCGGCTTCGCGGCGGCCTTCGGCCGCGGATCAGTCTTATACAAGCGCAGAAGCTACTTATTATTTAAAAAATTAAAAATTGCGCGCGCAATTTGACTAGCAAAACTATTTGTTGGATATATCATAGACTGATCCGCGGCCAAAGGCTGCCGCGAAGCCGGTGTTGGATGTCTCGGGTTTAAATCCTGACCAGCGGCCGCAGACCGCCCACTTACCCCTACTTTAATGTAAAATTACTGTTGTTGTAGTAGTAGTAAATTTGTTGTTGTTAAATTGTTGTTGTTGGTGTTGTTGTTTTTTTTTTTTCGTCTGGAATTGTTGTTATTCAAAGTTCCTTATTTCAAGAAAATTGATATGGGCCAATTTTTTTTATAATGAAAAGATTTTCTATTGGCGATGGGGCATTTAAATAGCCTATAATTATTGAATACTTTCTTTAGCACAAAATGTTTTTTGTTTTTCGAAATCGCTCTGCTAGCTTAAACTTAACCTAGCATAATCTTTTTTTTGAAATACTTACTTTAGTTCAATATACGTCCCGTATGTGTTTTATCGAAATAGCTCTGCTAGCTTAAACTATAGCTAGCAGAGCTAACTTTTTTTTTTAAAAATGAAGAGCCTAAAATTCGGCGTTTGGGCCCAAAATTAGCCTATAATTATGGCATTTTTTTTTTTCAGTTCTGCCATTTTCGCTCTGCTAGCTTAATGTACCTTCATTGTCAGACAAAAATTTTGGGGCGTTTGACGAGTCGGACACGCCGAATATGCCAACTCCTAATTTGCAACTTTTCAGAAAAGCTAATAAACTGTTTAACTGCTTTTCTATAATGTGGCTGAATATCGTCGATGCAGCGTTGAATCTGCTCCCGCATTTTTACTAACCTCAAACTGTCAGAAATCAAACTGTTTTCTTTTTTGGTTGGCAATACTTTACCGCACAAATGGTGGCAGATTCAAATCTGGCGTGAATTATTGACACCCTTTTATCTCTGGAACTAAAAATCAGAGAGGCACGACGATTACACCAAAAGAAACATATTTATATTATACTAGCTGTTTTACTCGGCGTTGCAAGGGTTTTAATAAAAAGCCAGATTGCACTAAAAAGCTAATAACGAAAACTTTTTTTTATTTTTTAAAACAATGTTCCACCAACAGATGCTCCAATATATTAATTTTATCGGTAAAATTCCAAAAGTATCGCAAAATATTAAAATATACATTGAAAAAATCGGTAAGAGTCCAAGTTTATGGAAAAACGTCAAAAATATCGGTAAATGTCAAAAAGTATCGAAATACACCGAAGAAATCGGTAAAAGCCCAAATGTATCGAAAAACATCTAAAATATCGGCAAAAATCTAAAAGTATAGAAGAACATCTAAAGTATAGGTAAAAGTCCAAATATAACGAAAAACATACATCCAAAATATCGGTAAAAGTCCAAAAGTTTCGAAAAATATTGAAAAACATCTAAAATATCGGTAAAGTTCCCAAAATGTCGAAAAACATCCTAAAATCAGTAAAAGTCCAAAGGTATTGGAAAACATCGAAGAAATAATTATAATAATACTTGATTGTTATTATTTTGAATAAGTGGCATGTTAAAGACTAAGTTATCCTATGCGCACGATTCAAATCAATAAATACTACATATAAAAAAATCAGTAAAAGTCCAAATAAAGTGAAAAAGATCCAATGTATCGAAAAAGGTCCAAAAGTTTCGAAAAACATTGAAACACATCGAAGAAATCGGACAAAGTCCAAGTTTATCAAAAAAACATCCTATATATCGGTAACAGTTCAAATACATATATCGAAAAACATCCAATACATATATCGAAAGTTAAAAAGTTTCGAAAAATAGTGAAATAAAAATAAAATTTCGAAAAACGTACAAAATATCGGTAAACGTCCAAAAATGTCGAAAAACATCCTACATATCGGTAAAAGCCCAAAATTATTAGAAAACATTGAAGAAATCGGTGAAAGTCCAAATACATATATCGAAAAATATTCAATGTATCGAAAAGGGTCCAAAAGTTTCGGAAAATTTTGAAACACAACGAAGAAATCGGTAAAGTCCAAGTTTATAGAAAAACATCCAATATATCGGTTAAAGTCCAAAAATGTCGAAAACATCCTATATATCGGTAAAAGTCCGAGAGTTTTAAAAATATTGAAACACACCGAAGAAATCGGCAAAAGTCTAAGTTTATCGAAAAACATCCAAAATATCGGTAATGTTACAAAAAATAAATCGAAAAACATCCTATATATCGGTAAAAGCCCAAAGTTTTGAAAAATATTGAAATATATTGAAGAAATCGGTAAAAGTCTAAAAACAAAACATCCAATATATCGAAACAAAATCAAAAGTTTCGAAAAATAGTGAAATATGTACACCGTAGAAATCGGTCAAAGTCCAAGTGTTTCGAAAAACATCCAAAATATCGAAAAAAGTCAAAAAGAATTGAAAAATATTGAAAAACATGTAAAACATCGTTAAAAGTCCAAAAATATTGAGTTGGGATCACTGACGAAATCACTATAATTTTTGCTCTCATCAACAAAACAACATCAAGAATAAAAAAAAAAACAATAAATGAAAGAGACGGAAAAGACAACAACAACACATAACTCATGGCGCAGCAAGCTATAGCGACTGAAATGCAAACGATCATTTTTATGCAAGCATTGAATTTTTTTTTTTCAACAACTTCACACTTAAAAAAAAAGGTTTATCTTATAAAAACCAAAAAAAATAAGTATACAATCCTGTTCCTTACCACTTGTAGAACGTTTCAAAAAAATCGTTACATAGGGTTTTCATATAAGCAATTTTATATAAACAGTATAGAAGTATAGATTATTTTTGTACTTTAAATATTTACGAAGTTATAGCGATTTAAAATTTTTGTTTATATGGGAGGTGGGCGTCTCCTTGACCCGAACACGCCCATTTTCAACAAAAAAATAGATTCTACTAATACTATATCAGAAATCGAATTTTATTGTTTTACCTCAAACACTTTGGTTGTTATTAGTTTTACGAAACTGGAGCGTTGCAAGAATACAGAAAAGTCGCTGAAGAACAACTCATCGTAATCCCTGAAGGGGAGTGATGGGGGAATCAGATAAAGGCGCAGAACCTTACACACTTAAATGATCTAGCCGTTGCAACTCCATAAAACATTTTAGCTACAGTACACAGAGTGCCAAATTCGTAAATTTAGGAAATGAAATTAGAGATTTATTCTGATGATCCGGATATCCTTTTTATATTAAAAAAAAGTAACATCTATGTACGCAAATTTTCAGAAAATAGATCATATTATTCTCACCATAAGTTTCATGAGGTAAGACCACTCAGTTTTAAACTTTCACATATTTTAAGAGATTTTTGGAAAAAATTACCATTTTCTGAATTCATCAAGTTTAAGATGCGAATAATTACCACTTCCCGAGCAACTGGAAAACAGCTAAAGTTGTCCCAATACTAAAAAAGAATAAGGATCCCACTGACATAACGAGCTATAGGCCAATAAGTCTTTTGCCTAACATAAGTGAGGTATTTGAAATCGTGATAAGCAAAGCCATTCTATCTACATGTGACGAAAATAATGTCATACCGCAAAACCAATTTGGATTCAAAAGACAACATTCAACAGTACAATTATTATAAGATATGAATTCCCACAATATCTCATTAAAATTATTGTAGCTATGACAAAAGAAAAGAGATTTATTGTAACAAATGGTAATGTCACAATAAGTAGAACATTCGAAGTTTCGAATGGCTTGCCCCAAGGCACTGTCACTGCACCAATTCTCTTTAATATTTTTATCGCTGAGATGTTGAAAGAGATTGATATATCCTTAGCATTTGCCGATGACGTGATTTTGTACGCACATGGTCCGAAAATTGAATGTATTCAGAGAAATCTGCAAAATAAATTCAATGACTTCCAGGCATTTTGTGAAACTTGGAAACTTAAAATAAACTACTCTAAAGGCCTAACTATAATATGCATAAACTGGCATATGTCAGCATATGCAACCGTGCGAATACACACAAATTGTATGTTAAAACTTTAATGTACTTAACAAAAAGTTTCGTCAAGTTTCGTGAAATGTCATTTGCTTAAGGGAAATGCGAAACTAATCGCACTTTCCGTACAGAAACAAGTCATACTGACAGTTTTGTTTAAAAAATAAAATTTGTTTTGAAAATCAAAAAGTAAATAAAATTGAAAACGAGGAAGAAACTTTTATTTTGAATTTAATTCGAAATGTACAAGCAAAAAAGTGTCTATCACGTATAGTAAAACGGATCCATTTTACTACAACAAATTGATTAAGGAAAGGGCTTGGCAAACTGTTGCGGCAGCTTGCAACAGAGTGGCATGTAATATTTGTTCCATTTATTTTTTTTGTTGTTAATTCGCTTTTATGTTAATGTTAATAAATAGGCGCCGATTACAAACACAGATGGAAGCTACTCCGGGAGCGATTCTGTAAGGAGTTAAAAAAGATGAAATGTCCATCAGGTAGTGGTTTGAGCTACCAGAAGGAATTTGTTTCCCTAACTGAACAGGAACGAGTTCTTTTTACTTTTAGGTCGCTTATTTTTTTTTAATGTGCAGAGAACTTCAAAAGCAAACGATAACACTTTCATTTGTTTTAATTTTTGCTCCATTATTTAAAAAAAAATGCCAATTGCGATTAAATAATAAACAGTTTGACAACTCGGTAACACATTTTCTTAATTTTGTGAAAGTCAATGTAGCCATCAAAAATTTGATTATGCATTCACTAAGCATTTGAAAGGCTTTTCGTTTAGTTTTGACAGTATTTTAAGCTAGCATATGCATATTGTAGTTAGGCCTTAAATGTGAAGTAATACTATTTCGCTTACCTCTAAGACGTGGAAATCACGACCTCAGATAAAATTGGAGAAAGTTAGAGATTATTGGTGCAAATGGCTTTCATATCCCTACTAAGAGTAGTGTTCGATATTTAGGAGTTTAGGAGAACATATCAACAATATGATTGAGAAAGCTAGAGCAGTATTTATGGCTTTGAAAAGGTTGTTTTACTCACGTTATCTCCAAAGCGGAGTAAAGATTATATGTTACCAAGCATTCGCTCGTCCAATCCTAACATATGTGTGCCCAATATGGTGGAATATAAGCCCTTCATATATGGAAAAAATACGGGTTTTTGAAAGAAAATGTTTAAGAGCATGTCTGTGTATGTATCGAAGTCAGCAGTCAAATTATAGGAAATACATTTCAAACAAAAAATTAATGGATGCTTCTAGAATAGACAACGTCATACTTGGACTTATAAGAAACCATTTTGAGCGCGCAACTTCTATTGAAAATGATCCCGTATCGAAAGCGCTATATCCAAACCAATTGTACTTCGAAGACTCAATGCAAAAAGGACTATTGCCACCTGAGGCTTTTCTGTATCTCGATTCACTGGTGGCTCGACTGGAGCTTAGAGATCACACAACCCTAATATTTAAATTGTATTGTGCAATTTTATTTTTGTAGCCATTTAGTTTAAATTAGCCTTAACTAGTCTTATAGATTTTATCTTAATTAAAAAGTTAATACTTTATTAAAAGTTTTTCTCCATTTTTTCTTTAAAATTAATTGTAATATAGCAGTACAAAGACAAAACAAAAAAAAACTAGTAAGGGTGTAAATTTTGGCCTGGCCAAAAAATAAATACCCTACACTGCAGTATTTTGAAAATTTTGCTTATATGGGAGGTGCCACTCCCTCTTGTCCGAGTACACCCAGTTTTTGTTCAGAGCTTGCATTTATAGTTTTTATTGTCAGAGTGAAATTTGGTTGGATTATATCAAAAAACTCTTTCAGTATAGCATTTTGAATCTTTTGCTTATATGAGAGGTGCCACGCCCCCTTGTCTGATTTCACCCAGTTTTTGCTGAGAGCTTTCATTTATAATTCTTAGTGTCTGAGTCAAATTTGGTTCGAATATCTCAAAAAACGCTTTCAGTTTAGCGTTTTGAAGCTTTTGCTTACATGGGAGGTGCCACGCCCTCTTGTCCGAGTACACCTAGTTTTTGTTCAGAGCTTGCATTTATAGTTTTTAGTGTCAGAGTAAAATTTAGTTGGATTATCTCAAAAAACTTTTTCAGTATAGCATTTTGAAACTTTTGCTTATATGGGAGGTGCCACGCCCCCTTGTACGATTGCAACCAATTTTTGCTGAGAGCTTTCATTTATAATTTTTAGTGTTTGAGTCAAAGTTGGTTCGAATATCTCAAAAAACGCTTTCAGTATAGCGTTTTGAAGCTTTTGCTTATATGGGAGGTGCCACGCTCAGTTTTTTATCAGAGCTTGCGCTTACAATTCGTAGTACTTGTATGTATTGTGGTTGCATTGTCGTAAAAAATACTCCTGAAATTGCATTTTGAATATAATTTTTGTATGGGCGGTAGGCGTGTCCGTTGACCGATTTTGCTCATTTTCAATCCCCCGAGCTAACTTTGACGACGAAGGCAGTGTACCAAATTTCATTGAATTATCTTGCTCAGTTTTCCCAAAAAGTGTATTTCAACACACAGCCAGCCAGCCACCCAGCCAGCCAGCCAGCCAGCCAGACAGACGGACATGGCTATATCGACTCAGGAGGTGACGCTGATCAAGATTATATATACTTTTCTATACCTGCCACGCCTCCTTCTCTGCGTTACAAACGAAAGGACAAAGTGAATATACCCTGGGTGTAGGGTATAAAAACAATTTATCGATAGATTTTATATTAACTTGTAAATAGATTTTTTTATGGAGTACCTTTTAAGGTCAGTTACTTAAAAAGTATTATATAATGTAGTATTTATTGTTCTACGTTAAATATTATACGATTGTTAAGTTGGGATAAATAAATGAATTTAAAAAAAAAAAAAAACGCGAAAACTCAAAAATGGCATTATTTCTTGGTATTCTTTTAATACTTTTAATACAAAAAAATTCGGAGTTATGACCGGCTAGCGCTCTCTTATAGACCACTGTGTGCCATCCCGTGACGCTAGCTCGAACCCCCTCCCCTAGAAGCATCACGGAGTTTATGGACAGCCCCTAAGATGCCTTCCTCTTGAGTAAACAAAGAGTTTTGCCTGCCGCGGGCGTTCAAAAGCCAAAAACTCTCATCTAGCGAACGAATCCCATCTCGAATCATACATCATTTTAAAGCTATTGAATTGTGCTTTAATTTAAAGAACTTCTAAGAAAAATTTAAGGAGGGTTTTTTAAAAAAAATGCAAACGTATTTTTAAGTGTAAAAATTTTTTTTTTACCAAGTTATAGTTTTTTATAAGAACACTTAAAACTGAGTTGGACCAGTTACTAACATACTTATATCAATTTGCAAACTTTGGTGTAAGCTATCAATTTTTGAGAAAACTCCCTTTTAATGAAAATGACTAAATGACTAAATACAATATATTTTGACAACAATAGCACTAGAACCAAATTCTCCCGGATTATTGTTCTTGCACGCCAGATCTACCATATTGCCAAATTTGAGCGAAATCGGAGACAAGAAAAATTTCCGGCTGGTACGCTTGGTGTGTTTTGCTGTATATATAGAATAAAAACTTTTTTATACTTTTGTATGACTTATTCCATTTTCAGTCACAAAACATTTTGTAAATAAAGGCAAAGGAAAATTAAAACTTTTGTATGTGGTGCAAACCATGTCAAAACGATCAGGAAATGTGATCATTTAATCCGATTTGACTATAAATTGCCATAAGTGGTACAAACCATTTCAAAACGATCAAGATTTTTTTTATGGCATCCGATTTGGCTATAAATTGGCATAAGCAATAGTTGCATAGTGGAAAAAATTACTACCAAATATTTTTTCAAAATTTAAAAAAATGGCGGAGATATGGGACTTTGAAATTTTTAGGTTAGTTATTTTTGAGAAGCTATAACTACGGTTGCATTTATCCAATTTTCAATTTTATAGTGTTAAATGATTTGTCTTAAAACAGGCTTTAAAATATAAACTAGCAAACATTTTTTTTTTTTTTTATATAGTTTACACTGAAAAAAAAAAAAATTAAATTGAGTTTCCCAAAATACGTCCTTTTTAATATTTTTTATTTTTGTTGTAAAAAAAGCTACAAGTGTAGCTTACCAGTCATCTAAAAATTGGAGTGGGCCTCGCAGTGGTTCTCCAGAAAAACAATAAAATGTAGCTTTTGCCGCAATTTTTCAGTACAATTTTTTTTGAATTTGAAATTTTTAATTAAACGTTAATTTGAATTTGAAAAAAGTGCGTTGGTACTTATATTAGTACTATATAAGCAAAAAAACAGTCAATAAACTATTTTCAGCATTTGAAAATTTTTTTTTAATAAAACTTTTAAATTAAAAAAATGTACTGAAAAATTGGGGAAGATGCTACATTTTATTGTTTTTCTGGAGAACCACTGGCAGGCCCACTCCAATTTTTGGAGGACTGGTAAGTTACACTTGTAGCTTTTTTTACAAGAAAAATAAAAAATATTAAAAAGGACGTATTTTGGGAAACTCAATTTAAATTTTTTTTTTCAGTGTAAACTATATATAAAAAAAAAAAAAAAATGTTTGCTAGTTTATATTTTAAAGCCTGTTTTAAGACAAATCATTTAACACTATAAAATTGAAAATTGGATAAATGCAACCGAAGTTATAGCTTCTCAAAAATAACTAACCTAAAAATTTCAAAGTCCCATATCTCCCCCATTTTTTTAAATTTTGAAAAAATATTTGGTAGTAATTTTTTCCACTATGCAACTATTGCTTATGCCAATTTATAGCCAAATCGGATGCCATGAACAAATTTCTTGATCGTTTACACATCACGGTGGTTTTTAAAAAATTTCAACTTTTTGAAATACCACCCGCGATTTTTTTCGGGAATAGTGTTGGAGGACCCTTCTAGTATCAGAATCCGGGAACCGCGAAATCGAACGTCCAGCCGTTTTTTTTTTTCGACATTTTAGTTTTTTTAACGATTTTTGAGAATGTCTCGGATTTATATACATATTATGTACACATATATATGTATGTACGTACATATATAAACTTGTATATGTATATATGTGTAATATATATACATGTATATATATATACATACATGCATACATACATATAAAAGGTATTGTTTCCGCACCATTTATTTAAAAAAAAAATCGGTTTTTTCGTATATAAAAAAACACAAACAAAAACCGGATGCAGCAATAGTCACTCCAGATGTGATTTTTGATGCTTAATCCGAATCCGGTCTTAGAATTGCTCTATTACTTCTGGACTTTGAGATATCCCTACATATATGTATAAAGGACACCACTTTTTTTCCTATTTTTGAAGTTATATAACAAGATAAGATAATATTATGCCGTAAAATCTGGTATGACAGTTAATAGCCCTAGTTTTTTTCTTGAAAACTCAATCAAACCGATAACGATATCTTTTTTTTTGTCGGAGATATCTTTACCTAAAAAGTTAAAAAAGTGCAAAAACACGATTTTTGGATATATTGGATGTTATATGCAGGACACACAAAATTCTTCTGTGAATTTCTATTACCAGAAGCATTTAGTACTTTCTTTTGGCTTTCAATTGAGCTATTAAATGTTCATCTGCAATATTTTTCTGCGAAGTTATGTTAACTTTAAAATCACACCATGAAACTTAAAGCGAAAAATCTCGGTTTTCGGCTATATTTGAGGTTGTATACAGTACGGACGAAACTCGTCTGCTCTTTTTTACTAACCGACACATTTAAAACCATTCTTTATCTTCAAAATGAGCTAACAAGTGGTCTCTAGTAATAGTTTTCTTAAAAGTTATGACTATTTTAAGACGACATGTTGCAGCAATACGTATATTAGAAATACTCGTACACTATATTTTAGTGGCACCCCTGTGAGTTTGCACTTCATAATGTAATTTTTAAATGGTCATAACTTTGTAGAGGAATATTGCAGATCAACTTTTAATAGCTCAATTGAAAGCCAAAAGAAAGTACTAAATGCTTCTGGTAATAGAAATTCACAGAAGAATTTTGTGTGTCCTGCATATAACATCCAATATAGCCAAAAATCGTGTTTTTGCACTTTTTTAACTTTTTAGGTAAAGATATCTCCGACAAAAAAAAAGATATCGTTATCGGTTTGATTGAGTTTTCAAGAAAAAAACTAGGGCTATTAACTGTCATACCAGATTTTACGGCATAATATTATCTTATCTTGTTATATAACTTCAAAAATAGGAAAAAAAGTGGTGTCCTTTATACATATATGTAGGTATATCTCAAAGTCCAGAAGTAATAGAGCAATTCTAAGACCGGATTCGGATTAAGCATCAAAAATCACATCTGGAGTGACTATTGCTGTATCCGGTTTTTGTTTGTGTTTTTTTATATACGAAAAAACCGATTTTTTTTTTAAATAAATGGTGCGGAAACAATACCTTTTATATGTATGTATGCATGTATGTATATATATATACATGTATATATATTACACATATATACATATACAAGTTTATATATGTACGTACATACATATATATGTGTACATAATATGTATATAAATCCGAGACATTCTCAAAAATCGTTAAAAAAACTAAAATGTCGAAGAAAAAAAAACGGCTGGACGTTCGATTTCGCGGTTCCCGGATTCTGATACTAGAAGGGTCCCCCAACACTATCCCCGAAAAAAATCGCGGGTGGTATTTCAAAAAGTTGAAATTTTTTAAAAACCACCGTGACATGGTTTGTACCAAGTAATAGTAGCATAGTGAAGAAAATTACTACAAAATATTTTTTCAAAATTTAAAAAAATTGTGGAGATATGGGACTTTTTAGGTTTTCTTTATTTGAGAAGCTATAACTTTAGTTGCATTTATCCAATTCTCAATTTTATGGTGTCAAATGATTTGTCTTCAAACAGGCTTCAAAATAAAAACTAGCAAAAATAGTATTTTTTTTATTATGTAACTTACACTGAAAAAAAATGTTAAATTGAGTTTCCCAAAATATGTCATTTTTGATATTTTTTATGTTTCTTGTAAAAAAGCTACAGATGTAACTTACCTGTCCTCCAAAAATTGGAGTGAGCCTGCCAGTGGTTCTCCAGAAAAGAATTAAATGTGGCTTCTACCGCAATTTTCTAATACAATCTTTTCAATTTGTAATTTTTAATTAATACCCTTTTCACACTGGCATCGATAACGGCTCGTTTTCCAAATCATTCGTTTTTAAAACAAGATGCTTAAATTTGTATTCACACTTGAACTTTTTCGTTTTCCATGACAACTGATGTCAACTTCCTGTCATAACAATCCGAAAATTAAAAAGCAAATCGAAAAAATACATATAAAAATTAAATAAATTTTTTTTTTTTCTGGACAAACTATTTATGAAACCTTTCATCAAATATAAAACACAACACTAATGCCCCCTGCTTCTAAGCCAATACAAACTCGTTGGGTCCAAAACAGCAATACCCCAGTGTCAACGGATTTCATCTTGGTTGTCGTTGTAATATGTCTTGGAGTTGGCTATTGGCCTTGCCATTTCCTAAAGCCATTTGGAGGATTTATGTCAGAAGCTCATTTTGCGGCACAAGATAGCTAGACGAGCTTCAACATCTATGAGCATTGACAACCAATTACGGCTATCCTGTTCAAGCATTTCAAAATTTTGTAGCAGGCTCGGACGAGAGTTGGCTGCATTGATGATTTGGTAGTCGCACCTTCAAATGCTTTTCGCGAACGGTTTTGTGGCGTTGTACACGAATTTATTTTTTCCATTTGGTTGAATATTTTGTAAAAATTCCAAAATAAACAATTTTTTATACATATTTAAAATAAATAATGTTAAATAAGACATTTAAAAATTTACTACATTCACAATTTACTACATTTATTCACAATTGCACCTATTTTTGATGACAACTTGACTCTTTTTTGTAGAAAACAGCATCTCATACGTTTTATTTGTATGGAAAACCAGCCGTTTTCAAGTTGTTTTGCCTCGAAAACGAATGATATGGAAAACGAGCCGTTTTCGATCCCAGTGTGAAAAGGGTATAAACGATAATTTGAATTTGAAAGTTTTATTTAATAAAAATTTTCAATTGAAAAAATTTACTGAAAAATTGCGGAAGATACTGCATTTTATTGTTTTTCTGGAGAACCACTGGCAGGCGCACTCCAATTTTGAAAGACTGGTAAGTTACACCTGTAGCTTTTTTTTACAAGAAAAATAAAAAATATCAAAATTGACGTATTTTGGGAAGCTCAATTTTTTTTTTTTTTTCAGTGTAAGCTATGTATAAAAAAAAATTATTTTTGCTAATTTTTCTTTTAAAGCCTGTTTCAAGACAAATCATTTGACACCATTGAGAGTTGGATAAATGCAACTAAAGTTATAGCTTCTCAAAGAAAACTATCCTAAAAATTTCAAAGTCCCATATTATATCTTCGCCATTTTTTTAAATTTTGAAAAAATATTTTGTAGTAATTTTCTCCACTATGCTACTATTGCTTATGCCAATTAACGTGTACTAGAGTTCGCCTTGTGGCCGAAATTCGACCATTTCGTTTTGACCATAAAATAAAGGAAACAGTTTTTATAACATTCCTTGGTCGATAAAACACAAAAAGCTTTTAATATTCTTCCTTAGGGTTCGGGTTATCTGCATCGGTGCAGCAGCTAAGTTGCAATATCGTACTATCCATTTACCAAAATTCATAAAAATCAATCATGCTATCGTGCTATTGTATATAGTGCTATCTCTATATCTACACCAAATTTCATAAAAATTGTATGCAGTATTTTCGCCGTGAGAGCGTTTTTTCCATTTCGGGGCGTGGCACTGCCCACTGAAAACAAAATGGTCATGTTATCGTTCCTTAGTACCAATCCTATCTCCATACCAAATTTCGTTGAAACCGATGCAGCGGTTTAGCCGTGAGAGCGTTTTTTCCATTAAGGGGCGTGGCACCGCCCACTGAAAAACATAATGGTCATATTATCGTTCCTTAGTGCTAACCCTATCTTCACACCAAATTTCGTTGAAATCGATGCAGCGGTTTAGCCGTGAGAGCGTTTTTTCCATTTAGGGGCGTGGCACCGGCCACTGAAAAACATAATGGTCATATTATCGTTCCTTAGTGTTAACCCTATCTCTTTACTAAATTTCGTTAAATCGATGCAGCGGTTTAGTCGTGAGAGCGTTTTTTGCATTTAGGGGCGTGGCACCGCCCACTTAAAAAAAATATAGTCCTATGCATTACTCTTCCTCACAGCCTTTCCAACAAAAAAAAAGAAAATCTAAGCAAATCGGTTGGGATTTAGGTATAGAAACAGGGACTGAACCGATTTCGTTTGCCTATTTATATATTTATATGTAGATAGTCAAATCGGTTGCCATCAAAAAAATCTTGATCGTTTTGACATGGTTTACACCATGTTGCTAAATTTTTTTCGATTTCTGAATACTTTTTCATTGTTTTTCGATAGTAATAGGCCTTAGCCGATTTTTTCAGAGTTTTCGGATACTTTTCGATAACACTATGCAACAAATGAGTAAACATTTTTTCCCCAGGGAATGCCATTATTCATTTTATATGTAAAATGGGCTGCTGATTCCGAAAATCGCATTATTTTTTTTTTTTTATTTCGTGTCGTTTACGAGATATCGGTCATTTTCGGTTTTCGGACCAAAAAAAAAAGATAGTTCCATATAAATACAAATATCTCACGAACCAATGTTTGTATTACGTTTTATATGTCAAATTAAAGGTAATTAAATTGCCTACAAATTATATTCACATCACTTTTTGGTTGGTTTGTTAGTTTCGGCGAAATAAATTGATTTCTAAAAAAAACATTTTTTTTTCGAAAAAATTAACAAAAAATCAAAACCAACTGCAGATTTATACAAGAAGAAATAACTTTTTTATAATTTTTTTTGTTTTTGTATCATAGACTATATATTTGTGAAGAAAAAAAGATACCATTTAAAAAAATCGATGGGAAAATGCAAAAGTTGTATACAATTCATTGATAAATTACTAAAATGCGTTTTTGCCTATTTTTTTCGGTTTTTTTTAGTAAACTGTCGATAATTTGAAACTTTTTGTAAAACACATGAGAAAATCCAAAAAATTCTTAAAGTTAGCGATAAAACAAAATACCTGTGTCTCGTCGTTTTTCTCCAGCACGTCAGATTTTTTTTTAATCGATTTTTGAAGTTTTTTAATCCACTGTACATGAAAAAAACAAAAATAACTCATTCTTGTGTTAAATCGATGCAAATAACTATATGATCCTTACATTTGAGGTGTATCATGTGTTCAGTAAACTTATGCAGGATATTACGAGAAATATTTATGTAGACAATTTTAACCCACTAAAACCCCCACATGTAGGTATTTTAACCTAAATGTGGGGGGGTCAAAATGACCCACATGTAAGGTTCTTAGAGGGTTAAAATTGTCTACAAAAATATTGCTTGTTATATCCTGCATAAGTTTACTGAACACATGATACACCTCAAATGTAAGGATCATATTGTTATTTGCATCGATTTAACACGAGAATGCGTTATTTTTGTTTTTTTCATGTACAGTAGGGTGCAGCACTTTTTCGAAATAATGGGAAAATTATAGGTTGCATCAAAGGTTATCCTAGAAACAGGCCTTATTTCAAAGACTGCATACTTAGTTTTGGTCAAAACCCCCGAAAAGATGGCCCGCCCGGGGCTTGAATGAAGGTCTAAACGACAAAAATCATTGTTTTTTCGCAGTTTTTTTATTTTATCTCAAAAACCACGAAACTATTGGTAGTAGTTCTTCCTAAATCTTTGAAAGGGATTAATTTTCTACATTTTTTGTTTTTTTCTCATTGCTCTACAGTGAAGTTTGCTCTATGGAAGTCCCGGAAGAAGTTAAAATTTTTTGATTCAAAAAACGGTTATTTTCCTATAACTCAAGATAGGTTAGGTTAGGTTAGGTTGCGAGGGCATCGTTGGCATGTATACAAGCCAACTTCCACTTAGACCATTCTGCTGGTCCATTGTGATCCCTCTTTAATACGGTACATAGTTCTTTGATACATATTCAATTAATTTAATTCAGTATATTTATACAATCTTATTGAAGCTTATTCATTGGTTGTTGGCTACTATTCGTGTTCTCTGTTCCCATTTTGATGCCTTGATGTATTTCAGGATCTTAACGGGGTCCATCTCCATAAGTTCTCGCATATCCTGAAAAAAGAAGGATCCAAATATTTTAAATCTTGTTTTTGCAAGTGCAGGGCACTGGCAAAGATAATGTTGACTATCCTCTTCCACGTCGCTGTCTCCACACCATCTACAAAGATCGTCAGTCTCAAACCCCATCTGTCCCAAGTGCCTGCATAGCGTATTATGCCCTGTAACTACTGCTATAAAAGACTTTAATTCACTCTTGCTACACTTTAAAAGTAATTTAGTAAACCCTATCTTAGGAGTGTTATAAATAGTTTTGGTCGTTTGATAATGGGTCGAGTTGCCCCATCTCCTCATCATCTCCAAAACTCAAGATACAAGAGACACACAAAAACTTTAGAGCTCAATAAATGTAGGAAATCTGCTTTCCTATAGTTTTGCTTTGAAATCTTGATTCCAAAAGTAAACGGTTTTCCGCTAGAGGCCGAAATTTGTTAAAAATAATTGTGTATCATGAAAAAAGAACCTTTTATTGTTTGGTTTTAAAATATACCCAAAACTTTGATTAGAAACTAATGAAAAAACTAAAAGCTTCTAGACATGGTCTTTAGAATGGAAATCGGATTGAAATTGCGCGAGATATGGTAATTCTTACATACTTGGTATTTTTTGTAAAGTTCTAATTTTGGGTATTTTTGTTTCACAGTGTGTTTTGCATCCACAACTTAAGATTTTTTTATGTGCATTACTTTACGTTAAAGGACGATAAACAGTGCAACTTTCAAGGCCAAGAATGTCAAAACCGGTTTGTGATTTCCTTGCGAATATCAGCCTGAGAGTTTGGATTTTTTTCCATTTTTGTCAAATACGTCTTTTTTTGAGTATGAGCGACTGTATACCCTAAATACCGTAAAAAATGTGTACTATTATATCCAAAAAACTGTAGGAAATATATTTTGCTCCTGATAATCATCTTTCCACAGCTAATAGTTTGTGCCCTAGAGGCCGATTTTTGTGATAAAAAAAATCGAATTTTTAGAAATTTTTATTTCGAAGTGACCTTTTGATGTTTTTGCTTGCAAATTTTCCCAAATCTTTTGTAAAAAATTTAAGATAAGTTTAAAAGCTTTCAAACGTAGTCCTTAGAATAGAAATCGGTTGAAATTTAAAATGACCAAAAATCATATCTGCACAATAAAAAAATACTCTTATGTCTCTCTCTTATAACTTTTATATCTTGCATGAATTCCAACCGATTTCTTTTTCAAAGACCACGTTTGAAAGCTTTTAACTTTTTCTTAAGTGCCCTTTTAAAATTTTTGGAAAATTTGCAAGCAGAAACATCAAAAGGTCACTTCGAAATAAAAATTTCTAAAAATTCGATTTTTTTTTTCACAAAAATCGGCCTCTAGGGCACAAACTATTAGCTGTGGAAAGATGATCATCAGGAGCAAAATATAGCAAAATATATTTCCTAAAGTTTTTTGGATATAATAGTACACATTTTTTACGGTATTTAGGGTATACAGTCGCTCATACTCAAAAAAAGACGTATTTGACAAAAATAGAAAAAAATTCAAACTCTCAGGCTGAAATTCGCAAGGAAATCACAAACCGGTTTTGACATTCTTGGTCCTGAAAGTTGCACTGTTTATCGTCCTTTAACGTAAAGAAATGCACATAAAAAAATCTTAAGTTGTGGATGCAAAACACACTGTGAAACAAAAATACCCAAAATTAGAACTTTACAAAAATACCAAGTATGTAAGAATTATCATATCTCGCGCAATTTCAATCCGATTTCCATTCTAAAGACCATGTTTAGAAGCTTTTAGTTTTTTCATTAGTTTCTAATCAAATTTTTGGGTATATTTTAAAACCAAACAGTAAAAGGTCGCTTTTTCATGACACACAATTATTTTTAACAAATTTCGGCCTCTAGCGGAAAACCGTTTACTTTTGGAATCAAGATTTCAATGCAAAACTATAGGAGAGCAGATTTCCTACATTTACATATTGAGGTCTAAAGTTTTTGTGTGTCTCTTGCATCTTGAGTTATAGGAAAAAAATCGTTTTTTGAATCAAAAAATTTTAACTTCTTCCGGGACTTCCATAGGGCAAACTTCACTGTAGAGCAATGAGAAAAAAACAAAAAATGTCGAAAATTAATCCCTTTCAAAGATTTAGGAAGAATAACTACCAATAGTTTCGTGTTTTTGAGATAAAAAAAAAAAACTGCGAAAAAACAATGATTTTTGTCGTTTAGACCTTCATTCAAGCCCCGGGCGGGCCATCTTTTCGGGGGTTTTGACCAAAACTAAGGATGCTGTTTTTGTTTTAAGATCTTAATCTATGATCATTTTTGATGCACTAATTTTTTTTGAATTTTGCTGCACCTTAATGTACAGTGGATTAAAAAGCTTCAAAAATCGATTAAAAAAAAATCTGACGTGCTGGAGAAAAACGACGAGACACAGGTATTTTGTTTTATCGCTAACTTTAAGAATTTTTTGGATTTTCCCATGTCTTTTACAAAAAGTTTCAAATTATCGACAGTTTACTAAAAAAAACCGAAAAAAATAGGCAAAATGCATTTTAGTAATTTATCAATGAATTGTATACAACTTTTGCATTTTCCCATCGATTTTTTTAAATGGTATCTTATTTTCTTCACAAATATATAGTCTATGATACAAAAACAAAAAAAATTATAAAAAAGTTATTTCTTCTTGTATAAATCTGCAGTTGATTTTGATTTTTTGTTAATTTTTTCGAAAAAAAAAAAATGTTTTTTTTAGAAATCAATTTATTTCGCCGAAACTAACAAACTAACCAAAAAGTGATGTGTGAGTAATTTGTAGGTAATTTAATTACCTTTAATATGACATACAATACATTTAAATACAAACATTAGTTCTTGAGATATTTGTATTTAAATGGAACTATCTTTTTTTTTTTGGTCCGAAAATGACCGATATCTCAAAAACGACACGAAAAAAAAGAAAAACAATGCGATTTTCGGAATAAGCTGCCCATTTTACATATGAAATGGATAGTGGCATTCACTGGGAGATTTGGCTGTTGCATAGTGTAATTTATGATTTTCATGGAGTTTTTCAATACTTTTTCAATTAACTCCTCAACTTTTTCGATTGATTTCGATACTTAATGATAAATTCAGATTCCTATAGACTTTTTTGATGTTTTTGGATAGTTTTTGATTAATTCCGATTCCTGTAGATTTCTTCGATATATCTCAATTACTTCAGACTTGACTATATATATATATATATATATATATATATTGACTATATCGATATTTTTTCGAATACTTCTGATTCATGCAATTTCTTTTGGTATTTTCAATGACTCCGATTACTGTGGACTTTTTCGATATTTTTGATAATTTCCGACCTTGTTAAAAATTTCATATGGTTTTCGATAATTTCCAGGTTTAACATGTTTATTGGATGTTTTTCCGATAATTTTCCATCCTTACTGACTTTTTTAATGTTTTTTTTCACAATTTTAGTTAATTATAGAAAAAACATCGAATAAGTCCACTAAAGTCTAAGTTATCGAAAAACAAAGAAAAAGTCCACAAGAATCGGAATTATTCGAAAGTTATCAAAAAAGTCTATAGGAATCTGAATTATTCACAAAGTATCGAAATCAATCGTAAAAATTGGTAAAAGTCAGAAATTATCTAAAAACACTGAAAAAATCGGCTAGATCCTAAAACTATCTAAAAAGAGTACAGGAATCGGAATGAATCGAAAAGCATCGAAAAATTCGGCAAGAATCATAATTTATCGAAAAGTATCCGAAAACTCCGAAAAATCGGCGTGGGCCTTAAATCAGGCGAAAAAGCCTCTAGGTATCGAAACTAATTTAGCAACACACAAAAGTTTTGATTTCCCTTTGTCTTTATTTACAAAATTTTTTGTGACTGCAAATGGAATAAGTCATAAAAAGTGTAACAAATTTTTTAATTTATTATAATTGAAAGTGCAATAAGTCCATTCAGAGCAAAAAAACTCGACTATTTTCTATCACACTTGTAAAAATTTAAATGGCATAACAAAATGTCAATTTACAGTGGTAAACACTTTACACTAGTTTAATAATGCCGACCAATATTTTTAAATTGATTTAAAAGCAAAACCTTCTGTATAGCAGTAGTTGGAAAACTGGACTTATTAGACTTTCAAAAAAAGAAAATTTTACAAAAATGAAAAGTTCTTTTGAGTAATTTGTGATGAAATCGTGGTCTAACGAGTTTAATTTTCAATATAAAAAGGGGACATATAGCTAACTATAACTACCACAAACTCAATTTTTCCAAAATTGGACTTATTCCACTTTCAAATAAACCCGTTCATATGTTTATAAATAAAAATTGGATTATCTTCTAGAAAATCTATTTATTTCATCTTTTGTACAATTTTTTTACTTTTTTGTTTTTGCTGCCTCCATTGCTTTTTTGCAATGTGCAAAATGTGTTTGCTGTAGGAAAAGTGCCAAATTATCGCATTTCGCACTTTTTCACCGTTGCAAGGGTATTCCGCAACCAAGAGTGAATACCACAAAGTTTTTGTTTTCAACAATCAAAAGCACTACGTGATGAAAGCCACCACATTAGCCAAATATTGAACTGCTAGTGTAACAACAACAGCTGTGATTGAGCCGCTTTCAAAGTTGAAATTGGTACACAAGGTGAATGTAACCGAGTGACCTCGATTTGAATTTTCGCTTTGCCACTTCACTGTCTCTCGGATAACTTAACCAAAATTTCATTTCTCTCGTTCTGTTGTTCATTGTTCTACGTACATACACACGATACCTAACACCACGCTCAGCGCTTCCGAAACCGGCACTTGGGCACATTCAAAATCTTGTTTGGGCACTCAGTTTTTGTCCAGCTACAAAAATGAAATCCTCAGAGCCTGGGAGAGAGCATTATTCTCTGTTTAATTTATTTCCAAATATTTGAATTGGCAAATATTAAAGGGGCGGAAGTCATGAATTTTGACATAAGTATTAGTTTTCTTGCAAATTCCTTAGGGCAGAGGATAAGTCTATTGTCTTGTGTTATAAGGAAGCCTGAAAAAAATTTCCCTTTACCTCTACAGCCTCTTAAATTATCAGTTTTTTGTTAAAAATGCGGAGCTTTACCAACGTTAGTAGTGGAAATCTTCAAAGCTGCCCAGTGACTCGACGAGCAATAAATCATGCAATAGTTCAGGTCATAACAGCAAAATAGTGGAGACACAAAATGTTATGAAATAAAAATTTCTTAACATCAAATCACATGAAATTTTGGCATAAAAAAGAAATTATAATATAAATTATAACATAACTCTTCTCTTCTTATACGAGCTAAAATTGTATGTTTGTTTGTACTTATTTCTGTGTCAAATATTTTTTCTCCGAAAACGGCTACAACGATTTTAATGAAACTTAGAATAGTGTTCGATATTAGCATATAATGAAGAATGAGCTAGGTTTGAACTTTATAAATGCTCACCAGGGGGCGTGGCACCACCCTAAATTTTAAATTTGATTTAATCATAACTCGCAAACCATGCAAGGTATTTGGATGAAATTTAGTGAACAGGTTAGACGTAATAATACCTTGTGACAGACAAAGGGGGATCGGGCGGGATCGAAGAAGTGCCACGCCCACTTTTTAACCATTGAAAATTTTTATTCAATATTACTCGAAAACGACTCCAACAATTTTAATGAAAATTTAGAAGATGTTACCTCTGCAAACAAGGATTAATATGTGATGCGCCGTTATATTGGAAAAAATCGTTGAAGGGCGTGGCACCGCCCACATAAATATAAAACGGTATAAAAAGAAAACTAATAAAGAAAACATTCTGAAACTAACTGTGTGAAGCCTAATTGTGCTAGGGCATCTCTGTTCTGAAAGTGGGCAAAATATCGCCGTTGAACGTGGAACCTCCCATTCAAGCAAAATACGTTAAATGGTATTTCCCGCAAATGTAACAAGATATTTTAATGAAATCTGGTATGTAGGTACTACTTAGCAATGCCTTGAAATAACCGAAAAGTGGGCGGTATCGAAGAAGTACCACGCCTCCTTTTTAATCTTTGAAAGTTTTGATTCAATATTACTCGAAAACGACTCCAACAAATTGTGTAATGAAAATGTAAGAGAAAATAAGTGATAATATGTGACAAGTCGTTAAATTAAAAAAACTCGTGGAAGGGCGTGGCACGGCCGACAAAAAATTTAATACGTTATAAAAAGGAAACTACAAAAGCAATCTTTCTGAATTTAACAGTAGGGAGCCTACTTGCCATTAGGCACCTACGAACTGAAAGTAGGCAAAATATCGCCTGTGGGCGTGGAACCTCCCATACAAGTAAAACACATTAAATGCCATTTCTCGCAAGTGGTACAACATATTTCGATGAAATTTGGTATGCGGATCTGGATCATGAGTGTCTAAAGCATAACGAAAAATGGGCTTTGTTAAATAATTGCCACGCCCACTTTTTTCCAAAATAAACAATTTGGTAAATGGAATGAACATTATATTTCTTTTATGCAGTCTTATCTAGTTTTTGACGCTGAATCCGTCTTCATCAGCAGAACTGTCATTACACCTGCAGGATTTTGAAAAACCCTTGCTTGAAGGTGAAGAAAACACTGTGTTAAGTCTTACAGCGTAGCTACAAGAAAAGGTGAAATTCTTTTTTCTTAATGGCATCGAATAGCCACACTTTTCCTCATCAAAATATCCTTTCGGATTTTTCCAATAGGACTCTTATTTTCCGACTATCAATGTCTTTTAATGGACAAAAAATGGGCGGAATCAAAGAAGTGCCACTCCCACTTTTTAACTCTTGAAAATTTTGATTTAATATTACTCGAAAACGACTTCAACAATTTTGATGAAAATTTAGGAGATTTACCACTGCAAACAAGGATTAATATGTTATATGCTGATACATTGGGAAAACTCGCTGAAGGGCGTGGCACCGCCCACAAAAATATAATGCGCTATTAAAAGAAAGCTAATACAGCAATCATTCTGAAATTAACTGTGGAGAGATAACTTGCTATAAGGCATCTGTGATCTGAAAACGGGCGAAATATCGCCGTTGCGCGTGGAATCTCCCATACAAGCAAAATAACTTAAATGCTATTTCTCGCAAATGATGCAAGGTATTTTAATGAAATTTGGTATTTAGGTGCTACTTATCAATGCATTGTAATAAACGAAAAGTGGGCGGTGTCGAAGAAATGCCTCGCCCTCTTTTTAGCCATTGAAAATTTTGATTTAATATTATTCGAAAACGACTCCAACAATTTTAATGAAAACTTAGGAGACGATACCACTGCAAACAAGGATTAATGTGTGATATGCCGCTATATTGAAAAAACTCGTTGAAAAGCGTGGCACCGCCCACAAAAACAAAATACGCCATAAAAATAAAACTACTAAAGCAATCTTTCTGAATTTAACTGAAGGGAGTCTACTTGCTATTAGGCACCTACGATCTGAAAGTGGGTAAAATATCGCCGGTCCGCGTGGAACCTTCCATACAAGAAAAACACATTTAATGCTATTTCTCGCAAATGGTACAACATATTTTTATGAAATTTAGTATGAGGGTCTGGATCATGAGTATCTAAATCATAACGAAAAGTAGGCGTTGTTCAATAACTGCAACGCCCACTTTTTACCAAAATAAAAATAATAATAATAACTCTGGTACAAAAAAAAAAAAAAAAAAATGGAATGAACTTTCTTACATGCAGACGCTGAATCCGTCTTCATCAGCAGAAACGTCATTATACCAGCAGGATTTTGAAATATCCTTGCCTGAAGTTAAGTTAGCTACAAGAAAACGTGAAATTCTTCTTTATTAATGGCATCGAATAGTCACACTCTTCCTTATCAAAATATCGTTTCGGACTTTTCCAATAGGTCTCTTACTATCCCCATACAAAAGACGAAATATTTTGGGTGCGTGGCATATCCCATTTATTTATTTTAGGGCACTCTATTTGACAAAAAAAAAATTGTGTTTTTGATATTTTTCTATTGCTTCCTATACCATTCGATACTTTCCGATATTTTGTTTATTATTATTCTCATCGGTGAATTTATCATTTTGAAAGCATGAACATTGGAGGTGAAAAGATACGAATTGAATCACAAAAAATAGCTATGAATAAAAAACACCGACTAAAGTAAATAAGATCAGATCGTTGACCGAGAAGGGATCGGTCTCCAGGAACTAATTACACTAGTTTACAAATGATTAAAAATTTTTTTCCCATTGAACGCCATTATTCCTTTTACATGTAAAATGGGCTGCTGGTTCCGAAAATTGCATTATTTGTTTTTTATTTTGTGCCGTTTTCGAGATATCGGTCATTTACGGTTTTTGGACCAAAAAAAAATATACATAGTTACACATAAATACAAATATCTCAAGAACTAATGTTTGTGTTTAAACGTATTATATGTTATATTAAAGGTAATTAAATTATCTACAAATGATTCTCTCATTACTTTTTGATTGGCTTGTTAGTTTCGGCGAAATACATTGATTTCTAAAAAAAACATTTTTTTTTTCGAAAAAATTAAGAAAAAATCAAAATCAACTGCAGATTTATACAAGAAAAAATTTTGTAAATAATTTTGTTTTTTAATATCATTGTCTATATATTTGTAAAGCAAATAAATTACTATTTAAGAAAATGTATGCAAAAATGTAAAAGTTTGATATTGATAAATTACTAAAATGCGCTTTTGCCTATTTTTATACCCTACACCCAGGGTATATTCACTTTGTCCTTCCGTTTGTAACGCAGAGAAGGAGGCGTGGCAGATATAGAAAATTATATATATTCTTGATCAGCGTCACCTCCTGAGTCGATATAGTTATGTCCCTCTGTCTGGCTGGCTGGGTGGCTGGCTGGCTGGCTGGCTGGCTGGCTGGGTGTTGAAATACACTTTTTGGGAAAACTGAGCAAGATAACTTAATGAAATTTGATACACTGCCTTCATTATCAAAGATAGCTCGGGGGATTGAAAATGAGCGAAATCGGTCAACGGACACGCCTACCGCATATACAAAAAATATATTGAAAATGCAATTTTAGGAGTATTTTTCACGACAATGCAACCAAAATACACATAAATACTAAGAATTGTAAGCGCAAGCTCAGAGAAAAAACTGAACAAATTCGGACAAGAGGGCGTGGCACCTCCCATATAAGCAAAAGCTTCAAAACGCTATACTGAAAGCGTTTTTTGAGATATTCGAACCGAATTCGCCTCAGACACTACGAATCAGAAATGAAAGCTCTCAACAAAAATTGGGTGAAATCGGACAAGGGGGCGTGGCACCTCCCATGTAAGCAAAAGTTTCAAAATGCTATACTGAAAGAGATTTTTGTGATAATCCCACCAAACTTCACTCAAATACTAAAGGCTATAAATGCACGCTCTAAGCTAAAACTAGACGAACTCGGACAAGAGGGCGTGGCACCTCCTATACAAGCAAAAGCTTCAAAACGCTATACTGAAAACGTTTTTCACTCAGACACTAAAAACTGTAAATCCAAGCTCTGCACAAAAACTGGGTGAACTCGAACAAAAGAGCGTAGCACCTCCCATATCAGCAAAATTTTAAAAATACTGCAGTGTAGGGTATTTAATGTTTGGCCAGGCCAAATTTTACACCCTTACTAGTTTTTCGTTTTTTTTGTAATAAACTGTTCGATAATTTGAAACTTTTTGTAAAACACATGAGAAAATCCAAAAATTCTTAAAGTAGCCATAAAAAAAAAATACTCGTGTCTCGTCGTTTTTCTCCAGCACGTCAGATTTTTTTTTAATCGATTTTTGAAGTTTTTTAATCCACTGTACATGAAAAAACAAAAATAACGCATTCTTGTGTTAAATCGATGTATTTAACTATATGATCCTTACATCTGAGGTGTATAATATGTTCAGTAAACTAATGCAGGATATTACGAGGAATATTTTTGTAGACAATTTTAACCCTCTAAAACCCCCACATGTAGGTCATAATGACCTACAGTTTATTACAAAAAAGCGCATTTTAGTAATTTATTAATGAATTGTATACAACTTTTACATTTTTCCATCGATTTTCTTAAATAGTATCTTATTTGCTTTACAAATACATATATAGACTATGATATTAAGGAACAAAATAATTTAAAAAATTTTTTTTTCTTGTTTTAATCTGCATTTGAGTTTGATTTTTTCTTAATTTTTCCGAAAAAAAATGTTTTTTTTAGAAATCAATGTATTTCGCCGAAACTGACAAGCTAATCAAAAAGAGACATGAGTGTTATTTGTAGGTAATTTAATTACCTTTAATATGACATATAAAACGTTTAAACACAAACATTGGTTCTTGAGATATTTGTATTTAAATGGAACTATCTTTTTTTTTTTGGTCCAAAAACCGAAAATGACCGATATCTCGAAAACGACACGAAATAAAAAAAAAATAATGCGATTTTCGGAATCAGCAGCCCATTTTACATATAAAATGAATAATGGCATTCACTGGGAATTTTGGCTGTAAACTAGTGTTATTTATAGTGAAAAAATAGTCAATAACTATTCCCTAAGTGGCTGAAAAAATTGTTTTGCTCGAAACAGGCACCTTTGGGCACCGATTTTTTTTTAAATTTTGGAAGCGCTGACCATGCTTGCGAACAACTAAACGAAAAGGTTGAACATCGAAATGAGAGAAAATTCTTTAAATTAAAAAAAAAAAACAAATTAACTATACTGAACGTCAAATGTTCGGGATTATTGTGTAATAACCATGTCATGGACTTTCTCTCACTCTCTTGCGCGTTACGTTTTTCTTTTGCGCGCTCTGTCTTTCTTTTTAGATGACTGCTTTTGAAAACAACATCCAATGTTTCTGTTTGGGGCAAAACACACTCACGCATGCGTCTTTAACTTTCTCATCATTTGTATGTAATAATTGACATAATTTGATAGTGAGGTAACATTTACGTTAGCAAGAGTTTTAAATGTTCTTCTCTGCTTTTGTTGTAGGTGCATATTAATATAAAACTAGTAAGGGTGTTACCTTTGGACTGGCCAAAAATTATATACCCTACACAGAGAAAACAACATTGTCAAAAGTGGCAGAAACGTAGTTATTTTAACCAAATTTTGAGCTTGGCTTGTTTTTTACAGTTTTGACTAAGCGCGTTGCTAAATGGGTTTCAACTACGTTTTTGAGTGATTTAATTTTTAATATTTTCTTGTCGAGTACGGTTTCTGACAAGATTTAACTAAAACTGTTCTGATAAGGCTATATACATGTTTAAGTATGAAAATATATAAATATGTATGTGGAAGTAGCCGAAACATATGTAATCAATTTCCATGTTAACATTTGCTTGCGTCTATGGTTGAAAAATTGTAAAAATGACTGTTTAATTAGTTCAATATAAAATTACATTACTGACATTATTTTCAAATTTTATGCTTTAAATAAAATTTTTTGATAATTTTATATTGAACTAATTAAACAGTCATTTTTGCAATTTTTCAACAACAGACGCAAGCAAGTGTTAACATGGAAATTGATTACATATGTTTCGGCTACTTCCACATACATGTTTATATATTTTTCATATATAAACATGTATATAGCCTCATCAGATCAGTTTTAGTTAAATCTTGCCAGAAACCGTACTCGAACCAGTGACTCCGGTTTCTAATGAAAGAAACGCGGTGCTTAAGCGAATGCGCTATAGGTCACGAGTAAACTCTCTGAACTGGATCGCCATTATGAGTAAATCATAAGGCTCACTAGCGCCGTCTGTTTTTCCCCTGTTATGCATCTCCCCGCTGTTTGTAAGTCGTTGATATTATACTTTTCTTGCAAAACGAATCGAAAACCAACCTACCAACAAAATTTTTTGGTTTTTTTACCTATACATTTTGCCTTGTTTTTGTAATGTTGCTGTTTTTACTCAAAAACACAGAACAGTAAGCTCACACCACAAAACACTTGACACGTGATTTTTTGGTAGCTAGTTAAATTTTTTCTGTTTTGATATTGGGGAGATTTGAACTTGGAACCTGTCGGGTGATATATGCGGACTTTAGCAACTCAGCTACGGGCATCATTATTGTGAAGTTGACTGAAAGTCTATTTGTTTTGAAATGAGCTGATTTGGATTTAACATCGTTTCGTGAGTGCTTTAACTACTCTTCGTAGCTGACTTGGATTTTACTAGGTTTCGTAGTATTTTGACTACGTTTCGTTGCTGATTTGGATTTGAAGCTTTCAATAAAGCATTTTTTAACTTTTACTTATATGGGAGGTGCCACGCCCTCTTGTCTGAATTAACCTAGTTTTTGGCTAGAGCTTGCAGTAACTATTCCTAATACTTATGTATATTTTTGGTTGCGTTATCGTGAATAATACTCATAAAATTGAGTTTTAAATATATTTTTTGTATGGGTGGTAGGCGTGTCCTTTTACCGATTTTGCTCATTTTCAATCACGCGTGCTAACTTTTACAACAAAGGTAATGTACCAAATTTAATCGAATTATCTTGCTTAGTTTTCCCGTAAAAAAAAAATTTCCACAGACGGACAGCCAGCTAGCTAGGCAGACATGGCTATATAGACTCAGGAGGTGACGCTGATCAAGAATATATGTATGTACAAGTACAAAGTGAATATACTCTGGGTGTAGGGTATAACTATTAAGGGTGTAACCTTTGGCCTGGTCAAACATTAAATACCCTACACTGTAGTATGTAGGGGAGATGTGTGTACCTTGGTCCTAGTGTACCTCGGTCCGAGTGCCGGTTACCACTCAACAGTTGCACGTGTACGATAATGTTCTTCTATGGAACTTTCCACTCATACTGCTGACTGATATTAGTAGACTTCAGACCGTCAAACTGTATGCGTGAATAAAATGTGACGGAAAAAGTGTTTTTGGCTTATAAAAATTAGTTTTTGGAGTAAACTACGAAACGTTTTGTGAGAAACTTACTTGAAATATTTCAGTTTTATAAAATCAGGAAGGAAGTTTAGTTACTGTTTTAAGCTTTTAGTGTGTTTTAGATGTTTTTATTAATATATGTTATGGGTGCTGACAGTTTTTAAAACATGCTGTCTGTGTGTACCTTGGACCTATGCTTATTTACCAGAGAGCTATTTTCGACGGGCAACCAGGAAGCCATAATCGCCTTTCAATATAATACTATTATTATTATTTACGTGATTAATGTATTTATTTGCAACCATTTTTGTTTAATTAATGGTTTTTTTCTAAATGCACTTTTATGTCTTATAACACTAGTCTACAGCCAAAATTCCCAGTGAATGCCACTATCCGTTTTATATGTAAAATGAGCTGCTGATTCCGAAAATCGCAATATTTTTTTTTATTTCGTGTCGTTTTCGAGATATCGGTCATTTTCGGTTTTCAGACCAAAAAAAAAAGATAGTTCCATTTAAATACAAATATCTCAGGAACAAATGTTTGTATTCAAACGTACTACATGTCATATTAAAGGTAATTAAATTACCCACAAATGATATTCACATTACTTTTTGGTTGGTTTGATAGTTTTGGCGAAATAAATTGATTTCTAAAAAAACATTTTTTTTTTCGAAAAAATTAACAAAAAATCAAAATCAACTGCAGATTTATACAAGAAGAAATAACTTTTTTATAATTTTTCTTTCTTTTGTGTCATAGACTATATATTTGTGAAGAAAATAAGATACCACTTAAAAAAATCGATGGAAAAATGCAAAAGTTGTATACAATTCATTGAAAAGTTACCAAAATGCGTTTTTCTCTATTTTTTTTTGTTTTTTTGTACAATAATAAACTGTTCGATAATTTGAACTTTTTGTAAAACACATAAGAAAATCCAAAAAATTCTTAAAGTAGGCGTTAAAAAAAAATACCCGTGTCTCGTCGTTTTTCTCCAGCACGTCAGATTTTTTTTTAATCGATTTTTGAAGTTTTTTAATCCACTGCACATGAAAAAAACAAAAATAGCGCATTCTTGTGTTAAATCGATGAATTTAACTTTATGATCCTTACATCTGAGGTGTATTATGTGTTCAGTAAACTTATGCAGGATATTACGAGGAATATACAACTTTTGCATTTTTCCATCAATTTTTTTAAGTGGTATCTTATTTTCTTCACAAATATATGGTCTATGATACAAAAAAAAAAAATTATAAAAAAGTTATTTCTTCTTGTATAAATCTGCAGTTGATTTTGATTTTTTGGAAAAAAAAAATGTTTTTTTTAGAAATCAATTTATTTCGCCGAAACTAACAAACCAACCAAAAAGTAATGTGAATATCATTTATAGGTAATTTTATTACCTTTAATATGACATATAATACGTTTGAATACAAACATTTGTTCTTGAGATATTTGTATTTAAATGGAACTATCTTTTTTTTTGGTCCGAAAACCGAAAATGACCGATATCTCGAAAACGACACCAAATAAAAAAAAAAAATATTGCGATTTTCGAAATCAGCAGCCCGTTTTACATACAAAATGAATAATGGCATTCACTGGGGAAAAATTTTTTTATCATTTGTAGACTAGTGTAATTTTAGTTTATGATAATGCGAGCTTGCACTTATAGTTCTTATTGTCTGAGTGAAATTTTGTTGAATTATTTCCAATAACGCTTTCTGTATAGCATTTTGAAGCTTTTGTTTATATGGAAGGTGCCACGAAGTTTTCTGAAGGGCCCGGACTTAAGCAGAAATCAATAAAATTTGTAGTAGTCTTTTGCAAGCTTGAAAAATAGATTTTAGAGGCCCGGCATGAACACGATACACTTGAGAAAAAGCCCGGGCCCGCACAGTTATTATTTTTTTTTTTTTTTTTCAAAGGAGAAAAAACTTGAGCGTTTTAGTCAATTCTAATAAGTTTTTTGGTTCACTTAACTTACTTTATTTTCATTCTAAGCACTACAATTATGCATTATTTTCCATAATTGTGTCCAAGTTTTTGCTTCCTAGCTTGCTTGTGATTTACGGGCCTCTAAGTTAGGCCTTTTGTGGTTAGGTTAGAAAGGCCGAGCCCGTCGCTTTTAAGTAGAGCCCCGTGGACATCTTTACACTCAACTATAAAAAAATAAAATTCATAAAATTAACATCCTTTTACACGCTTCATAACTTAAAAACCGAATCCTTTAGTAGCCGAAGACTTTTGTAAAATATTTAAGAAAAAAAATAAAAAAGTTATCGGTTAGTTCTTTCTTATTCCATCTAAAACTAAAAAAGGCGATTTCCCAAATATGTAAAATTGGCGTTATGAGGCCAAAACCATAAGGTTTCAAAAAAATTTTGAAAATAAAAATAGACTTAAAATTGGCAATACGCTTTAACTTTTGCCGTAACTTCGAAACTACTGATCTTTTCAGAAACATTCTTAAATGAACTTTTGTGCAGAGTTACTATGCCAACAATATCTTAGAAAGAAAATGAAATTTATTGTACAAAAATAGCAATTTTTAAAAAAAGGTTCATGACTTTTTTTCTAGAAATTAGTTTTTTGTAATTTCAAAGAGAGAAAAATCTTATGTTGAAGGGAATTAAATGTAGAGTAATTAAAAAAAATTATTTATATATATGAAATTTTTAGGTTATGGAGCCCCAAAGCTAACAAGAAATATAATTTTTTAGTGTTTTTTTCCTTCTTAATTTTTGATTTGCTTGCTTGTCATATCTTCTAAACTTATTTGGGGTCGCTGAACACGAAAATAGCTTTTGTTTTCGATTTTTTAAGGCCTCTCAGCACAGACTATCGAAAATTTCAATTGTCGAGCTCGCCACCCAAAAAAAATTTAAATCAAGTTAACTCCAAAAAGGTGTTAAAATGTGCTATGAAGTGTCTTGTAAGATTTAAAGGAAAATCATACAAAACCATTTCATATGAAACTAGCAAAAAATTTCTTCCTTCCAATAAATTAGAAAAAATTAAAATATTTAATTTTTCCAATTTTGAGACCAGCTATATACAATAAAAATTAATATTTTTAATTGATTTTTTCATTTTAATTAATTAACATTTAATTTCTTATAATAAACGATTTCCAGAACAAATATTCCGCCCTTTAAAATTTACAAAAAATCGTTTTCTAGGCATGAATATTTTCTTGAAAAATTTAATTTTTAGACCGAAATCTTCTAAGAAGACAATATTGGCCTAGATGTTCTCTACAAAGATTGACTTATGGACATATCCGAAAAAACCAATAGTTTCGAAGTTACGGGCAGTTAAAAAAATTGCCTTTTTAAGTACATTTTCCAAGCTTTGATCGCAGACCGACTGAAACCTTATTTGTTGACCTTTATTTTATGAATATGAGCGAGAAGCAAACAAAATCACAACTATACACATTTCATAAATCTCGTGGACATCCTTGCGGTTACGGAAAAACAAATTCGCTCGACGATGTGATAGTCTCGAATAAAAAAAAATCTAGTAGTGGAGGGGGCCCGGTATATAATAACCCCCGGGCCCGGATTTTCTCTCCACGCCCCTGGCCACGCCCACTTGTCTGACTTCGTCTAGTTTTTGCTCAGAGCTTGCGCTTACCGTCCTTAGTATTTATGTATATTATGGTTGGTTTTCAAGACAACGCATAATACACATAAATACTAAGGATGGTAAGCGAAAACTCTGAGCAAAAACAAGACGAAATCGGACAAAAGATTGTGGCACCTCCCATACAAACAAAAGCTTCAAAGTGCTATACTAAAAGCTTTTTTTAAGATAATCCAATTAAATTTCACTCTGGCGGTAAAAACAGTAAAAGAAAGCCCTTGGCAAAAACTAGGCGACCTCGGATAAGAGGGCGTGGCACCTCGCATATAGGCAAAAGCTTCAAAATGCTATACTGAAAACGTTTTTTGTGGTAATCCAACCAAATCTCACTCAGACACTGAGAACAGTAAGTGCAAGATCTGGGCAAAAGCTATGTGAATTCGGACAAGAGGTCGTGGCACCTCCCGTACAAGAAAAATTTTCAAAATACTGCAGTGTAGGGTATTTAATGTTACGCCAGGCTAAAAGGTAACACCCTTACCAGTTTTTTTTAATTGTAGAAGCAAACGCGGTTATGGTCGAATTTTAGCCATGAGCCACAAACTCTAGTTTTGTTAAAAAAAATAAAAAATACCTAAATTTAAGTTAAATTTTTATTTATCGCACGAATTATAATTGCATCAACTTCGATTACATTATTGAATTTTTATTTTTTTTTTTCTTACTTCTTACATCTTTCTATTTTATATTTAATAGTTCTTTTGCTTACTTTTCTGTCTTCATTTCTTTTTATGACATTATCGTTAGCTAGTATAAGTGGTTTTTATCTAGACCGCAAGAGAAAGTTTTCCGATAGATCTCGGCTTCAGTTTGTATTTCTTGTTGTTTGTTGTTGTTTTTTTAAGATAAACTTTCACACCGCAACTCCCAAGGATTAAATATATCCTCGGCATCCACGGAAACTCATTTGTGTAACTTTATGTTTTTAATTTCACTGCAAACAGTCGCCGGCCCTCTTACCATTTCTCATAAAAATGATGTTGCATTTTTGATGGTCAACTTGAATTTAAACAGCAATATAAAATACAAAATTTAGGGCAAAAGTGAGTATATAAAATGAACCTAGTGTTCAAGAGTGATTTTCCCGTAGACTTCTGTCACCTGCTCAGTCATAGGCCTTTGAAGGAACATAGTTTACCATTAGCCCCAAGATACTACGGAGCGTAACCATATGTTCTGTACGTATAAGCACTTTCTCAGAAATGTATGGGAAAGCAACAACGAGAGTGCTTAATAAATTAAAACACAGATGAATATGTATGTTAAAGTTTTTAGCACGAAGTATATGAATGCATGTTGCCGTTTTACAATGAATATTAATCGGATTTTAACATAGCAACGCTCCGACCAACAACAGCGACAATGTGCGAATCTAGTAAGGCGCCTTTTTTTAAGTCTTTAAATTTAACAAAAACTTAAAATTATACCTATTACAAATTTTGAGTTTTTAAATTTGCTTACGTAAATGTGTAACAGTTAAAGCAAATCAAGGCCATATTTTGGGGATCAGTGATCTTATATCTTTTTTTTCTCCGAAGAACTAACCATAAAAGTTGAAAATGTGTAAAATAGGTTTTTCGTTATTTCAGCTTAGGGGCTGTCCATAAACTCCATGACACTAAAATTCGCAAAAATGAACACCCTCCCCCAATGTGACAAAAAGTGACGCTTGACCAGACCCCCCTTAGCGTTATGTGACGGTAACCGAAACCCCCCCTATCCATATTTTTTTGTATGCATATACCAGTGCAAAAGTTGTTTAAGTTGCCTTTTGAGCACACTGATACGTGTATGCACGTATTTTTACGTACAATACTAAATAGCAGAAAAAAATAAATTCTCATCATAAGTTTCTATTTATATTAATGTATCGAGCCCTAACCGCCAAAAAGGCTTAACCGACACGATTTTAGATTTCCGTTTGTTTAAAGAAATCGATAACTTGCGTTCATAGCATATTTCCTTCAAATTTCATGACTGTAAAAAGTACCTTTACGAAGTTATAGCGAAAGCAATTTTGACTTTTGCACCACAATGTATGCAAAGAAAACTTCTACTGTAAAATTTGTTTTTTGTCTGATAAGTCTTTTTGGCGGTTAAGGCTCGATATAGTTGCACTAGTTTTGTCATTTTTTTTTAGGCGGGTGTTGAATTTTGAACTTTAGTTGTTATATTATCTTCTCTTCTTATACGAGCTTAAATTGTATGTTTTTTTGTTTGTTTGTTTTTTTGTACTTATTTCTGTGGCAATATTTTTTCTCGAAAACGGCTGCAGCGATTTTAATGACACTTTGAATGGTATTAGTTATTAGCATACAATGAAGATTGAGCTAGGCTTGAACTTTTTAAATGCTCACCAGGGGGCGTGCCACTGCTCTAAATTTTAAATTTGATTTAGTCAAAACTCGCAAACCATTAAAGGTATTTTGATGAAATTTCGTGAGCGAGTACGGTCTGATAAATCCGTGTAACAAACAAAAAGTGGGCGGGATCGAAGAAGTGCCACGCCCACTTTTCAGCCCTTGAAAATTTTGATTCAATATTACTCGGAAACGACTCCAACAATTTTAATGAAAATTTAGGATATGTTACCTCTGTAAACAAGAATTAATATGTGATACGCCGTTATATTGGAAAAACTCGGTGAAGGGCGTGGCACCGCCCACAAAAATATAAAACGATATAAAAAGAAAACTAATAAAACAAATATTTTGAAATTAACTGTGGACAGCCTACTTGCTATAAGGCATCTCTGATCTGAAAGTGCATGAAATATCGCCGTTGCGCATGGAACCTTCCATACAACCAGAATACGTTAAATGCTATTTCTCGCAAGTGCTACATAGCCCAGGAAAATAAGACATTTTCTACGAAAAAATTCCCAGTGGAAATTTTTCACCGGAATTGTCTTTATTTATGCATGATACACAAATTGTGAAAAGTCCATTGCAAAGTCGTGTGCGCATAAAAAGTTATTCGGGCTCAAAGGTCGCTAAAATCAGTTTTTTCCAAATATCTTGCTAATGCTAACTTTTACAGAAAAGTGTTGGTCTCCAATTTTGTAGCACAGGAAATTTCCTACAAAAATACGTTAAAAGTATTTGCGTACGATTTTTAGTTTAGGAGATCACCCAATTTAAAAAGTTGTTAACAGTTATGATGTGAAATACTACCTGTGAGTTCATACTAAAATATCTTACTTTTTAAATTGCAATAACTCTTCAATGAGAAGTTGTACAAACAAAATTAAAACGCCGTTTGAAAGATAATTTAATTTTCTATATACCGTACAAAATTTTTTTTTCGAACGGCTCATGACCTTAAAAGTATTCTTGAATAACCGTTAAGGCTTCGAAATTACTGGTTTTTTAAGGATATCTGCGAATTGGTAAATACTACGATAAAAACTAATGGGACCAAATTTGTAGAGAATTACAAGACCTACAAAAACTAAGCTATATGTGTACACATAGAAGTAGAAATTTCCTGTGCTACAAAATTGGAGACCAACATTTTTCTGTAAAAGTTAGCATTAGCGAGATATTTGCAAAAAACTGATTTGAGCGACCTTTGAGCCTTAATAACTTTTTATGCGCACACGACTTTGAAATGGACTTTTCACAGTTTGTGTATCATGCATAAATAAAGACAATTCCGGTGAAAAATTTCCACTGGGAATTTTTTCGCACAGAAGCTCTTTTTTCGTCTTATTTTCCTGGGCTAACAGGGTATTTTGATGAAATTTAGTATGTAGGTTCTGCTTGTCAATGCCTTATAATAACCGAAAAGTGGGCGGTATCGAAGAAATACCACGTCCCCTCTTTAACCGTTGAAAATTTTGATTCAATATTACTCGAAAACGACTCCAACAATTTTAATGAAAACTGAGGAGATGTTACCACTGCAAACAAGGATTAATATGTGACATGTCGTTATATTGAAAAAATTCGTTGAAGGGCGTGGCACCGCCCACAAAAATATAATACGCTATAAAAAGAAAAATACTAAAGCAATCTTTCTAAATTTAACTGTAGTGAGTCTACTTGCTATTAGGCACTTACGACTTGAAAGTGGGCAAAATATAGCCAGTACTCGTGGAACCTTCCGCACAAGTAAAATACATAAAATGCTGTTTCTCGCAAATGGTGCGGATCTGGATCATGAGTATCTAAAGCATAACGAAAAGTAAGCTTCGTCCAATTTAGTGATGAGCAAAATTAGTCTTGGTTTTGCGTCTTGTTCTTGGTCTTGGTCATTTTGCGAGACCAAGACCAAGACGCTGATATTTGTGCAAGACCAAGACCAAGACTGCTATGGTCTTGGTCTTCGTCTTGCACAACGATAATCGTCAAGACCAAGACTGCTTTTCAGTCTTGGTAATTTATAGTTAAAAAGTGTTTCACGCCCGTTACGAAGATAAAATCATCTCTCAATTTGAATTTTGGCATCTTAAAAACCCAACTGCTTTGGAAAAATATGGTTTTGAAACTTTGAATACTCAATATCTCTAGAAATTTTTCCAAGACCAAGACCGAGACCAAGACTTAGTGAGCAAGACCAAGACCAAGACTCAATATCAAAACCAAGCCCAAGACCAAGACTCAATGTGCAAGACTGCTATTGTCTTGGCCTTGATCTTGGTTGTCTCATCACTAGTCCAATTATTGCCACGCCCACTTTTTATCAAAATAAAAATTTTGGTTAATAGCTCAGGCACAAAAAAAAAGGAATGAACTTTTTAATTCTTATATACACTTTTATGTACTATTTGACGCTTTATCCGTCTTCATCAGCAGAACTGTCATTATACCTGCAGGATTTTGAAATATCCTTGCTTGCAGTTGAAGAAAACGCTGTGTTCGGTCTTACAGCGTAGCTACAAGAAAAAGTGAAATTCTTTTTTATTAATAGCATCGAATAGCCATACTCTTCTTTATCAAAATATTCCTTCGGACTTTTCCAATAGGACTCTTATTTTCCGAGTTATGATCCTTTGAAGGTAAGATATTTCAGCCCCCATACCAAAAACTGAATATTTTGGGTGCGTAGCACATCCCATTTATTTATTTTAGGGCATTCTATTTTACAAAAAAAAAAAAAAAATGAGTTTTTGATATTTTTCTTTACCATCCGAGTTTTTATACCCTACACCCAGGGTATATTCACTTTGTCCTTCCGTTTGTAACGCAGAGAAGGAGGCGTGGCAGATATAGAAAAGTATATATATTCTTGATCAGCGTCACCTCCTGAGTCGATATAGCCATGTCCGTCTGTCTGGCTGGCTGGCTGGGTGGCTGGCTGGCTGGCTGGCTGGCTGGCTGGCTGGCTGGCTGGGTGGCTGGCTGTGTGTTGAAATACACTTTTTGGGAAAACTGAGCAAGATAATTCAATGAAACTTGGTACACTGCCTTCGCCACCAAAGTTAGCTCGGGGGATTGAAAATGAGCGAAATCGGTCAACGGACACGCCTACCGCCCATACAAAAAATATATTCAAAATGCAATTTTAGGAGTTTTTTTCACGACAATGCAACCAAAATACGCATTAATATTAAAAATTGTAAGCGCAAGCTCTGAGGAAAAACTAAGCGAATTCGGACAAGAGGGCGTGGCACCTCCCATATAAGCAAATGCTTAAAAACGCTATACTGAAAGCGTTTTTTGAAATATTCGAATCTAATTTGACTCAGACACTAAGAATCATAAATGAAAGCTCTCAACAAAAATTGGGTGAAATCGGACAAGGGGGCGTGGTACCTCCCACATAAGCAAAAGTTTCAAAATGCTATACTGAAACAGTTTCTTGAGATAATCGAACCAAGCTTCACTCAAATACTAAATACTATAAATGCACGCTCTAAGCTAAAACTAGACGAACTCGGTCAAGAGGGCGTGGCACCTCCTATATAAGCAAAAGCTTCAAAACGCTTTACTGAAAAAGTTTTTCACTCAGACACTAAAAACTATAAATGCAAGCGCTGAACAAAAACTGGGTGACCTCGGACAAGAGGGCGTAGCAACCCCCATATGAGCAAAATTTGAAAAATACTGCAGTGTAGGGTATTTAATGTTTGGCCAGGCCAAATTTTACACCCTTACTAGTTTCTTATTAGTATTCTCATCGATTTTTTTATCATTTTGAAGGCATGACAATTAGAGGTGAAAAGGTGCAAGTTTCACAACAAAAAATAGCTATGAATGAAAACATCGACTAAAATAATAAAATCAGATTGTTGACCGAGCAGAGATCGGTCTCCAGGTACTTATGATAATGACCGCTTTTCTTGTAAAATTTCCTTCATAAACTACAATCATTAAACTGACGGTTTACTGACGTTTAACGATTCTAAAGAATAACAATTTATGTTTTTAAAATATTCCTCAGTTCACACTAAAAGTGTGTTATAAATTGTTAACCTTTACTTTTGTATGCAAAAATTACAAAACTAATATTTTTAAAATTGTAATTTAAAGTCAGTGGGTAATAAATCATTAAAGTTAGTTTCTATTCCCGTACTTTAATTCAGCCTAATTGATGAAACATATATTCCGACTAAATTGATGGGATTACATCAAACTAAACTACACTGTGGAAAAGTAGGCGGAATGTAGACGAAGCAGTTAAAAATCAAATCTAGAAAATACCTTTCAGTGGTACCGTAATTTAAGGAAACGGCCGAAATTTAAGAAAGAATCCTTGAAGTTCCTATTTCGACCAAATTAATAGAGTAGTGAAATTGCATGGCAAATATTTTTGTAGTACAAACTGACTCAATATTCCTCTGTTTTAGATGTCATTTTTGTACCTTTTTAAGAAAAGGGAAAAAATGACCCACATGTGGGGGTTATACAGGGTTAAAATTAAAATTTAAAAAATATTCCCCAGAATATCCTGCATAAATTTGCTGAACACATGATACACCTCAGATGTAAGGATCATATAGTTAAATTCATTGATTTAACAGAAGAATGAGGTATTTTTGTTTTTTCTTGTACAGTGGATAAAAAACTTCAAAAATCGATTAAAAAAAATGTGACGTGCTGGAGAAAAACCACGAGACACGGGTATTTTTTTTTAACGTCTACTTTAAGAATTTTTTGGATTTTCTCGTGTGTTTTTTTTTTTTTTTTTTGTGTCGAGCAGTGTAATTTTTGAGTAAAAATTTTCAAAAAAATATTTTTATGTAGACTTTATGCAAATATATTTGCATGATTTTTTTCAAAATTTCCCCCTTTTTGGTTTTTGAAACAATCGAATATAAATAAAAGTTAAATTTTTTTTGGTTGTTGTACCATAGCTTTTGCAAAAATGCATCAAAAAATCTGAAAATTTTAACCTTTTCATTATTTACAGTGTGTCACAGAAGTATTTTGCATACAAAAAATATTCAAAAATTCGAATTAATACTCAATTTTTAGCCGTTTCATTCTTAGAAAAGTAATATTTTTTTATAAACTTCGAGTCAATGGAACGTTAGTTATGATACCACTTCATAAAAAAATTAAAATAATGCGTTCTAATCACTTAAAAAGCAAAGAAATGATTTATTCATCTTTTTTATAGGGCCACAAAAGTATTTTGCTTTTTAGTAAAATTTTACTTTGAGATTATTTATCAAGTAAAAGAGGCTTTTTTAATAATAACCATGGTAGCCGTTATTTGAGGAGACATCATCTAAACATCTTTGCGAGGATTCTATCCCTTTACGACATTTTCGGTCGGTGTTTTTTCCCATTTTTCTTGCAGTACTTGTTTGAGCACATTTTTTTGATAAAGTATGGTATTTTTTGACCTTTCCACTAGATAAGACCAAAAAAATTCTATTGGATTCGATGAAGAATATCGCGGTGGTGTTTTAATCTCTTTGGTGTTGTACAGAAGTGTCCCAGGATGTGTATTTAGGGTCATTGCCTTTTGAAAATAAAAAGTCATCTTGTGGTAAGCCCATTTTTTAAATACCAGGCGTAAATTTTTTTGTGGAATTGGACTGATGTTCATGTCTATCCATGTTGCCACCGATAAGTTTAAGTTTCCCCATTCCATAATCCGAGAACATCCCACGACACACCATCATGTAAAATTATTGCTAATAAGTTATAAAAGTTTATGGTTTTTATTTGCTTTATGTCAGACCATGCGGCGTCCATCGGATCCGAAAATATAATTTTTGCTTTCTATTGGATCCAATAATATAATATTTGCTTTCCATCGGATCGATAGACGCCGTATGGTCAGGCATAAGGCAAATAAAACCCTAAACTTTTATAACTTAAAAGCAACAATTTTACATGATGGTGTGTCGTGGGCTGTTCTTGGCTCATGGAAAAGGGAAATTTAAACTTAATGCTGGCAATATGGATAGACATGAATATCAGTCCTATTTTACAAAAAAAATTTGCACCCAGTACTTAAAAAATGGGCTTACCACAAGATGACTTTTTATTTTCAAAAGACAGTGATTCTAAATACACATCCTGGGACACTTCTGTACAACACCAAAGAGATTAAAACACCACCGCGATATCCTTTTTCGAATCCAATAGAATTTTTTTGGGCTTATCTAGTGGAAAGGTCAAAAAATACCATATTTTTTCAAAAAAATGTGCTCAAACAAGTACTGCAAGAAAAATGGAAAAAAACACCGACCGAAAATGTCGTAAAGGGATAGAATCCTCGCAAAGATGTTTAGATGATGTCTCCTCAAATAACGGCTACCATGGTTATTATTAAAAAAGCCTCTTTTACTTGATAAATAATCTCAAAGTAAAATTTTACTAAAAAGCAAAATACTTTTGTGACCTTATAAAATAGATGAATAAATCATTTCTTTGCTTTTTAAGTGATTAGAATGCATTTTTTAAATTTTTTTATGAAGTGGTATCATAGTTAACGTTCCATTGACTCGAAGTTTATAAAAAAAATAATACTTTTCTAATAATGAAATGGTTAAAAATTGAGTATTAATTCGAATTTTTGAATATTTTTCGTATGCAAAATACATCTGTGACTCACTGTATGTTTCTCTATCGACCAAAAGATTTTTAAGTTAATCGGAGACATGACCCGTGAAATTTGGTGGAACTAGCGTGGAACGCCCCATATATGCCATCATAGTCCTGCTTTATGTGATATAACTATGTATGAATTAAGCACTCTTTATACCTACTTGTTAATGAAAAAAAAAAAAAAAAAAAAACAAAATTTGGTCTCTCTTTTATCATTTTGGTGTTTTTTTATTAAATTTTGGTCCCAAAAAAATTTTAATGTGGCAACCGTGCATAAGATAGGCTTGTGTATGGAATAGCACATCGGGCGGATGACTTCCTCCGATTAGCTGGCACATATGTATCAGTGCTGCCACTTCAGACAAATTTTCCGTATCAAAACGGCGAAAACGCTGCGTAGGCCGCTTTTTCACGCAACAAATATACATAATCAAGTAATTATATTACTCCAACATAGTGCATCACTAAGCACTAGAACAATATATTGAAAACATGTTCCTAAAGGATTGAAGGCAGTTTTGAATTTAAGTCTTTGTGTGAAAAAAAAAAAAATAATGTTTACTGCTAAGGAGCATTTTCATTTGGATCGATGTTCACTTTTGTTATGAGGATGGTGATTAACAAATATAGGTGTTATTTCAACCATTTAGAAAAATATTGGGCATTTAAGAAGTGTTTGCTTACCACATCATGACATAAAGTCTCAAACCATTGAGTTTGAATTGGGACTGAGCTATATCCAGTCAGCCGAGTACGGCATTTAATTAAAACATTTCTAAAATAAACAAGCAGAAGAGTCTGCAGCTTAGTTCTTACTTGTGTTAACAGCTCAGTTGATCATATGCATTTGATAATCTGGAGCATCCATAATTGCTTTATTTGATAAGAATGGGTATCAAAATTTTAAGCAGAGTAGCAAAATCTCTATTTTTGATGGGAGTAGGCATCAAAGTAGCAAATTAATTTTTGATTAGACTTGCCGTAATAATAACCATTATTATTGTTGAAAATCTAATTATTACTTTACTTCAAAGTACTTTGTTCATTTATATCTATTCAACATTGATATTGTATTTGTAATATTCAAATATTTCATATAGAATTTTCAGTTTGAATAAATTTACTATGCTAACAATTATATTAAGATATGTATGATAAAATCTGTTATTTAATACTTAAGGATGTCCCATAATAAACGCAAGATTTGAATTTTCCGCAATTTGTACGTTAAAATGTTTACAACTAAAAAAAAAAACTAACTTGACATCATGGAGGTCAACTGCCTGATTCGCTATTCCACACATAACCTTATCCTATATACTTTGTTTTAATAAAAAAAAAACATAATACAATTAGAAAAAACCTAAATTTTCAATTTAATTCAAATCTTGCGCAAGTTATGGGACAATCTCTATTAATCGCTAGAATTAGTTAGATAGAAAATGTTGTTAAAAAATTGCCAAAAAATAAAAAACTAAGGTGTGCAGTAATGATTTTTTCTTATTTCAACCCCTGCACCATTGTGCACAATTCTGTAAAACTTTTCTTTAGTTTTTTTTCTTTATTAATTTGGTTTTAATATTTATTCAATTCAGTTTTTATTTTTCCACCTCTCTCCTTTTTCTTTCTCCCGTTATGCTCTTGGTAAGACCAACTTGTTGCAAACACCAACCATGTACTTTCAACAACTTTCATATGCTTTCTAGGTCAATTGTATTTGAATGATTTTCGATGCATTGCTGTTGTTGTTGTTGGTTCATTTTCTTTCATTGAGGCGCAATGAGTAACTTTCTCCCAGCTGCTATTGGAAAATTCATCGAAAAAAAAGTACATATTTTCTTGTCACAACTACCACAAAATCTCATACTTAGGAAGAATGTATCTACAAGGTGTGCCAACTTGAACTGAATGATTTAACATATTTATAGCTTTTGAGGTTTTAATATTTTTTTATTTTTGCTTCTTTGCAGATTATAAAAAATTTTACAATTGTTACATCCTTCCTGCAAAATCGGGTAAAACCAAAAAATAAAACAGAAACAAAATTTTAGATGTATTTTTTTATGCTTAATCCGAATCCGGCACCAGAATTGAACTAACTTGTTAGGATTTTGAGATATCCTAACCCAAAAGTGCAAAAACAGCGTTTTTAGCTATTTTTGAAGTTATATAACAACTTAGGATAGTTTCTGGCCATGAGTACTGATATAGTATTTGAAATAACAAGCTTTTGTCTTCAAAGCCCGTTTAAAATTTTATCGATATCTTTTTTTCTTTCCGAAACATCATAGCATAAAAAGTTGAAGAACCGCAAAAAACATGGTTTTTCGTTAATTCAGTTCAAAGAAAAAAAAGATTTTGATATAATTCAAAATGGATTTTGAAAGCCAAAATCCTGACAAGCTAGCCCAATTCTGGTGTCGGATTCGGATTCAGCATCAAAAAATACATCTAAAATTTATATTTCTGTATTTATTTGTTGGCTTTATTTTGAAGGTTTTTTCGTTTTATATGGAAATTTTAGTTCAATTTTCATAATGAGATTTTTTAAAAACAGCCTGACTACTTCTTTTTCCACAGAGTTCAGAGAACCCCAAAGGAAAACTATCCATAAGATTTTCAACTGAGCACGCATGTTTGGATCGAACGCACCATTCCACCACCGAGTATTGTTATAACGCATTTAACTGGATTCGTTAATATGCAGAATAGTCGAAATTGGGGCACATACAATTCAAGAATGCATTAGCGTCAAATGAATATTTGGTGTAGAATTATGGCCAGTGGAGTAATCGGACCATGGACATTTTCTAACCACCCGTATTGGTGGTATACCGAGCCGTGATAGGTAATTTTTTAGGGCTAGGAGTTGTGAAGAACCCTATGGTTATGGTTTTGCGAATTTTTCGGTGACAGAATTATTTCGAGAAATTCTGATTTAGCTTGGTCTTCTTTTCACAAACCCTAAACAAGTTTTAGCAAAGCATTTATGAGGAAATAACAAATTTGGAAAATGAAACGTTGTGTACTGCAATGCAAAATTCATTACAAAGAGCCATTTTGTGTGATCGAGAATTATATTAAAAACAAATTACATTTTCCTTCAAAAAAATCTTATAAACTATTTAAATTACAAAAGTTATATGTATTTTAAATCAGTCAATCGTTTTGCCCATCCTGTATAAGAGAAATTTGGCAATATGGTAGATCCGGTGTGCAAGAACAATAATCCGGGAGGATTTTGATCTAGTACCGTTTGTTGTTAAAATACAATTTCACCATATGGGCGCTCTAATATATACATAGAGCTAAGAAAAAACCACGTTCGTGAGTGTTCTTACTACGTTTCGTTGCTGATTTGGATTTAACAACACTCCAAGCTCATATTTGTAAGATGCGTTGCTAAATCATTCACGTACGTGGTTGAAACTTATTCAACAACGTTGGTTGTCAAACGTTGTTAAATCCAAATCAGCAACGAAACGTAGTCAAAATACTCACGATGCGTTGTAAAACTCAAATCAGCAACGAAACGTAGTTAAATTACTCACGAAACTTAGTTAAATCCAAATCAGCTCATTTCAAAACAAACAGACTTTCAGTCAACTTCACAATAATGATGGCCTTGGCTGAGTTGCTAACGTTCGCATCTATCACAGGACAGGTTCCAGGTTCAAATCTCCACAATACCAAACAAAAAAACACGAGTTATTTATTTAAAGCAAAAATTAAAAAAGAAAATAATATCAGTTGTATTGTTGTTGACAGGAAAAAATTAGAATTAAAGAATAATAAAAAAAATTATGGGCCTTAGCAGCGATCGCGAGTCGGCAAGATTCGTCAGAAAAACGAAACGAATCGGCAAGATTGGTAGCACAGCTGAAATCAGGCAAATGTAAAAAAATTGCATATTTCATATGCTTAATCTACTAAATTGCATACACAAATAAAAAATAGAAGTGAAACCTACTAAAAATATGCCGATTTGGATAAATTACTTTAAATTATAAGACATTAACCATTTCAATTTCCTTAAGATTGCCGACTCAGCTGCATTCCCGTAAGGTGGTTCACGAATATTCTATTCGCCAAACGCCAAGGCTACGAATTCAGAATTTGAAGACAAAATGTCAATCTTGAAGTTTGAAATATCTAGAATCAAGGCTCTAAAGTCACAAATTCAGAAATTATCATCAGGAAACTGGGGAACTCCTTCATATAAAAAATAGATGTTTGTTTAAATTAAATCCATGTTTATTACTTAGTTTATAAATAAATTAATTAATGAAAAATACAGATGTTATAATCAACTGATTTTTATATATCATTTCTTTAATTTCTATTTCACGTAGTTTAAGCTCATCTGTTCCAAAAACTAAAAAACTAGAAAATCTCAGAGAGCCAACTGATAAACATACGAATGCGCTTGCTACTTCGTTTTGTCTCGGCAAAAAACCTTGCAAACGAAGCGCTATGCAAAAATAGTATAATATCGATGACTCACAACGGCAGGGCACAGCGTTGCCATTGTGACACTTTCGGTGTCACATGTGACACTTATTTTTTGGCTGTGACACCGAAAAAATATAAGATTTTTGTGACACCACGATTTTCTACAAGGTGTCACGGACTATAAATCTATTTTATTTTTTTAATAAGTGTGGTTGATTGAAAAAGTACTTTCGATCTCCAAAAAATACTTTCCATATTGAATTATATACATTTAAAAAAATCTGGCAAGACCTTGCAAACTTATGAAATGTCAAAATCAAATTACGATAAAATTTTGTCGACTGTTGCCGTTGCTAAAAAATTCAAAAAATTAAAAGAAAACAAAGATATTCAGTAATGGACAAGTAAAGGACCAGTTTTTCATTGCAAGTTTAACTTATTATCAGGTTTAAACTAAGTTTAAACTCAGGAATGAGTTTTTCAGTAATTGTTAAACGAACTATTTGAATTTTTTGAATAAAAGATAAAGGTCTGAAAAAATCAATAAGTACAAACCATTTTTATTTATGTTTTTATAAATTCTTTATATACTTATTTATCTTTATATTTTTAAAGTTTTTTATGTTTTCGTTATCCACGATAACCCCCATTGTTAAACACTCTTTGTTGTTTTAATATATTTCCAGAATCTTAAGTTAGAGACGGTACGACGATAAAAACTAAAACCGCTTACAAACAATAGTTTAAACTCCTATAGGATTGAATATAATACATAAAATTGAAGGGTTTCATATGACTCCAATATGAAAAATCTGAGGGTGTTATATGACACCTTTTTGGAATCGCTATGACACTCTCTCTTTTAAGTTGATGGCGACGCTGGCAGGGCAATGCATATAAAGGGAAAAAACAAAGAAATTGGAATTTTTGCATGTGCTGTGTTTTTCTTGTAGCTGTGATTCTCGTCTAATCTATGCTAAAAGTTAAATAAAGTATGCTTGCAGAATTCTATAAGATGTCGGCAAAGCGTCTGATGAGGAATTGACTTATTATAGTCAATTTTGACCTGTGGTGGGTCCCGAGACTAGTAACGCAAACCAGCCTTCCGATACATTTTTTTGCTTTTTTTATTTATGTGTATTTTTGCCAGCGTTGCCATTGTGACACTTTCGGTGTCACATGTGACACTCAGTTTTTGTCTGTGACACCGAAAAAATATCAGATTTTTGTGACACCACGATTTTCCACAAGGTGTCACGGACTATTGGGCTATTTTATTTTTTTAGTAAGTGTGGCTGATTGAAAAAGTATGGGAGAAGGGGGAGGTTTCGACACCCTAACAAAAAAGTCCTTATATCTTCCAAATGCAATTGTGCATGTTATTTGGAATACACATAGACTATGCATGAATATGTGTGCTTCTTTTATAAATTACAAAAAAATCGATATGTTTGCTATTTTCGGAAATGTGACCAATAAACCAAAGTTAAAATAAATGACGAAACCTCCCACTTTTGGGGAGGCTTCGTCAGTCACATAAATTCTTGATTCCCTTGATTTTTTGAAACCTTCAACCTTTTGAATGTGGATGGTAAAAGACGAATTGCTTCCGGTGATACAATGGGAGAACGAAAATCAGGGATGTCGTCTTCAATCGGGGCCATATCCAGCAAATCATTCGGACCAGGAAAGTCAGAGCCTTGAACGAGTTCGAGACATGATTCAGACTGATTCTATATCCATTTGTACATCGGCATTAGAAGCAAACTCCATATCTTGTGAAAAATTAGATTCATGGAAAATAATTGAATCATATGTATAAATTTCAGTTGTCGAATCCTCCCATTTACACTTGACGAATCCTCCCTAATCCACTTGTTTCCAAATATCCAAAATTTCGCAGTTATCTTTTATTTATTTTGCAAACCTTAAATGTAGTATTAACAGTAATAGTATATTTAAGTATCTGCTAAAAAAAACGGAAATTTTATGGTTTATTAACCGAGTATCACACAAAAAGCAACAAGCAAATATTACATCAACTTGCTATAAAAATACAAAATCACGACTAACTACGCACACAAGCCGAATTGCGCAAAGAAATTTTTATGATAGCTGCGTACCATCAGGAGTAAGATTTTTTGGTTTACATGCGGGAATAAATGCCAATAGAAATCGCAAAATTTGGCACTGATGAAGCCTCCCACGTGTCGAAACCTCCCCCTTCTACCCTACTTTCGATCTCCAAAAGAACTTTCCCGCATTGAATTAAGTACATCTAAAAAAATATGGGTGGCAGCATCGTGAGCACTTATGAAATGTCAAAATCAGATTACGATTAAATTTTTATTTATAATGAGGTTTCAAAATTAATGTGATTTAAGTAAGATAAGAAAACAGAGTTTTTTGAAAATGGCTCGTTAAATTAAATTGAACTGTGATTTTGAAGTGTTAAATTTTCAGTTCTTGAAACAAACTGTTTAAAAAGCTTTTTAAAAAAAGCTACTTAAGATAGAATATATATATATACTCCTAAATTCTGACAAAAGTTTGTAATGTTCAAACACATGATTTTCGAATTCGTAATAACGCGGTGCAATTCAAAAAACAATTGTTGATTCATTTTTCTTCTTTGTAATACAAACTAGTAATGATAATTTTCAATTATTTACGTATGTTTAATTGTTTTGTTCTTTCTTTCTCACTGGCCGAAATGTTAAAAGGTCGAAGTTTATAATGATGTATAAAATAGTCTTAATTTTCATTTATGTTACTTATATTTTTAAGTTTATTTACATTAACTACACTAGTTTACAAATGATTAAAATTTTTTTTCCCAGCGAATGCCGTTGCTCATTTTATATGGAAAATGGGCTGCTGATTCCGAAAATCGCATTTTTTTTTTTTATTTCGTGTCGTTTTCGAGATATCGGTCATTTTCGGTTTTTGGACCAAAAAAAAAAGATAGTTCCACTTACATACAAATATCTCAAGAACCAATGTCTGTATTCAAACAAATAATATGTCATATTAAAGGTAATTAAATTACCTACAAATGATGCTCACGCCACTTTTTGGCTCGTTTGTTAGTTTCGATGAAATAAATTGATTTCTGAAAAAAAGAGAATATTTTTCCGAAAAAATTACAAAAATGTCTAAATCAACTGCAGATTTTTACAAGAAAAAAAAATTTTAAAAATCATTTTGTATTTTTATATCATAGTCTATAAATGTTAGGCAAATAAAATACTATTTAAGAAAATCGTTGGAAAAATGCAAAAGTTGTATACAATTCATTGATAAGTTACCAAAATGCGTTTTTCCCTATTTTTCCGTTTTTTTGTAATAAACTGTTCGAAAATTTGAAACTTTTTGTAAAAGAAATTAGAAAATCCAAAAAATTCTTAAAGAAGGCTTTAAAAGGAAATACCCGTGCCTCGCCGTTTTTCTCTAGCACGTCAGATTTTTTTTTAATCGATTTTTGAAGTTTTTTAATCCACTGTACATGAAAAAACAGAAAATTCCTCGCAGTATCCTGCATAAGTTTACTGAACACATAAATGTAAGAATCATATAGTTAAATTCATCGATTTAACACAAGAATGCGTTATTTCTGTTTTTTCATGTACAGTGGATTAAAAAACTTCAAAAATCGATTAAAAAAAAATCTGACGTGCTAAAGAAAATAGGCGAGGCACGGGTATTTCCTTTTAATGCCTTCTTTAAGAATTTTTTGGATTTTCTAATTTCTTTTACAAAAAGTTTCAAATTTTCGAACAGTTTATTACAAAAAAACGGAAAAATAGGGAAAAACGCATTTTGGTAACTTATAAATGAATTGTATACAACTTTTGCATTTTTCCATCGATTTTCTTAAATGATATCTTATTTTCTTCACAAATGTATAGTCTATGATACAAAAAAAAAAATATTATAAAAAAGTTATGTCTTCTTGTATAAATTTGAAGTTGAATTTGATTTCTTCTTAATTTTTTCGAAAAAAAAATTTTTTTTTTTTTAGAAATCAATTTATTTCACCGAAACTAACGAACCAACCAAAAAGTGAAGTGGATATCATTTGTAGGTAATTAAGTTACCTTTAATATGACATATTATTTGTTTAAATAAAAACATTGGTATTTGAGATATTTGTATTTTAATGGAACTATCTTTTTTTTTGGTCCAAAAACCGAAAATGACCGATATCTCGAAAACGACACGAAATAAAAAAAAAAAAAAATGCGATTTTCGGAATCAGGAGCCCATTTTCCATATAAAATGAGTAACGGCATTCGCTGGGAATTTTGGCTGTAAACTAGTGCTATTTATATGATAATGTTTGCTTTGTGTTCTGTACATCTATGCTGCTGGTGCTGTTGCATAAGGTTTTAAACTTTGTAGTACCAGGAAATCAAAATTAACTAATAAATTAAATTAAATTAAATTAAATTAAATTAAATTAAATTAAATTAAATTAAATTAAATTAAATTAAATTAAATTAAATTAAATTAAATTAAATTAAATTAAATTAAATTAAATTAAATTAAATTAAATTAAATTAAATTAAATTAAATTAAATTAAATTAAATTAAATTAAATTAAATTAAATTAAATTAAATTAAATTAAATTAAATTAAATTAAATTAAATTAAATTAAATTAAATTAAATTAAATTAAATTAAATTAAATTAAATTAAATTAAATTAAATTAAATTAAATTAAATTAAATTAAATTAAATTAAATTAAATTAAATTAAATTAAATTAAATTAAATTAAATTAAATTAAATTAAATTAAATTAAATTAAATTAAATTAAATTAAATTAAATTAAATTAAATTAAATTAAATTAAATTAAATTAAATTAAATTAAATTAAATTAAATTAAATTAAATTAAATTAAATTAAATTAAATTAAATTAAATTAAATTAAATTAAATTAAATTAAATTAAATTAAATTAAATTAAATTAAATTAAATTAAATTAAATTAAATTAAATTAAATTAAATTAAATTAAATTAAATTAAATTAAATTAAATTAAATTAAATTAAATTAAATTAAATTAAATTAAATTAAATTAAATTAAATTAAATTAAATTAAATTAAATTAAATTAAATTAAATTAAATTAAATTAAATTAAATTAAATTAAATTAAATTAAATTAAATTAAATTAAATTAAATTAAATTAAATTAAATTAAATTAAATTAAATTAAATTAAATTAAATTAAATTAAATTAAATTAAATTAAATTAAATTAAATTAAATTAAATTAAATTAAATTAAATTAAATTAAATTAAATTAAATTAAATTAAATTAAATTAAATTAAATTAAATTAAATTAAATTAAATTAAATTAAATTAAATTAAATTAAATTAAATTAAATTAAATTAAATTAAATTAAATTAAATTAAATTAAATTAAATTAAATTAAATTAAATTAAATTAAATTAAATTAAATTAAATTAATTTAAATTAAATTAAATTAAATTAAATTAAATTAAATTAAATTAAATTAAATTAAATTAAATTAAATTAAATTAAATTAAATTAAATTAAATTAAATTAAATTAAATTAAATTAAATTAAATTAAATTCAATTCAATTCAATTCAATTCAATTCAATTCAATTCAATTCAATTCAATTCAATTCAATTCAATTCAATTCAATTAAATTAAATTCAATTCAATTCAATTAAATTCAATTAAATTAAATTAAATTAAATCAAATTAAATTAAATTAAATTAAATTAAATTAAATTAAATTAAATTAAATTAAATTAAATTAAATTAAATTAAATTAAATTAAATTAAATTAAATTAAATTAAATTAAATTAAATTAAATTAAATTAAATTAAATTAAATTAAATTAAATTAAATTAAATTAAATTAAATTAAATTAAATTAAATTAAATTAAATTAAATTAAATTAAATTAAATTAAATTAAATTAAATTAAATTAAATTAAATTAAATTAAATTAAATTAAATTAAATTAAATTAAATTAAATTAAATTAAATTAAATTAAATTAAATTAAATTAAATTAAATTAAATTAAATTAAATTAAATTAAATTAAATTAAATTAAATTAAATTAAATTAAATTAAATTAAATTAAATTAAATTAAATTAAATTAAATTAAATTAAATTAAATTAAATTAAATTAAATTAAATTAAATTAAATTAAATTAAATTAAATTAAATTAAATTAAATTAAATTAAATTAAATTAAATTAAATTAAATTAAATTAAATTAAATTAAATTAAATTAAATTAAATTAAATTAAATTAAATTAAATTAAATTAAATTAAATTAAATTAAATTAAATTAAATTAAATTAAATTAAATTAAAATTAAATTAAATTAAATTAAATTAAATTAAATTAAATTAAATTAAATTAAATTAAATTAAATTAAATTAAATTAAATTAAATTAAATTAAATTAAATTAAATTAAATTAAATTAAATTAAATTAAATTAAATTAAATTAAATTAAATTAAATTAAATTAAATTAAATTAAATTAAATTAAATTAAATTAAATTAAATTAAATTAAATTAAATTAAATTAAATTAAATTAAATTAAATTAAATTAAATTAAATTAAATTAAATTAAATTAAATTAAATTAAATTAAATTAAATTAAATTAAATTAAATTAAATTAATTAAATTAAATTAAATTAAATTAAATTAAATTAAATTAAATTAAATTAAATTAAATTAAATTAAATTAAATTAAATTAAATTAAATTAAATTAAATTAAATTAAATTAAATTAAATTAAATTAAATTAAATTAAATTAAATTAAATTAAATTAAATTAAATTAAATTAAATTAAATTAAATTAAATTAAATTAAATTAAATTAAATTAAATTAAATTAAATTAAATTAAATTAAATTAAATTAAATTAAATTAAATTAAATTAAATTAAATTAAATTAAATTAAATTAAATTAAATTAAATTAAATTAAATTAAATTAAATTAAATTAAATTAAATTAAATTAAATTAAATTAAATTAAATTAAATTAAATTAAATTAAATTAAATTAAATTAAATTAAATTAAATTAAATTAAATTAAATTAAATTAATTAAATTAAATTAAATTAAATTAAATTAAATTAAATTAAATTAAATTAAATTAAATTAAATTAAATTAAATTAAATTAAATTAAATTAAATTAAATTAAATTAAATTAAATTAAATTAAATTAAATTAAATTAAATTAAATTAAATTAAATTAAATTAAATTAAATTAAATTAAATTAAATTAAATTAAATTAAATTAAATTAAATTAAATTAAATTAAATTAAATTAAATTAAATTAAATTAAATTAAATTAAATTAAATTAAATTAAATTAAATTAAATTAAATTAAATTAAATTAAATTAAATTAAATTAAATTAAATTAAATTAAATTAAATTAAATTAAATTAAATTAAATTAAATTAAATTAAATTAAATTAAATTAAATTAAATTAAATTAAATTAAATTAAATTAAATTAAATTAAATTAAATTAAATTAAATTAAATTAAATTAAATTAAATTAAATTAAATTAAATTAAATTAAATTAAATTAAATTAAATTAAATTAAATTAAATTAAATTAAATTAAATTAAATTAAATTAAATTAAATTAAATTAAATTAAATTAAATTAAATTAAATTAAATTAAATTAAATTAAATTAAATTAAATTAAATTAAATTAAATTAAATTAAATTAAATTAAATTAAATTAAATTAAATTAAATTAAATTAAATTAAATTAAATTAAATTAAATTAAATTAAATTAAATTAAATTAAATTAAATTAAATTAAATTAAATTAAATTAAATTAAATTAAATTAAATTAAATTAAATTAAATTAAATTAAATTAAATTAAATTAAATTAATTAAATTAAATTAAATTAAATTAAATTAAATTAAATTAAATTAAATTAAATTAAATTAAATTAAATTAAATTAAATTAAATTAAATTAAATTAAATTAAATTAAATTAAATTAAATTAAATTAAATTAAATTAAATTAAATTAAATTAAATTAAATTAAATTAAATTAAATTAAATTAAATTAAATTAAATTAAATTAAATTAAATTAAATTAAATTAAATTAAATTAAATTAAATTAAATTAAATTAAATTAAATTAAATTAAATTAAATTAAATTAAATTAAATTAAATTAAATTAAATTAAATTAAATTAAATTAAATTAAATTAAATTAAATTAAATTAAATTAAATTAAATTGAATAAAATTAAATTAAATTAAATTAAATTAAATTAAATTAAATTAAATTAAATTAAATTAAATTAAATTAAATTAAATTAAATTAAATTAAATTAAATTAAATTAAATTAAATTAAATTCAATTCAATTCAATTCAATTCAATTCAATTCAATTCAATTCAATTAAATTAAATTAAGGAAGACTTACGAAATCGTTTTGGTCTTTTCTATTGAATGCATCCTTAAGTTATTTTTGTCTTCAAAAAGAGCTAGAAACTAGTTATGTGTGATTTTTCTTTAAAAAAAGTTATAACCACTATAAAATGATACATGAAAGTTAAAAATCGTATGTAGGTTCTCATATGATTTTTCTCTATATGGTATCATTTTCAAATGGTCATACAGTGAAAGTCGCTTATAACGACGGTCAAGGGACCGCGAAAAAACCGGTCGCTATATCCGACGGTCGTTATATCCGATATTAACGCTAATAAATAAAAGAAAAAACGGTGTTTGCATTTGCTATCAATTTTATTAAAATTACGTACTCAATGAAATTCTTTAAAACAAAATTTAATTAACCCTTTTTTGCATGCAGTAAATACATGACGACTCATTTGAACTAGGTTTTACCTCGATGTCGTCCCAGTCCATGTTTTTTTATGCAAAGTTATTCACTTGAGTCCTAATATACAGAAAAAGCTTCTTAAAATCGGTCAACGAGCTAATCGATTTTCGGGGTTGAATTTCAGTTACCAAATGGTCTTCTTATTGATTCTGAATAAAAAAAAAAGGTTTGACAAAAATAATCTTAGAAAATAGAGTATGCAGTTCATTTCCCATTTGTTGCAGATTTAAAAATGGTATTTTCGAAAAATCTACTTGATCGCGTTATCGAAATATTGTGTTTTTAAGGATTTTGTTAAAAAAAAAAATTAATTTTTATGGGTTTTTACAAATTTATGAGCAAACCAAAACAAGGAAACAAATTTGCAATGTAAATTTCAATGCTGAACCGTGGAATTTCAATATCTTGTACGGTTTTTGGGAAATCTTACCCTTAAAGTTTGGTTTTTCGAGATTTTTGTGGTTATCACATTATCATTATTTTTTATTTTAATACATTTGGGGGTTTCTTATAGAACATGGAAATCTCTCCTTCTGAGGCCAGATTCGGATTCAACATTTTGCTTGTTGCTAATTTAAAAAAGAAAAAAACGCAAAAATTGCTTTTCTTTTCAACGAAAAAAAGTTCAAATAAAATTCTTAAAAAACCTACTGCTTATTTTCAATTGTTTTTTTTTTTTTTATTCATTTTCAAATGTCGTCGCTATAAGCGACAGAAAAAAACAAATATGTAACAAAATGCGGCCGTTACATCCGGTCGTTATAACCGACAAAATGCTCATAAGGTTTATGAAGAAACCAACCAAACAACTGAGAAATGGTCGTTATAAGCGGTTCGACGTTATAAAAAAAAAAAAAATCACACAAAACCAGTTTATAGCTCATTTCTAAGACGAAGAACAATTGAGGAGTGGCCGTACCAAAGGGCCTAAGTACCATTTCGAGGCAAAAGTAGTATCATAATATGAAACGGGTGGCATTTTGTTAGAAATTAATAAAATTATTCTCTGTTTTCACTAAAAATTTTCTTGATAGTGTGAAATTAATGTCATTATGTTGAAAAAATTATAACACTCAAATAACAGACTATTAGGCACGTAAATAGTATGACATTACTTAGTACTTAGGCCCTTTGGTACGGCCACTCCTCAATTCTTAATGATGTATATAACAGAAAAGAGCAAAACAATTTCATGCGTCTTTAATGCAAGTTGTTATAAACTTTTATGCAAAACTAATTTTCAGCAAATTATTTGCAAATCTTTTTGAATAAAAGTTTCTAAGTCTGAAAAAAAGCCATAAGTACAAACCATTTTTATATATGTTTTTATAAATTTCTTTACATACTTATTTATGTATTTGTTTTTGAAGTTTGTTTATGTTTTCATTAAATAAATTAAAATTGTTAAACAATCCTTGTCGTTTTAATACTTGTATTTCCAGAGCCTTAATTTGGAGACGATACGACGATAAAAACTAAGACAACTTACAAACAATAGTTAAAACTCCTATAGGATTAAATATAATATCGATACATCCAACGTAAAAGTTTGTAACTCAAGTTACCAACTTTTTACGGGACAATGATTTTCGAAATCTGCGCATCAGACTCCATCTTGTGTCAAATTTTGGTACCACTAGCTTGAATTTTGAAGGGCTGGGAGCAATTTTTGAAGTTACAACCTGAGTATATTTTACTGAGGTTTCCATGCAAAAACTTGGCAACTTAAGTTGATAACTTATGCACGGGACAAATTGCGTTGGTAACTTAACTTGCAAAGTTATGAGTCAATTTTTCTTTAAAAATCAGTGGTCGTAAGTCCTACATACCAACGTAATATCCGTAAAATATTTTTAATGTTAGTTGGCAAGTTAAGTTACCAACTTTCCTAATGGAACTGAAAGAGAACATTAGTTGGTAACTAGAGTAACAACTCATATGTATTCATTTTATCCAAATTATAAGTTGAAATTGTAAATATCTCTGTAAATCAATTTGGAATAGTGACAACGATTTAATAGTCGAAAAACCTTTATTTGAACTACAGATTTCCAAAGTATTTATTAAATTTTTGCTTTTGGTTTTCTTGTTTTAACGAAAACAATACAAAAATGATCATAACTAAAAACTACGATTTTCGAGTTACCAACTTTTACGTTGGACGTATCTATATATAAAAATGAAGGGTGTTATATGACACCATTTTGTACAATCAGAGGGTGTTATATGACACCTTTTTTGAATCGCTGTGACACTCTCCCTTTTGAGTTGATGGCAACGCTGATTTTTGCCTTGTTTTTTGTGTCTTTATTGTTGTTTTACTCAAAAACACTGAAAGTAAGCTCCGACCATCAATGTATTTTCATTGTTGGTAGCTAATAAAGAAACCTATACAGTTTGTTCGAATTTTTTACCTTTGTAACTTTTTGAGCGTTCACGACCACCAAAATGTTAAGAAAATCTTTTTTTTTTTATTGCCAAAATTTAGAGTTTTTACATGAAAATAACATTTTCTTTTCAAATTTATTCTATTTTTGATACTTTTTCTTGATTTTATGATGATATTCTTAAATTAAACGACGAAAAGCAATAATTTATTCGTATGTTAATGCATTATTATATCGGTTGGTCATATTAAAGCTAAAAATCTAAAAAAATTAATAACTGTGCAAAATTAAACAATGTAATGTTTGTGGAAAATGTACTATTTCGTCAAGCAAGCGTGGTGGGAAACCACGGAAGTGTATCATTTGTACTTTGGTAAACATATAGTTCGTTATGGAGAATGGGCCCCGTCTATCACGCCTGTCCTGTGGGTGATTCGAATAAAATTTTCGAGTAACCCATTTTTTTTTACGGAATTCTGTTAAACATCGTATTTCGACATGTTTTCAATAAAAAATTTCAAAATCCTTAGAGCACTTCGGAAATGATCGGCTAACGAACGATTTCCATGTTGCTTTAGCCTAAGCAAAAAAGGATAATTCTGAAAAATTGTTCCAAATGAATTTTTTTTTTCACTAATGCATTAAAAATAACGTGCGAAAATAAATTTTTTTCAAATATTTCGCTTACGGCTGCAATTACGAAAAAATAGTGGTCGACAGTTATTTGCCGAGTGCACAGGGTTTTAGTCTCAATGATTTACTACGAAAAAGCCTCTAGCATTTTTTGCCTATTACTCATGGTTTTTGAAGTATGTCAATTTAAAAAGTTTTAAAACTTCGCGATATTTATATGTTGTACTTTTTAAATGGAGATAACTCTCGAACGACTAATCGCACAAAAAAAGTAAATATAGATTTGTTTGTAGAAAATTATATTTCCTACAAACCATTCTCAGCTCTTTTTTTCGTAGGACCTATGGTTTACGAGATATTTTTCACAAACTGTTCAAATTTTGAAAAACTAGTTTTTAAGGAAATTTCTGGAGCTGTTTTCGCTTGATAAAAACTAACGGGATCTATTTTATTAACATTTACATGATCTACAAATAATATTTGATGCATATATACTAGGGTGGGCCAAATTGTATGGAGGAAATTTTATCGACCTCGGCTACCCCCCTATGTGAAAGTTCATTCAATTCTATGAATATTTGCCCAAGGAACTATACTTCCGCGTTCAACTTTAGTTCGGCGCATTTTTGATCGAAAATTGTAGCTTTCATCAAAATTTTTTTTTATTTTCATACTAAATTTTAAAAATTTTTATAAAGACAAAAGTAATGTCATTATATGATTTGACTGGTATTCTGCCAGTAATCAATTAAATTGGGTTCTGTTTACACAAAAAGTTCACTTGATGGAGTGGAATTGATGCTATATATTTAAAAAAATGATGTGGGTCAAATAGCCGATTATTATGACCGACTTTCAAAATAAACGATTCATATTTTTGGATGAATTTTTTCAATGAAAACACCAACCTAGGCTGAAAGTTCATTTAATTCTATGAATATTTGCCCCAGGAACCATACCTCTACGTTCAACTTTAGTTCGGAGCGTTTTCGATTGAAAATTTTACCACGCGTTTAATATTTACTTTTATGCTTGATTTTCAAAATTCTCATAGAGACAAAACTAATATCATAATATGTTTTGGCGGGTATTCTGTGAGTGATCAATAAAATTGGGTTCTGTTCTTTCGAAAAGTTTACTTGATAACGTGGAATGAACTACATTTAAAACCATTCTTTATCTTTAAAATGAGTTAACAAGTGGTCTCTTGTGATTGTTTTCCACAAAGTTATGACCATTTAAAAATTACATTATGGAGTGCAAACTCACAGTGTACGAGTATTCCTTATATTGCTGCAACATGTTGTCTTAAAATAGTCATAACTTTTTAGAAAACAATTACAAGAGACGACTTGTTAACTCATTTAAAAGATAAAGAATGGTTTTAAATGCTTCGGTTGGTAAAAAAGAGCGGACGAATTTCGTCCGTACTGTATACAACCTCAAATATAGCCGAAAACCGAGATTTTTCACTTTAAGTTTCATGGTGTGATTTTAAAGTTAACATAACTTTGCAGAGAAATATTGCAGATAAACATTTGATAGCTCAATTTAAAGCCAAAAAAAAATACCAAATGTTTCTGGTAATAGAAATTCCCAAAAAGATTTTGTGTGTCCTGCATATAACATCCAATATAGCCAAAAATCGTGTTTTTGCACTTTTTTAACTTTTCAGGCAAAGATATCTCCTACAAAAAAAAAGATATCGTTATCAATTTGATTGAGTTTTCAAGGAAAAAACTAGGACTATTAACTGTCATACCAGATTTTACGGCATAATATTACCTTATCTTGTTATATAACTTCAAAAATAGGGGAAAAAATGGTGTCCTTGAAACATATATGTAAGAATATCTCAAAGTCCAGACGTAATAGAGCAATTCTAATACCGGAATCGGATTAAGCATCAAAAATCACATCTGGAATGACTACTTTCGTTTCCGGTTTTTGTTTTTGTTTTTCTTAAATACGAAAAAACCGATTTTTTTTAAATCGTATATACATATATATGTGTACATCATATGTATATACACACCGAGATATACTCAAAAATCGTTAAAAAAACTAAAAGGTCGAAAAAAAAAAACGGCTGGACGTTCGATTTCGCGGTTTGCGGATTTATATACTAGAAGAGTCCCCCAACATTATCCCTGAAAAAAATCGCGGGTGGTATTTCAAAAAGTTAAAATTTTTTAAAAACCACCGTGATGTATTATGTGTTGAAGTGTTTTAATTTGGTGGTCTCTCAATTTTACTTACAATTCACGGTGCTTGTGGGAGAATTTAATTCAAATTTTGATGTACCTCGGATTTTTTTGTAAATTCTTATTATAGATGTCAATAGAAGTTATTCTATGCAAAAAATAAAATTATAGAGGTGGCGCTTTATTAAAGATAATCCCTTTTCCAATTGGGGCATTTTCCCATACAAAAAAATAATTTTTTTTTTTTATCTACATTAAACAAAAATCAAAATAATCACATTCGATGTGTTTTGCGATGCTACACGCGAATCCGACCTTAGAATCGCTCTATCGTGTATAGTTTTTGAGATATTCTAATCCAAAAGCCGAAAAAAGTCGTTTTTTGCCATGTTTTGAAGCTATATAACTATGTAACATATCATTTATTCGTTAAATGTGGTTAAAATACTTGAAAGTCATGATCTTTTCCTTTAAAATCTAATTTAAATCATGTTTATATCTTCATGCTCCTAAGAGATATCGTAGACCGAAATATTGGCTAAACGGGTTTTTTGCACTTTTGTGTCTTTTTAGGTTAGGATATCTTTGACGAAAAAAAAGATACCAACATAATTTAAATTAGGTTTTAAAGGCAAAGATCAGGACTTTAAAGTTGTTTACCAGATTTAACGAAATTAAAATTTCTTTCACATTTTAAACATGTTCAACGAACCGACTACTTCTAAATTCAGCCGTTTGACACCCCAAGTGTTGTTGTTATGTGTATGGCATACGGCTGAATTTTGAAATGGTCGGTTCGTTGAACATGTTTAAAATGTGAAAGAAATTTTAATTTCGTTAAATCTGGTAAACAACTTTAAAGTCCTGATCTTTGCCTTTAAAACCTAATTTAAATTATGTTGGTATCTTTTTTTTCGTCAAAGATATCCTAACCTAAAAAGACACAAAAGTGCAAAAAACCCGTTTAGCCAATATTTCGGTCTACGATATCTCTTAGGAGCATGAAGATATAAACATGATTTAAATTAGATTTTAAAGGAAAAGATCATGACTTTCAAGTATTTTAACCACATTTAACGAATAAATGATATGTTACATAGTTATATAGCTTCAAAACATGGCAAAAAACGACTTTTTTCGGCTTTTGGATTAGAATATCTCAAAAACTATACACGATAGAGCGATTCTAAGGTCGGATTCGCGTGTAGCATCGCAAAACACATCGAATGTGATTATTTTGATTTTTGTTTAATGTAGTTAAAAAAAAAAATTTAATTTTTTGTATGGGAAAATGCCCCAATTGGAAAAGGGATTATCTTTAAAAAAACGCCACCTCTATAATTTTATTTTTTGCATAGAATAACTTCTATTGACATCTATAATAAGAATTTACAAAAAAATCCGAGGTACATCAAAATTTAATTTAAATTCTCCCACAAGCACCGTGAATTTCATTGCTATCAAGTTCTTCTAAAGGCGGCATCTCGTTTTTGTAATGTATACAAGCGTTATGTTCAGCACAAAAAACATTTATAATTTTAGTTACTACCATAGGAGAGTAAAGCAGTCCTCTCTCGGTAAAAATGCATCGAAATCTATTTTCGAGGACTCCAAAATATTGTTAAATTACATTGCTTTACAAAATTGCTCATTATATTTGTCTTTAAAAGGTCACTGTGGATTTCTGAACGGTGTTAGTACATATGGTGACAATTGTTACTAGAATCTCCTGAAAAGTAAAAATTACTATGCAAGTACGTTAAAGCTGTCCCAAATTGACCAAAATTTCTAAAATATAATCCATAAGGTGGAGTTTGATGCATATTAAGGTGAAAAATTACAATTTGTAATCTGTGCATTTTGAATGTTTTTATTTTAAATATGGTTTCTAAGTCTCACAGAGATTACACAGCCATATCGATGCCTTAGAGCGCTATAGTCCTATCTCCATTTTTTCAATTGTTGGGAAATGCAAAAAGAAGATTTCAAACAGTGGTTATTTAGAATTGGCTACTATTTTGATATAACGATATATGCAATAATTTTACCTACAGTATATTTTAACATAATTTAATGTTTTTAACCAATTTTATTAATTTCTAACGAAATCCCAGCCAATTAATAGTATGTCATTACTTTTGCTCTTTTATAGAATTGCACTACTTTTAAAATAAACAACACATTTTGTACATTTTTTGAATTTTTTCCACTAAAATGTCGTAAAAAGCCATGAAACGCGTAGAAAAACACGAATTTTTTTTTTTTCTTTTTTTAATTTTTGGTTCCGACAAACAAGAGTGTAGCCTTGGGTGTAACCATATTTGTTCACTAAAATGTCGCAAAAAGTGATGAAACGCGAAGAAAACGCGAAAAAGCGAAGAATTTTTTTTAAAAATGTGACTTATTTGAATATTCAGTGGAGATAGGACAGTAGCGCTCTTGAAAAAATTGCAGTTTGGAGATAGGATTTTTCTTAATTATTGAATATTTTGGTATTTTAGTGGTATTTTGACATCACAGCGTTTTTCACACTGTAAAGAAGCCCACAATGATGCCATAACTGCAAAAATCTCAAAATCGCAAAAAGTGGAGATTGGACTATAGCGCTCTAAGGTATCGATATGATATTTTTTAAGTACCCAAAACTATTTGTATTCTGCACTTTAGTAAGAGATCGTAAAAAATTGCCAAAAATCCATGGTCGGCTAATGGGATGCATCTGAATGGCGCATGACTAAAAATGGATGAAAAATAGAGTTCTTGATAAAAACCAGTTTTTTTTGCTAAATGATTTTAAAGAAAATATATTTTGCGTATTACAGATAGAATATGACTGCCTTTTTAAATAAATTAATCGTAGTTTGAGCACGGATTTCTTACGTCGACATATTTGATAAACTTGGTCACAAATCTAGAAAAAAAATTGTGTTTTGGAAATCAAAAGAAAACCACAACCACAACCACATTCATATCGAGTAGAAATAATTCCAAGCACTCTGCAATAATTCTTGAAGCAAATGTGTAGGATTAACAGCGTTTGAAGTCAGTACCAACAAAACCTTGATAGCTTCCTGATGCAAGGAACCTTAAAAAGCAAGCCAGTTTAATTACATTTGGTGTTCCTGTTTTTCTGTGACAAATCTTCATTTTTGGGGACAGTTCTTCGAAAATATATTTTAAGACTTTTTTACTTACGCGAAAATTCTTTACAATGCTGCAATAAATAAATTTGCAACGCTAAACTTTATTTTGCCTTATGATGAAAGTCGTGGTATTTATCTACGTACTTACGCGCTTAAAATTCCGTTATTTATCCGAAGAGAACGATAATTTTCATAGCTCTTTCGTCGGAAAAATAACAAAGTCCATCACAACCCATAAATTCAAAAAAAGAACTTGCACTCGATTTTTAAACGACAGAAAATTTCAAGTGACAAACTTGACTGTAAATTCGTTTGTTTTCGTTTTACAGATATACAATTTTTTCAATATAAAAACTAGTAAGGGTGTAACTTTTGGCCTGGCCAAAAAATAAATACCCTACACTGCAGTATTTTGAAAATTTTGCTTATATGGGAGGTACCACGCCTTCTTTTCCGAGTACACCCAGTTTTTGTTCATTGCTTGCATTTATAGTTTTTAGTGTCAGAGTGAAATTTAGTTGGATTATCTCAAAAAACTCTTTCAGTATAGCATTTTGAAAGTTTTGCTTATATGGGAGGTGCCACGCCCCTTGTCCGATTTCACCCAATTTTTGCTGAGAGCTTTCATTTATAATTTTTAGTGTCTGAGCCAAATTTGGTTCGAATATCTCAAAAAACGCTTTCAGTATAGCGTTTTGAAGATTTTGCTTATATAGGAGGTGCCACGCCCTCTTGTCCGAATTCGCTCAGTTTTTTTCAGAGCTTGCGCTTACAATTCGTAGTACTTATGTGTATTGTGGTTGCATTGTCGTGAAAAATACTCCTAAAATTGCATTTTGAATATATTTTTTGTATGAGCGGTAGGCGTGTCCGTTGACCGATTTCGCTCATTTTCAATCCCCCGAGCTAACTTTGACGACGGAGGCAGTGTACCAAATTTCCTTGAATTATCTTGCTCAGTTTTCTCAAAAAGTGTATTTCAACACACAGCCAGCCACCCAGCCAGCCACCCAGCCAGCCACCCAGCCAGCCACCCAGCCAGCCAGCCAGACAGACGGACATGGCTATATCAACTCAAGAGGTGACGCTGATCAAGAATATATATACTTTTCTATACCTGCCACGCCTCCTTCTCTGCGTTACAAACGGAAGGACAAAGTGAATATACCCTGGGTGTAGGTAGGGTATAATAAAAATCAAATATCACAACCATTTCGAATATAAAATAACTCATTCGCTCATTTTCGAATATAAAATATTCAATCGCTCTCACTTTGTTGTCGTTTTTCGTTTTAGTGAATACAAAATATTGAGCTTTTTGATTTCTAGTCACTTTTCAGTCGAAAAGTGAGAGTTTTCGAGATAGAGAATTAGGGCATTAATTTTTTATTTATATTTTACGTCTTTCGCCACAAAGACTCATCAGACTATTATTATTTTTGATGTAATTATAATTATTTTTATTTCACTAATTTATTATAATTTAAAAATTGCAAGTTGAAAAAACTTTTGTGTTTTGGTCTGGGCCGGAGTTGAACCGAGGACTTCACAGTTGCACAACTCTCAATCGCAGTGCCAGCGGCAAGACCACTGCTCCATCCTTGCGCTCTTACGAAGCTGACTTATTGGGTTATTTTGTTTTCTGCGTAAATACGTGACCGAAAACGCTTCGTTCTCGCTACCAGAAATGCTCTTTGGATGCGCTTTGTTGTCGCTACCAGAAATGCTCTTTGGAAACTTTTTGGATGACAATAAAAAATATTTAAAATAAGAAAAACAAACAAAAAAAAAAATTGCCTATTGAGGTACATTAAGCTACAAGAGCGAAAATGGCAGAACTGAAAAAAAAGCCATAATTATAGGCTTATTTTGGGCCTAAACGCCGAATTTTAGGCTCTTCATTTAAAAAAAAAGTTTGCTCTGCTAGCTTAAGTGTAAGTTTCGAGAAAACACATACGGGACGTGTATTGAACTAAAGTAAGTAGTCAATAATTGAGGAGTGGCCGTACCAAAGGGCCTAGGTACCATTTCGAGGCAAAAGTAATGTCATACTTTTTATGTGCCTAACATTCTGTTATTTGACTGTTATAAATTTTTCAACATAATGATATAAATTTCGAACTATCAAGAAAATTTTTAAGTGAGAACAGAAAACAATTTTATTAATCTCTAACATAATGCCACCCGTTTCACATTATGACACTACTTTTGCCTCGAAATGGTACTTAGGCCCTTTGGTACGGCCACTCCTCAATTATAGGCTAATATAGCTTTTAATTTAAAACAAAAATTGACCAAATCAATTTTCTTGAAATTATGAACTTCGAATAACAACAATTCCAGAGAATAAAAAAACAACAACAACAACAAAAACTACTACAACAACAACAAATTTACTACTACTACAAGAACAGTAATTTTACATAAAAGTAGGGGTAAGTGGGCGGCCTGTGGCCGCTGCTCAGAATTTAAACCCGTCAGACATCCAACACCGCGGATCAGTCTTATGCTAGCGCAGTAGCTACTTATTATTTAAAAATATAAAAATTTTTATTAAAAATTGCGCGCAATTTGACTAGCAAAACTATTTGTTGGATATATTACAGACTGATCCGCGGCCGAAGGCCGCCGCGAAGCTGGTGTTGGATGTCTGACGGGCTTAAATCTTGAGCAGCGGCCGCAGGCTGCCCACTTACCCCTACTTTTATGTAAAATTACTGTTCTTGTAGTAGTAGTAAATTTGTTGTTGTTGTAGTAGTTTTTGTTGTTGTTGTAGTAGTTTTTGTTGTTGTTGTTTTTTATTCTCTGGAATTGTTGTTATTCGAAGTTTATAATTTCAAGAAAATTGATTCGGTCCATTTTTTTTTTAAATGAAAAGCTTTTCTTTTGGCGATGGGGCATTTAAATAGCCTATAATTAGCCTATAATTATTGAATACTTTCTTTAGTACAAAATGTATTTTTTTTTCGAAATCGCTCTGCTAGCTTAAACTTAACCTAGCAGAGCTAACTTTTTTTTTTAAAAAATTAAGAGCCTAAAATTCGGCGTTTGGGCCCAAAATTAGCCTATAATTAGCCTATAATTATGGCATTTTTTTTTTTTTCAGTTCTGCCATTTTCGCTCAGCTAGCTTAATGTACCTTGCCTATTGCCTACCTATAGCGCACAAAATATGCGCATCAACATCAGCTCTTTAGATGCGCGAAGGACGCGCATCGCTTTTGCATCTTGGGGATGCGCATCAAAATTTTCTGTTGGGTTGTTGCTCATTTTACTAGTATGTATGCATGAACTGCGGACAGAGAGGGATAAATGCTAAGTTTATGACGAAAATTAAAGTAAAAAGGAGTACAATAATGCAGGTGTTGCCATTTATTTTTTATTGCGAAAAGTGTTCAATGGATAACACGAACTACCATTAACAACAATTTCATTTGATTTTGCACGATTTTATTGAAATTGATATTTGGTTTGCAATATTCCTGATAAAATATTCATATCATAGAAATAATCTACACAATGAGCGTCCATCTTAAATGCGGGACATTTCCGGGACATTTTTGAATGCGGGACGAGAGGGAAAAATGCGGGACGGTTGGTCACCCTAATCTAGAGCATTGTTTCAAACATCAAATGTAACTCCAACAATGCAACCACATCAAAATTACGCAAAATCGTTTAGATATGATTGTACGACGTCTCAAGTTATCGCAGCGACAGTCGATTGCTTAGCTTTATAGATTAACCAAGGAACTAAAACAAGTGAAGAAGAAGCATAAGAAGTAGGACAAATTTTATAAAAAAAATATTTCCATATAAAACATAAAAATTTTTTACAAAAACAGATTTTTAGCATTTTGCTGTAGGGGAGATGTTTTGTTTTTTTCTAAATGGATTTTTTTGTGTTATAATTTTTGTTTATGATTATTTTTTTTTTATTGGAAAAAATGTTACTTTTGATTACATAATAAATGGTTCTTTCATAATTTAGTACCTATATACAATGTATTCTCTTTTATTTTTGATAGTCAAAAGTTTACTTGCATGGTGTACCTTGGACCGTTTGAGATTGGAACGGCAAAAGTAATATTTCTACTCAATGGTAAGACATAGAAATATCATTCTCAAGTCATTTGATGCTGCAAGCATTGTAGAAATATAAATTAATCAAAAAACTAGAGAAACTTTTTTGGAAAATCCAGCACATTGAAAAAACTGAAAAGCGGACCAAGGTACACACATCTCCCCTACTTTTTGTAAGCGTGAACACTCAATAGGTTGCAAAAGTGATAAATTTGACCAAACTGAATAGGTATCTGTTGATAGGCAATGGTTGAAATGAAAAAAAAAAACCTTTTTTTTATTAAAATTTTTTTTTTTAGTCAAGTTTTCAAACATAAATTTCTCGAAAACAAGAGCCAAACTATAAAAATTACTATGACCATTGAAATCAGCGTGCCCGAGTTATGTTAACAACATGGGTCCCATCAATGTTAGAATTTCAATATTGATTATTAAAAATTTTAAAAATTTTTTTTACAATGTGGTTATTATTTTAAAATACCAAATTTCAAATTGAGAGATGTTTATATCATCAGGTTAAAACTACAACTAGTCATCGACATTTTTTGATATTTTGAGTTAAGCATACAGAAACAAGAGGAAAAAATAGCGCTACGCCTCAGTCTTGTCGGTTTTTTGAAATGATTTTCCCATCCAAATTTATGTAAGAAATAAAAATCGAATTTCAAAAAACTTAACCCCTTCGAACCGGTTGGGACAATATATCCCAAAAATTTTTGAATAAATACTTAAATCGGTTATTAACGTCACTTAAATTGAATGAATTAATAAAATTAATGCAATTTTTAGTAACCACTCCAAGGACATTGTATCCCAAAAATTCAAATCAAAAACATCTGTTGGGAGCATAGACCGAAAGCGCCTTTGGCGGCGAAAATTTGAATTTAGAGACGGTCAAACATTTTACTTAAATTAAGTTTCTAAGATTAACCAATCACAAATATTGTGTACCCCACCGTTTTTTTCCGGGTTGAAAGCAGTATTGGTATCGAAAAGTTACTAATTCTGGCGTGCACTACATGTAATAAACTTCAAACTAACGGTATTCAGATTATTCGCGACTACAAAAGTGCCCACTAGGAGTTTATAGTAAGTTTTATATTATTCAGCTGTACAATTATAATGGTAAAACTACGTAGGCTGCTATATATATTTCTGGCCTAGGCAACACTAATGTCAATAGCTAAAATCTGGCAACACCATAATAAAGTTTGACATTTTCTAGCATAAACGTACTCAGGACGTTTTGATGTACGACCATCATTTGTGTTGTTTACAGTGACTTGAAAAAATCAGTTTGGCAAAAAAATGGAATTAGCTCGAGAACATTTTCGTGCGATCATTTTTCACAACTTTCGACGTGGATTATCACGACAAGAGTGCATCGATGAACTTAAATCTTTGTATGGCGATGAAGCACCATCCCAAAGCACTGTGAAAATCTGGTTTAATGAATTCAATCGTGGCCGATGCTCGCTCAAAGACGAATTCCGTGAAGGTCGTCCAAAAACGGCCGTTGTGCCAGAGAACATTGATGCCGTGCGTAAACTGATAATGCAAGATCGTCATATGACATACCATGAGATAGAAGCATCCTTGGACATTAGTTCCACTCCAATACATTTGATTTTGCATGAACACTTAGTTGTAAAAAACGCTTGTTCTCGTGGGAAACCCCATAATTTATCAATCGCTTAAATTATCAATGGAAAAATTAATTTTCTTAACTCACTGTAAACAAAACAAATAGCACTTGTACATCAAAACGTTGTGAGTACGTTTATGCTAAAAAATATCCAACTTTATTATGGTGTTGCCAGATTTTAGCTATTGACATTAGTGTTGCCTAGGCCAGAAATATAAATAGGAGCCCACGTATATGGAGGAGGAAAATGAAAAATCTTTTGATATCTTAAGGAAATCAAGGTCTTAAAAATAACATGCATCATTTGGAAGAATTGGTACACTTTCACTTTCGGAGAAGTGAATTACTATATCAAAAATTGTATAAACATAAAATTTGAATGCATTAGCACCCAGATAAATAGTTAACAAAAAAAAAAAACACATGGAATAAAACTATTTACGAAAATTTTTGGACAGTGACTGTTTTTGCTAAAAGATTCTCAATTACGTACCTGCCTTAATCGTAGCTACTATAGTTTTAAGTGCGAATAAATTATATATATATTTATTTGCTTGTATTTTTTTATTGTATTTTTGTTTATGTATGTACTAGGGATGTCAATTTTCGGGCTTTCACTGATCCCGGGATTTTCGGAATTGACTACTTGTCAGGAGAGCCTAAAGACTGATTAACTACTTTTCAATAATGTGGCTCAATTTCGTTGATGCAACGTTGAATCTCCTCTTTCCATACATTTTTACTAATGTTAAAGTGTCAGCTGTCAATTATTATTATCTTTTAGATCATAACACTTCACCGCACGAATGGCGCTAAGTTCAAATCTTGCGTAAACTATGGGACACCTATATACCTCTGGAACAAGAAATCATAGAGACATGGCGATTATACCAATAGAAGCGAATTGAAATTTTATGTTTAGGACTACAATTCTGGAGTATTGTCTTATCTCGACTTAGGTTGTTTTGTCAAAAGTCCACTGATATGTATGTGTACAAATAAAGCAAATCATATTTCAGCTTAAACACTCATTGGTTGGATCGTGAAAAGAAAATAAAAGCTTTTTAGAAACAATGGCCTCGATCTCCTCCATTAGAAAATAAGTCCACGCCCTTTATTTAAACTTCAGACATGGTATAAGTTTTTCTGTTCGCACTTTGAGTAAAATTTGCAAATGCTCTTTGCAGTTTTTTTTTTTAATTATTTGGTTCTTCTGGTACTTGTTTATTGTTGACATTTTAGTCACTTTCAGAATAAGACTCTTCATCTAATAACCTGAACAACAAGATTTCCAATCCGTTCAAAATTACATCAGGGCACGGTGCTTGTTTTGTAAATATAATTTAAGTCTGCTACAAAAGCACGAAATATTTATATTTATTCATTTAAAAAATTCTTTGCGACCGATCCCGCGATTTTTAGAATTGAAAAAAAGCCGGGATCCCAGGTTCCGGAATGACATCCCTAGTATGAACGTATGTTATTCTTGTGTATGTAAGTATGTGCATATACACGGCGTGCTTGAACCAAGTTTAAATAAAAGTTTCTTGCATATGAGTTTTTTGACTGAATTATGTTACGTAATAACTTCACGAATCAAATAATCCCAAAATTAAAAAAATCGAATGGGCCCTTTTTGAAATAAGGAGCCTTAAGCAATAACTATAAAAAGTTAATACAACACAAAATTAAAAAAATTTGTAACATTTTGCAAACCATTTTTTCTAAACTAATTTGAGGTCGCTGAACACGAAAAACGCATTTATTTTTTTTTCCTTGGGGTCGTTCTCAAGTTATTCGATAATTTATAATTTCGAGGTTATAGCTTCATATACATCAATATATTTCTATGACGCCAAGTCCGATCAATTTTATTTTTCCACGCTTACAAAGAGTGATTAACGGCGCTTCTAACAAGTACACCAATAATTATGCTCCAAACAAAATTGACTGAGTTAAGGCTGGAAAAAGCTTGATATTTCAAAAGTTTTTTAAATTTTTCACATCAACTTCAAATGAAACACTTTGTTTTTGGCAGATATTTTTTTTAAATAATTATTTTTAGAAATGTTATTTAATGGCGCATATAATTGCAAACATTTTAACCTATGTTGAGCAAAATCGAATGAAATTTCCAAAAGATATTAAGGTTTTAGTGCAATAGAGAAATTTCGATTTCTTTCAAAAATTAATATTTTTGATACAATCCGCAATTTTCTTCTACAGAGAATGATTAGAAGTTACTTAAATCATCTTTAAAGTGTTCAATAAGTGTAGGGTGTCCTATTTGGAGGCTGAAAAATTGGATCTGTTGACTCAGGCCGAACATTTCGAAAATTCTCGCATCTTCCTTATTGCACTAAAGCCTTTATATCTTTTGGAAATTTCATTCGATTTTGCTCAACATAGGCTTAAAATGTTTGCAATTATATGCGCCATTAAATCACATTTCTAAAAATAATTATTTAAAAAAAAATATGTGCCAAAAACAAAGTGTTTTATTTGAAGTTGATGTGAAAAATTTAAAAAATTGTTGAAATATCAAGCTTTTTCCTGCTTTAACTCAGTCAATTTTGTTTGGAGCATAATTATTGGTATACTTGTTAGAAGCGCCGTTAATCACTCTTTGTAAGCGTGGGAAAATAAAATTGATCGGACTTGGCGTCATAGAAATATATTGATGTATATGAAGCTATAACCTCGAAATTATAAATTATCGAATAACTTGGGAACGACCCCAAGGGAAAAAAAAATTAATGCGTTTTTCGTGTTCAGCGACCTCAAATTAGTTTAAAAAAAATGGTTTGCAAAATGTTACAAATATTTTTAATTTTGTGTTGTACTAACTTTTTATAGTTATTGCTTAAGGCTCCTTATTTCAAAAAGGGCCCATTCGATTTTTTTAATTTTGGGATCATTTGATTCGTGAAGTTATTACGTAACATAATTCAGTCAAAAAACTCATATGCAAGGAACTTTTATTTAAACTTGGTTCAAGCACGCCGTGTATATATTATTGTTTTACTTCTATTTTAACTTATGTTTCGAGTTCATTGACATAATTTCTGAAAAAGAAACAACGAAAGAAAAAATCCATCAAAGGAGAATTCAAGATTACAAAACAAACAAAAGTTTAAATGATAACAAGAAAAGAAAAGCTACTTATATGTATGTATTAGAGGTATACATACCACAACCAAAATTATAAAATTAACAGAAGTCCATAATTTACTTTAGCTCCGATATGACCATTATTTTACATCTAAACAGATACTTAATTTAAAGATATCTTCTCTTCTTATACGAGATAAAATTGTATGTTTATTTATATATTTATAAATATATATGTGCCCAAATTTTTTTTCGAGAAAGGATGCAGTGATTTTAATGAAACTTGGAACAATGTTAGATATTAGCATACAATGAAGAATAAGGTAGGTTTGAACTTTGTAAATGCTCACCATGAGGCGTGGCGCTGCCCTAAATCTTAAAATTGATTTAGTCATAACTCGCAAACCATTCAAGTTATTTGGATAAAATTTGGTGAGCGGGTACGACTTAATAATACCTTGTAACAGACAAAAAGTGGGCGGGATCAAATAAGTGCCACGCCCACTTTTCGGCCCTTGAAAATTTTAATTCAATATTACTCGAAAACGACTCCAACAATTTTAATAAAAATTTAGGAGGTGTTACCCCTATAAACAAGGGTTATTATGTAATACGCCGTTATATTGGGAAAACTCGTTGAAGGGCGTGGCACCGCCCACAAAAAATATAATTCGCTAAAAAAAGAAAACTAATAAAGCAAACATTCTGAAATTAACTGTAGGGAGTCTACTTGCTATTAGGCACCTATGACCTGAAAGTGGGCAAAATATCGCCTGTGTGCGTGGAACCTCCCATACAAGTAAACACACATTAAATGCTTTTTCTCACAAATGGTACAATATATTTTGATGAAATTTGGTATGCGGATCTGTATCATGAGTATCTAAAGCATAACGAAAAGAAGGCTTTGTTCAATAATTGCCACGCCCACTTTTTATCAGAATAAAAATTTTGGTTAATAAGTCAGGTACAAAAAACAATGGAATGAACTTTTTAATTCTTATATGCAGCCTTATGTACTTTTGACGTTGAATCCGTCTCCATTGCAGAACTTTCATTACACCTGCAGGATTTTGAAATAGCATAGCTACAAGAAAAGGTAAAATTCTTTTTTATTAATAGCATCGAATGCCACAATCTTTCTTATCAAAATATCGTTACGGATTTTTACAATAGGACTCTATTTTCCGAGTTATGATCCTTTGAAGATAAGATATTTCAGCCCCCATACAAATGACGAAATATTTTGGGTTTGTGGCATATCCAATTTATTTATTTTAGAGCATTCTATTTCACCAAAAAAAAATTTGAGTTTTTAAAATTTTTCTATACCATTCGATATTTTCCGAGGTTTTTCTTATTATTATTCTCATCGGTTTATTTATCATTTTGAAAGCATGATCATTAGAGGTGAAAAGGTATAAGTTTCATAACAAAAAATAGCTATGAATAAAAACATCGACTAAAATAATAAAATCAGATTGTTGGTAAATAATTACCTGTACTTGGAAACCGATCTCTGCTTGGTCAACAATCTGATTTTATTATTCTAGTCGATTTTATTAGTCATAGCTATTTTTTGTTGTTTAACTTGTACCTTTTCTCCTCTAATTGTCTCAAAATGACAAAATAAATCGATGGTACAGAAAAATATCAAAAACTAATTTTTTTTTTTTTGTGAAATAGAATGCCCTAAAATAAATAAATGGCATATGCTCCGCACCGGGGGGCTGAAATATCTTACCTTCAAAGGATCATAACTCGGAAAATAAGAGTCCTTTTGGAAAAATCCGAAGAGATATTTTGATAAAGAAGAGTGTGGCTATTCAATGCTATTAATAAAAAAGAATTTCACCTTTTCTTGTAGCTACGATGTAAGACCGAACACAGCGTTTTCTTTAACTGCAAGCAAGGATATTTCAAAATCCTGCAGGTATAATGACAGTTCTGCTGATGACGGATAAAGCGTCAAATAGTACATAAAAGTGCATATGGTCAATCTCAAAATCTGAGACGTGACATTCGTACGCTGTTTTTTGGTCATGTTAAATAAGTGAAATGTTCATGATTTAAGAATTTTATATTATTAAGATTCTTGAGATACACATTTCCTTCGAACAAAGAATTATTATAAATTGTGTGGTTTTCGTGTTATTAGCAGTCAAACTTCTCTGCCACGTGACAAAAATTTGGAAGTCATTTTTGAGGTACACATACATTCATCGAAAATTCTGCGCTTCTACCCAACCGATCGATCACAAATTTTTATGTGTTAGAAATGAAAGATTAATAAAGAGAACTGCATTCATGATGGTCTATTAATCTTATGTGGAAATGATTTAAGAGCGAAAACACCGTCTCTGCCACGTTATACCGTCTGAATAATCGTAAAAAAAAATGTATTCATACTCTCTTTAATGTTCGTATTAACAAGTAGAATGAAAACTAGTAAGGGTGTAAAATTTGGCCTGGCCAAACATTAAATACCCTACACTGAGGTATTTTTAAAATTTTGCTCTTATGGGAGGTGCTACGCCCTGTTGTCCGAGTTCACCCATTTTTTGCTCAGAGCTTGCATTTATAGTTGTTAGTGTCTGAGTGAAAATAGTTTTCAGTATAGCGTTTTGAAGCTTTTGTTACTATGGGAGATGCCACTCCCTCTTGTCCGAGTTCCTCCAATTTTAGCTTAGAGTGTGCATTTATAGTCTTTAGTATTTGAGTGAAGTTTTATTGGATTATCTCAAAAAACTCTTTCAGTATAGCCTTTTGAAACTTTTGCTTATATGGGAGGTACCATGCCCACTTGTCCGATTTCACCCAATTTTTGTTGAAAGCTTTTATTTATGATTCTTAGTGTTTGAGTCGAATTTGGTTCGAATATCTCTAAAAACGCTTCCAGTATAGCGTTTTGAAGCTTTTGCTTATATGGGAGGTACCACGCCCTCTTGTCCGATTTCGTTCAGTTTTTTTTCACAGCTTGCGCTTACAATTCTTAGTATCTATGCGTATTTTGGTTACGATGTCGTTAAAAATACTTCTAAAATTGCATTTTGAATATATTTTTTGTATGGGCGGTAGGCGTGTCCGTTGATCGATTTTGCTCATTTTCAATCCCCCGAGCTATCTTTAACGGCGAAGGCAGTGTACCAAATTTCATTGAGTTATCTTGCTTAGTTTTCCCAAAAAATGTATTTCCACACACAGCACCCAGCCAGCCAGCCAGCCAGCCAGCCAGACAGACGGACATGGCTATATCGACTCAGGAGGTGACGCTGATCAAGAATATATATACTTTTCTATACCTGCCACGCCTTCTTCTCTGCGTTACAAACGGAAGGACAAAGTGAATATACCCTGGGTGTAGGGTATAAAAAGAGCACTAAATTATGTATACTTACTTAGCTAAAACTCCCTTAAGCTTCATTTTACCCAAGTTTCTCATTAGGTTAGGCGCCAGACGGACTTGATTATAAGAAATATGAGAACCGCAATCTGCTAGAAACTGTGACGGTCCATTTTTTTAAATCCCTTACCCCCCATCCAGGCCTACCATGGTTTTCCGTCCTAGTTTTTTTTATAGCCGTTTATGATGTACTTAGATCTGCTTATTACGAATCTGAGTTTGGTTTTTTTTTATCACGTCTGGATCCTGAGTTATCCTTGCTTAAAAATTAAAAAATCACTGTTTTGGGTTCTACTTAAAGTTACATTACAATAGCAGAAAAGGGTATCATTGATTTTTCTTAATGGATTTGGATAGCCAACTCTATTCACAAGAAGCCTTACTGACGATTGTATTACTTTTTAATGAGATATAGGCCATTACAAAAAAGGGTTTTTTTCAACGCCACACAAAGGATTAATGATTTCATGGTTTTAGATTTTAATACATATCTCACAAACTATGCAAGCGATTTTGATGAAAATTAATGGAAGGATGGCGAACATTAAAACCATACGGTGGGTGGAAAAAAAAAGAAATTTAATAAGTGCCACGCCCACTTTTTCACTTATTAAGTTATACAATCGCATGGCAGCGGCACTTTTCTTCTTGTATTGCTCAAATATTTTAACTTTTTTGAGCTTTTCGGTGTAAACTTTGTTCATTTCAGCCTAGGTGAGGCGATCCTGTGCGACAAAGTGGCGATTGAAATCAAAAAACGAAATATAAAATTTACTGTGACAAATCTCTGTCACGTTACACATATGTTATGGTCTTTTAGAGAGAGAAGGCTTCTAAAAATTACTTAAACTTAAGTGTAGTCAGGATGTATCCATAGTCTGTTAGTCAGAAATGCAATTGCCGTTAAATTATTTCGCGGTTAAAGTGCCATTAAAAAGTTCTTCCTTTTTTTTATCTGCCACGTTACAGTTAAATTGCGGCTGTTTTCATTGCCATAAAATTGGCTTACCAAAACATTTTTTTTTATATTTTATTATTAATTTATTTACATAATGGTATAATTTCACATAACTTAATATTATAAAACACTGCGCGAATTGAATTTAGCGGTTCTTACCTTTTTTTCCGGAGCTCTGAATTTTTTCCATTTTTTTTATATATTGTTCACTTGGAAAAACCAATGGAAGTGCCACTTTAATCCACACATATAAAAATACCTCCTAACGTCAGATAGTACAAAACATAATCTTTCGACACATGCAAAAAAATTTTTAAAAAACTTAAAAAAAAAAATTTTCCCTGGTTTACTTTTTTGTGATTTTGACCATATAAGAATGAAAAAGTTCATTCCTTTTTTTTGTGTCTGAGCTATTAGCCAAAATTTTTATTTTGATAAAAAGTGGGCGTGGCAATAATTGGACAAAGCTTACTTTTCGTTATGCTTTAGATACTCATGATCAAGATCCGCATACCAAATATGTTGTACCATTTGCGAGAAACAGCATTTAATGCATTTTACTTGTACGGGAGGTTCCACGAGTACCGGCTATATTTTATTATTGAATCAAAATTTTCACTTTTCGGTTATTACAAGGCATTGATAAGCAGAACCTACATACCAAATTTCATCAAAATACCTTGTAGCATTTGCGAGAAATAGCATTTAACGTATTCTGGTTGTATGGGAGGTTCCATGCGCAACGGCGATATTTCACCCACTTTCAGATCAGAGATGCCTTATAGCAAGTAGGCTGTCCACAGTTAATTTCAGAATATTTGCTTTATTAGTTTTCTTTTTACATCGTTTTATATTTTTGTGGACGGTGCCACGCCCTTCAACGAGTTTTCCCAATATAACGGCGTATCACATATTAATCCTTGTTTACAGAGGTAATATCTCCTTAATTTTAATTAAAATTGTTGCAGTCGTTTTCGAGTAATATTGAATCATGGCATGAAATGGCATTTAATGTGTTTTACTCTTATGTGAGGTTCCACGCCCACAGGCAATATTTTGCCTACTTTCAGTTCGTAGGTGCCTAATAGCAAGTAGACTCCCTTCAGTTAAATTCGGAAAGATTGCTTTAGTAGTTTTCTTTCAATAGCTTATTACATTTTTGTGGGCGGTGCCACGGCCTTCGAGTTTTTTTAATATAACGGCATATCACATATTATTACTTATTTTCAAGGGTACAATATCTTGCATTTTCATTATAATTGTTGAAGTCGTTTTCGAGTAATATTGAATCAAAATTTTCAACGGAGGGCGTAGTACTTCTTCGATACCGCCCACTTTTCGGTTATTACAAGGCATTGATAAGTAGTACATACATACCAAATAACGTTAAAATATCTTGTAACATTTGCGAGAAATAGCATTTAACGTTATATGCTTGTATGGGAGGTTCCACGTGTAACGGCGATATTTCACCCACTTTCAGAACAGAGATGCTTTATAGCAAGCAGGCTCCTCACAGTTAATTTCAGAATATTTGCTTTATTAGTTTTCTTTTTATACCGTTTTATATTTTTGTGGGCGGTGCCACGCCCTTCAACGAGTTTTCCCAATATAACGGCGTATTACATATTAATCCTTGTTTACAGAGGTAACATCTCCTAAATTTTCATTAACATTTTTGGAGTTGTTTTCGAGTAATATTGAACCAAAATTTTCAAGGGCTGAAAAGTGTGCGTGGCACTTCCTCGATCCCGCCCACTTTTTGTTTGTTATACGGTATTATTAGACCGTACCCGCTCACAAAATTTCATCAAAATACCTTTGATGGTTTGCGAGTTTTAACTAAATCAAATTTAAAATTTAGAGCAGTGCCACGCCCCTTGGTGAGCATTTACAAAGTTCAAACCTAGCTCATTCCTCATTGTATGCTAATAACTAATACTATTCCAAGTCTCATTAAAATCGCTGCAGCCGTTTTCGAGAAAAAATATTGGCACAGAAATATAAGTACAATACAAAAGAACAAACAAACAAAAACACAAACAAAAAAACATGAGTTTTAGCTCGTATAAGAAGAGAAGATCAAATGTACTTTTAAACAAAAATAGTTTAAAAAAATTGGCTTTAAAAGAAAAAAAAAAACATTTTTTTTCCACTTAAAATAAACTTTTTTTCAGTGTAATTTTTTATTCAAAAGTTTTTATCCATCTGCACCAACTCTGAAAATTTTGTTAAAATCGGATCGAAATTCGAGTAGCTATGAATTTTCAAACATGTGAGTTTCTAAAAGTCTGTCAACAGTCAAAGATCCGTTCTAGAAGAAAGAATCATGAAGTGTAGTACATTTTTGGATATTTTTTTTATAACCGTCTTTAAAATAGCAAAAAAATCAAATGACTTTTAGCCCAAAAATTTTAGCATTGCTACGATTTGTCCATTCTTTATTACTGTTTTTGTATATCAATTTGTAAGTACATAGACAGTTTTCAGAAGCATACTCCAAATGTGGCTGTCAAATTACTTGAAGCTCGTGACGTACAAAAGTTCACAAAGACCAAGAAGACCCAGTGGAACAATGTTGCAGCAATAATCAAATTACTCGAATACCCTGTTTCATATTTTTTTCTTTTAAAGGAACCTCTTAGCTACAAACATACCAAAAATTACGAAGATCGGACGTTTTTTCGCAAAGTTATCACATTTTCCGTGAAAATTGACATGCGACAATAGCGCAAAATCGAGTTTGTAGACGAATTTTAAAAAATTCCCCACGACGAAAGAACTCAAAATCAAGCAAAAGGAAAAAATACGTGTCTCATCGATTTCAATGTAGAAACTATTCAAAAAATAATATGCAAAAAAAAAAATACTGCCTGGACGATTTGAGATGAAATGACCCTTGTACAAAACAATTTAAGTCGACATAAGAAAAGGATGTTTTTCTTTACAAAACATCTTAAGTCGAGATAAATCTTCTCTTCTTATACGAGCTAAAATTGTATGTTTGTTTGTTTGTTTTATTTCTGTGCCAAATATTTTTGTCGAAAACGGCTATAGCGATTTTAATGAAACTTGGAATAGTGTTAGATATTAGCATACAATGAAGAATAAGCTAGGTTTGAACTATGTGAATGCTCACCAGGGGGCGTGGCGCTGCCCTAAATTTTAAAATTGATTTAGTCATTACTCGCAAACCATTCAATTTATTTGGATGAAATTTGGTGAGCGGGTACAACTTAATTATGCCTTGTGACAGACAAAAAGTGGGCGGGATCGAAGAAGTGGCCCTTGAAAATGTTGGTTTAATATTACTCGAAAACAACACCAAAAATTTTAATGAAAATTTAGGAGATGTTACCTCTGTAAACAAGGATTAATATGTAATATGCCGTTATATTGGGGAAACTCGTTGAAGGGCGTGGCACCGCCCACAAAAATATAAAACGGTATAAAAAGAAAACTAATAAAGCAAATATTCTGAAATTAACTGTGAGGGACCTGATTGCTATGGGGCATCTCTGTTCTGAAATGTCGCCGTTGCGCGTGGAACCTCCCATACCAGCATATAACGTTAAATGCTATTTCTCACAAATATTACAAGATATTTTAATGATATTTGGTATGTAGGTACTACTTATCAATGCCTTGTAATAACCGAAAAGTGGGCGGTATCGAAGAAGTACCACGCCCTCTTTTTAACCGTTGAAAATTTTGATTCAATATTACTCGAAAACGACTTCAACAATTATAATGAAAATGCAAGAGATTGTACACTTGAAAATAAATAATAATATGTGATATGCCGTTATATTAAAAAAACTCGTTGAAGGGCGTGGCACCGCCCACAAATATATAATACGCTATTAAAAGAAAACTACTAAAGCAATCTTTCTGAATTTAACTGAAGGGAGTCTACTTGCTATTAGGCACCTACGAACTGAAAGTAGGCAAAATATTGCCTGTGGGCGTGGAACCTCACATAAGGGTAAAACACATTAAATGCCATTTCTCGCAAGTGGTATAACATATTTCGTTGAAATTTGGTTTATGGATCTGGATCATGAGTATCTAAAGCATAATGAAAAGTGGGCTTTGTTCAATAATTGACACGACCACCTTATACCAAAATAAAAAATTTGGTTCATAACTCAGGCACCGAAAAATAGAATAAACTTTTTATTTCTTATATGCAGACGCTGAATTCGTCTTTATCAGCAGAACTGTCATTATGCCTCACGGTGTTCAAACGACAGATTTAAACAAAATTTCAAATTACCAATTTTTTTTTGATTTTATATTGTTAGTAGGTTAATTTTATGAAGAACAGTGCAAATTTCAAAATAATATATGGAGCACTTTTCGAAAAATTTAAAAAATTCGAAATCCCATATAAAGTACAAAAAATTAAGAAAAAAAAAAAACAACAAACAAATAATAATAGTTACATTTAATGTATTTTGCAATAGTGAATCCGAATCCGACCTTAGAATTGCTGTATCTCATACGGTTTTTATCTTAGCTTAAACAAGGAAAAAATACCGTTGTTGCTATATTTTGAAGCTACATAACTTGAATATAGAACATTTATATGTAGAATCCGATACAATATCTTTAATATTTAATCTTTTTCTTTAAAACTTAATTTAAATTATTTCGATACCTTTATTTTTCTCGGAGATATCCTAACCTAAAAAGTTAAAAAAGTGCAAAAAACATGTTTTTTCATTGTTTTAGTCTACGATATTTCGAAGAACATCAAGCTATTGACATAATTAAAATGACGTTTTAAAGAAAAAAATTAAAACTTTGATACACTATGTCGGATTCTGCGTATAGCAAAAACGGAAGTTTTCCCTTGTTTATGCTAAAATATCTCAAAAAACCGTATTAGATACAGCAATTCTAAGGCCGGATTCGGATTCACTATTGCAAAATACATCAAATGTAACTATTATAATTTGTTTGTTCTGTTTTTTTTTTCTTAATTTTTTGTATTTCGAATTTTTTGAAAAGTGCTCCATATATTATTTTGAAATTTGCACTGTTCTTCATAAAATTAACCTACTAACAATATAAAATCAAAAAAAAATTGGTAATTTGAAATTTTGTTTAAATCTGTCGTTTGAACACCGTGACCTGCAGGATTTTGAAATATCCTTGCTTGAAGTTGAAGAAAATGCTGTGTTCAGCCTTACAGCGTAACTACAAGAAAAAGTGAAATTCTGTTTTATTAATGGCATCGAATAGTCACACTTTTCCTTATCAAAATATCCTTTCAGATTTTTCCAATAGGACTCTTTTTTTCCATGTTATGATCCTTTGAAAATAAGATATTTCAGCCCCCATACAAAAGGCAAAATATTTTGGGTGCGTGGCATATCCCATTTATTTATTTTAGGGCATTCTATTTCACCAAAAAAAAATTTGGAGTTGATATTTTTCTATACCATTCGATATTTTCCGAGTTTTTTCTTATTATTCTCATCGGTTAATTTATCATTTTGAAAGCGTGACAATTGGAGGTGAAAAGGAACGAGTTTCATAACAAAAAATAGCTATGAATAAAATCATCGACTAAATAATAAGATCAGATTGTTGACCGAGCAGGGATCGGTCTCCAGGTACTGAAAAATAAAAAGACACGTACATATATGTACATATATGTATATTACCGAATTTGTGTATCAGTGATTTTTTTCATTTTATGGCTAAGTTTTATCGTTCGACTCACCGATTTCATGAAAAGTTACTGAAACCACACGGATTTCGGAACAGGCCTGATTGATCACCAGTTTGATGGGTAGACTTATCGTGTAATTGGCTCAATTCGTATTTATTTCATTTTGGGCACACAAAGCAGAAGAAGAATAAGAAGCCTGAAGACATTACATAACACAGTACCCCCCGAAACACATATTCATGGAAACATCATAGCATCATACTGACCCAATGGGAACGAGGTTTGCCTCAAGCGAAAAGATCAATCGCTAAAATTTCCCATTTATGTTTTGTATCTAAAGCAGTGGTCGGCAAAGCATTGCACAATTGTGCAGAGAGACTTCACACGCATGCTTATGCTCTTTGATTCAGTTGTCGCAAATCCATCGACAAAGCAACATCGAGCGCATCTGTCGTTCTGTTTTCTTTTTTATGCACATAAAAAAAATTCTTTGCAGGTATGACAAATATTTTATTTCATACTTTTTGTGACTAGGTTCAAATTTTCAGATTAGGAAACGCTCAGATAAACTTTTCAAAAATTATACAAAAACTTTTAGGGCTGCTTTAACCATATATTTAAAAAAAAAAGAATGAGTTTTAGTCTTAAAACGCTTAGATAAACTTTTTAAAAATCCAACATATATTTTTAGGGTTGCCACCTGAATATTTTAATAAAACCAAAATTTTCTTTCGATAAATTGATAAGATCATCATTTTCTCCCTATAGATTCACATCTTGGGTCCAAAAACAACGAAACAAAAATTTAGGGTTACCATAGTAGGGTTGCCAGACGATTTTTCGCAATATTGCGTTTCTTAGTTAAGTTTCTTTTTTGAAAAGTTATATTTTCGACCCAAAAACCCATAGTAATTTTCAGGGTTGCCACCTTGTTTTTTTAATAAAATCAAAATTTTATTTCAATAAATTGCTAAGATCACAATTTTCTCACTATAAATTGACATCTTGGGTCCAAAAACAACGAAACAAAGATTTAGGGTTGCTATGTTAGGGTTGCCAGACTTTTTTTAACTATCTGCACAATCTGTACTACCTGTAGCCATTTGACCATTCCTGAAGCAAAAGTATGATTTAACAAAATTTTGAAAAATAACCAGGTGGTAACCCTAAAAATATACGAGTACTTTGGATTTTTAAAAAGTTTATCTAAGCGTTTTAAGACTAAATTTACTTTTTTTTTTAATTATGGTTTAAGCAAAATTTATAAAAAACCAGGTGGCAACCCTAAATATTTTGTATAATTTTTAAAAAGTTTTATCTATGGATGCGCTCGATGTTGATTTGTCGATGGTTAAGCGACAACTGATTGAAACATATTTTTTTGCTTCAATATTTATTTCGTACTGTTTTCTGTGAAAATTTTTTCTCAGTGCATTCTCTCTTCTCTCACTAACACACTCTCAAATTTATTTTTGCCGACCCCTGATCTAAAGCCCCGCGCAGACTGCATGGTCACTCTTGTCTGCTCTCTGCTGCTATGGAGAATGATCGAATCGAACTTAAACAGCACTCTGTGCAATAATCGAAAGGGAGACCGTTGAAAAGATAAGGAAAAAACTAGAAATTTGAGAGAGAAAACATTGTTGCACTGCAAATATGTATAGCAAGTAAATAGAAGTGACAAAGAATTGGAACAGAGACAGAGCGAACGAATTGCGACGATTTTCTCTCCTGTTTTGTTTTCAACGAAATTGATCATGAAAATTTCGTCACAATGTCGTTGTTGTTTGACTTACTAAAGTTTAGTAATCATTCTTACGTCAAACGTAATGGTTGCAGCATCATTTAGTGGCGTGTACACGTAACGCAACGTAATCTAGCGCATTGTAACGTAAATAAAATAAAAAAACTTAAATAAAACAAAAAATTCTCCATTGTTGCACGTTTTAACGCAAAACAAAAAAATTAAGTCTGTCAAAAAAAAAAAGTGATATATTTTGAAAGATTTTTTGTATACACGCGCGCGAACGTGCAAAAAAGTAATAACACAATTCAAAACAAAAACAAACCAGGGAAATAAAAATACAGAAAATCAACAAAAAAAAAAAATTTTTTTTTAATCAAGAAAATTCTTTGAAAGAAGCACAAAACGTGAAAATTTACTAAAAACCATGAAATTACAACAACACCGGCAGTAGCAATCAACAACAACAACAAATGTAATATACATATAACAAATAGGTAATTAATGTAAATTAATCGAGCCAAATACATCGCAATATCAGAAAACAAAAACAACAAAAAGTATTTTTACGAAACAAGAACAACATCAGCAACATGATCACCTACGTAGTATCAAAAACTGTTGCTACTTTTGCTGTTGCTTTTGTTGTGATGAACTATTTAAGCTGTGTTTTTGACGACAGTTTATCTGTGCTTGTCCTAAACACACTTATGTATCTGTGTTAAACTAAGCACATTTGCTATTGTTGCTAATAGCCTGTTTCCGCCGAAGATTTAGCTCTGTTTAGAAAATCACAATGTTAAATCCTACCCGTTTCAACCGGCCAAAATAGTTTTATTTCTGTCTGTGAATGTCAAAAGCAGTAAAATTAAACTAGTATTTCATTTTCTTCTTAATATTTATCTTCCATTTGCTTTGTGTTTATGTCACTAGGTCAAAAATTGCCAAAATCGGTAGACTTGCTGAGATTAAGGCACAGATTTAACTTTGAATCTCAAATTTTACTTAAATCTCAGATTTAGTTTTTTATGGTATGTCCTGGGATCAGCGCCCAGACATAGCGCTTAGTCCAGAAACTGCATTAAATCCCATTTTAAATCTGCGGTGGAAACATGCTCAGAGCTTATACAAACTAATGTTTTTGTGCAAAATTTCGCTGCATTACCTCAAATAACGCTTCCACTACAAAATTACGAAAATGTTGCGTGTATGGGAGGTGTCACGCACACTTATCTGAATCTACCGAGTTTCCGATCAGAGCTTTTATCTTATCCTTAATTATCTGGTTGAAATTTGGTTTGATTATTCTAATTCGTCTTAACCTTTCTACTTATCTGGAAAATGGAAAAGATCCGGAAGTTTTTTTTATTATTTCAAATTTATAATAATATATAATTTATTTATTAATTATAATAAAGTGAGATGTATAAAAAAATCGTTACATTTTCAACCATTTGATCAGTGATGATTGGTTTATTGTATGCACTTTGTGAATAAATCAACATCTATATACCAAACCTTTCAAAGTATTGCTTAAAAACTACGTTAAACTGTATTTTATAAATTTGGGTGTATCCATTTTAGAAAACCTGCCTTTGAATGAAAACAGCCGTGTATAGTAGATATATATTTTTAGAATGGCCATAAATTCCCCTTTTCAAATCAGTAGAAAAATGCAAATTCGGTTTGGAAATAACTGAGTTACAAATTTTTAAGTGCACAAAGTCACCCAAAAATTATTTTTTAAGGGTAACTTAAGATTTTCATTTTCATTTCATTTCATTTATTTCATAAATCACATATAATGTACTGTAAGACATTTGAATTTAAATTTTTAAGTATAAGCATGTTAAGTACTCGACGAGACCTACGATATCTGCTAGGTCTGATGCAAAGTGTAAAATCACTGTAGCACTTGTCTTCGTAGACTACAGCACTGCCTTCGACAGTGTCTGCAGATTATTCCACAAGCGAACTGCGTTCACTAAAAAAGAGCATTCCATAACTGAGCGACTGTATCGCGATATGATTATTTTTAACCCTCTGCGGTTTTGCGCGAAACGTAACATTTCAAACACATATCTAAGTAAGTAGGACAGTTGTTATATATAATGTTATGCATTTTGATAATATTTCTGAATGCATAATATTGTTCCAGTTCTAAGTCCAGTAGCGTCTTCTTTGAATGTGAGATACTAATAAACCATGGTACATTATAAATAAACCTTAAAGAATCATTAAATGCAACGTTAAGTTTATGTTTGCATGGTGAATCTGGTCACGAATAAGCAGAACAATTGTACGTAAAAAAGGGAAGCAACAAGCTTTTGACCAGATCTATTTTCATTTTAGAACGCAAAGTTTGTGCAGAAGATCTAAGACTTTTTATTCCCGATTATATGCGTCTAATTGTTTCTGATGTTGCATCACAACAACTTAATGAACTATTAATTTTGTAGCACAAGTACTTAATGCAGTCAACATACGAAATAGAAATTCTTCTTCTTGCTTGCCTAGAGCTAACTATACCTGCACATTTCGTTGGGTTTAGCTGAAGGCTGTTAATAACTGACCACTCAAAAGTGAAAGCAGATTTTCGATATCATTAGCAGGGATGCTGAAAAAGGACCCGCACATATGTGGTTGGTACTTAAATAATGGAAAAAATTCAAATTTGGATATAATTGTTTTAATTCATTTTTATTTAATATTTTCAAAAAAACATATTAATTTTAACATAAATCCATTCCTTATGATATAAAAGAGAGTCTTGTTTGTATTCCATCGAACTGTTGACAACGGCCACGTCAATGAAATGTAGTGCCACTTTTAAAGTCCATTTATTTAATTTCGTGAATGTCCTATAGTACTCCATCATCTGATCGCATACATTTACTCCGTCCATGTTCATGTTGTATTTTTTCACAACCAGAGGACATGTAACTTCTAATTTAAGTTTTTCTTCCTGAGACCATCTGGGTCTTTTCCAAATTCCAAATGCACTCGACGCTAGCGTGACGTACTTGCTGTCCATCCATTTAACAACAGCTACAGTCGAACTGTACTCTTTAGTCAGACTCGCCACGCTTCATTATTTAATCGGCTTTTAGCGATACATAGCCTTTTCTATTTAGATCAGAGGTGTGCACACAAGTAACGTAAGGGAGCTAAAATATTTAATCGGCTGATTAAAAGAGCTAGCTCACGAAATTTGCAAAATGTAAGTCCCCAAGCATTCTTCGAAAAAAATGAAAACATAAAAATTTCAAATTCGAGGGATGCAATGACAACAACAAATCAATGATAAAATAATAATTCCCGTTGCTCTACGATCGCAACGAAAAAGGCTTTAACTCACTTGACTTCAAGTAGTGATGTAACGAGTCGATTACTTTTTCAACTCGAGTCGCAAGAGTCGAAAACCATTTTGACTCGAATTGGAACTCGAGTTGACGAATCACTTTTCAATACCAAGTTTGCGTTTTTAACCCCCTTAAATCGCTGCAAACGAAAATAAGTGACAACCAACTCGTTTACAACACTACTCAAAATAAAATTAAAGAAATGATAAAATGCTTTTTATTTATGAAACAACACAAACGGAAAAAGTAACCAAATTAAAATTTTTTATAAGAAACAATAAATTAAATAAAATATATTATTATTTCTGGAAAAGTAACAAAAACAAAGGTTTTTAAAAAGAAGCCATGTCAATAAAATAAATTTTCCTTTGAGTACTGCACTGCTCATAGCTTAAAAAAATTAAATTGGTTAGCAATAAAAATCTTCAAAATTATTAGCCGTATTCACGAATCTTATTACAACGTAGCAAATGCAAAATTATTTGAAAAGTTTTTTGAAAAATCAATAGAAGTTGTTTTTGTAATTTCAAATAATTTGGCATTTGCTACGACGCAAAAAGATTGTGATTACGGCTATTAATAAAAAAAAATGTATTAACATTATTATTATTCTTTTAATTCTGCACTGCACCAACTATTGTAAAATAAAATTTGGTCACTTTTTTAGCCGAAAGTCCGTTACGACGTTTATTCATTACCATCCCAGCGTTGGAAAATAATCTCTCTGATGGTACCGAAGTGGCAGGAATACACAAACATTTGCAGGACATTTTATAAAGCAAAGGAAATATATTTTTCCTTCTTCTCAAAACTGAATAGGATTTTGATTTCGATCTAAATATGGTAAATCAAGATTTTGCCTGACGTTATTGTTGCTGAAGATATTGGGGTTTGCTTGATAGATGACTCCGAAATTCTCTTATCTAATTGTTTCCAAAGGTTATCTTCACGATTTTCATTCGAATTGACTTGAATTGTTGAACTTTGTGGTTGAGTGTGATGTAATATAGGCTGGTTTTCTGAAAGTTGCTAACATCCCGTAGCTTCTCCAGGGCCCCTTAAAGCTTACAACCAAAGAACAAATTTGGTTTGAAATTCATTAAATTTTGGTATAAAATAATTTAATGGGAAATTTACACAAAATTGGAATACATAAGACTACGTCGAAATGAATTTAGAGTTTAAAAAACGCCAGCAAATGTTGTAGCAGAAAAATTGTATCAGCCCTGAAATTCCAAAAAACCGTCAGATTGAGGTGTAACGTCATTTTGATGAAATTTTCGAAGATGGTCGTCTCCAAAGCTTCTTTAAAATAAATGTTTTCTATCATCAATCAATTGTGACTGTGCCGATTTATTGGAAAAAGCTTCAGAATTTTTTGATTTATATAAACAAAAGACATATCTGTCTCGCTTACAAAAGAAATTCTGAGTTTCACCCAGCAAATATTAACGTTAGTTATCGGTTAGAGAAAGAATCGAGAACTTACCATTTTCTACAATGTCCACCGTAAGAGAACAATTCGATAAAAAGGGGAATTAGTTCTCGATTCAAGAAAATGATTTGTTCTTTTATTGAATGCAAACCTAAATTCTCTTATAAATTTCTAATGGTGAATTCGAAACAAATTTTTATTTTTTTTTAAGCACACACATTAGGAGGTAAGTAGTGATGTAACGAGTCGATTACTTTTTCAACTCGAGTCGCAAGAGTCGAAAACCATTTTGACTCGAATTGGAACTCGAGTTGACGAATCACTTTTCAATACCAAGTTTGCGTTTTTAACCCCCTTAAATCGCTGCAAACGAAAATAAGTGACAACCAACTCGTTTACAACACTACTCAAAATAAAATTAAAGAAATGATAAAATGCTTTTTATTTATGAAACAACACAAACGGAAAAAGTAACCAAATTAAAATTTTTTATAAGAAACAATAAATTAAATAAAATATATTATTATTTCTGGAAAAGTAACAAAAACAAAGGTTTTTAAAAAGAAGCCATGTCAATAAAATAAATTTTCCTTTGAGTACTGCACTGCTCATAGCTTAAAAAAATTAAATTGGTTAGCAATAAAAATCTTCAAAATTATTAGCCGTATTCACGAATCTTATTACAACGTAGCAAATGCAAAATTATTTGAAAAGTTTTTTGAAAAATCAATAGAAGTTGTTTTTGTAATTTCAAATAATTTGGCATTTGCTACGACGCAAAAAGATTGTGATTACGGCTATTAATAAAAAAAAATGTATTAACATTATTATTATTCTTTTAATTCTGCACTGCACCAACTATTGTAAAATAAAATTTGGTCACTTTTTTAGCCGAAAGTCCGTTACGACGTTTATTCATTACCATCCCAGCGTTGGAAAATAATCTCTCTGATGGTACCGAAGTGGCAGGAATACACAAACATTTGCAGGACATTTTATAAAGCAAAGGAAATATATTTTTCCTTCTTCTCAAAACTGAATAGGATTTTGATTTCGATCTAAATATGGTAAATCAAGATTTTGCCTGACGTTATTGTTGCTGAAGATATTGGGGTTTGCTTGATAGATGACTCCGAAATTCTCTTATCTAATTGTTTCCAAAGGTTATCTTCACGATTTTCATTCGAATTGACTTGAATTGTTGAACTTTGTGGTTGAGTGTGATGTAATATAGGCTGGTTTTCTGAAAGTTCCTCAATTACCCATTTTCGCGCATTCTCTGCATTGTATTCTAGTCCAAAAACCTTTTTTTCAAACCGAGGACCAAAGAATGTTGCTTTTGACGCCGTTCTGTTACTTTCATAAACGCTTAGACTTTTCTCAGTGACCTCAAGTAATGAACTCTGCAAATGCTTTGCTACTTCAGTTTTTAAACTTTATTTATAATTGTGTTTTGCAGTCCTCTTGACAGTGGTATTACATAAGACAAAGTTGGGTACAGTTCCCCAGATAGAATAATGGTAATTTTTTCAAAAGGTTTCAAAACAGAAACGCACTCTTCAAGTATTTATATCCCATTCTGAAGAGTTTAGGTTTGGTTTTGGAGATTGCAAAAGTGAAAATGTTGCTGACAAAGGGACTTTTAGCTGTATTAATCTTTCTATTGTTAACAAAGTGGAGTTCCACCTTGTGGGTGCGTCTTGGATTACATTTAGTTCTTCTAAACCCATTTGTTTTTGAATATCTTTTAACTTGTAATACGCTTTGCTGCTTAGTCTTTTGCTGTAAAATCTCCAACGGCAAGATATAGTGTGTGAGCAACACAATAATGATATCGCTTCATCAAATATTGACGAATAGCCTTTTTCATATTACTGGCAATGTCGGTTACAACGGTAACAACTTTATCACTAATTTTCCAATCTTCTAAAATTTTTCGCAAGGCATCAGCAATATTAGAAGATGAGTGATCTACAGGTATTTCAGCAGTTGATAAAATAGAAGAATTAAGTTTTTAAATTACTGGGTTATCTGCATCTTTTTCAACAACTTGTGGTTCCTTTTTAGATGCGCCATGAGGTTTGAAGTGTTGCCAAAATGCTGATAGGAGCATGAGCACAATTTGCAATGAACTCTGTTATCATTGGATTTATTATAAAATTCCCATGATTTTTTACTTCCCCGAGGCATGGTTTTGATTTAAAATTTTTCTCAAAATAAAGTTAATTTTTCTCTTTTTTATAAATAAATTCGCATTGACTCGTTGTCCAGCGAGCTCCTTTAATTTAAGCGAATACTCGAATAGCACAGTCATGAAAAATACATAAACAGATTTTCAACGATTGTTTTCTTACGTGCATTCGTATCGCACTCGTCAAGTATATTGACAGCGCCAAACAAACGCGTTCGAAAAAAATTGCGAATTTATTTAACGATTTTGACTCGCCACATTTTTTGACAACTCGAGTAATGTTGAAAAGTGAGTCGAATTGATTAGAATACAAGTATGACTCGCCACATTTTTTGACAACTCGAGTAGTGTTGAAAAGTGAGTCGAATTGACTAGAATACAAGTATGACTCGAGTAACCGAGTAAAAATACTCGACTCGTCACATCACTAACTTCAAGCTGCATGAAATTGTTGTTGCGGTCGCTCGCATTGAATTTTATTTTTTGAAGTTCGTAGAAAAGTAGCGTATGCAACTGTTGTTGCAAATTTTATTGTTGTTGTTTCCTGATATTAATTTTTTGTTTGCTTCAAAACTAGAATTGGACTGAAACTTGCGAACAAGTAGCATATACGACAGGATATTTGTACTTTTTGTTGTTGTTGGCTTGTATTTAGAAAAACTTAACATTTGAAAAAATCAAAAACTCAAGCTTTACGTTATGACGTAAGGCTTCAAAATCAAGTTTATATGGGAGCAAGATGAACAAATTTTTGCTCCAGGTGCACACCTCTGATTTAGATGAATAGTTCCAGTATCGTAAATATTCATATCTCTCAAATGATCGATCAAATGTATTGTTGTGAAGTATCTCTCGAAAAACAAAAACGAATTCGGCGGCAGTATTCTTGCCAAACGTAGCACCACATTTGGACCTAGACTTAAGGCACTGTCAACCAGAGAAGTTAAAGCTCCTTGATATATTTCGAAATCCAAAACTTAGCCTGAAATAGGAATAGAAATAATATATAATACAATCTGTTTTTGCAAATGATCCTTTACCTGTAGAGGATGATATTACAAAATTTTTCAATCCGACTGGACGCGGCTTGTTGCAAACATATTGCTTTAGTCTATTTGGACACCTCCCAAGGAATGGTATCATTTACTCATCGACGGAGTAGTTTTGAAATGTTCGAGGAATAACAAGGCATTGCTTTCTTAAACAGTCAATAATTGGTTGCATTATTTTCTGCATCATGAGGTGGAACAAGGGTATCAACATAGTGAAGGCATTTTCGTAGAAGAAAAAATCTTGAACGTCCCATCTGAGAAGATACAATTTTAAGCTGAAATGTGCATTCTTGGCAATGGAATGTAGCCAAAATATTAATGTGCGCCATAAAGCTTTTTTATTTCACTTGGATCTGTATTTAATTCTTTTTTAGTAGTTAATAGAGAGTACATATTTGTAAATTTTGCAGCTGATTCAAAGTGCTCTTCATCAAAATATCATTGGAGTTATTGTATTGAAAGAAAAATATAACTAGAAGTCGAGTCAGATTCTTGAAATTTCGAATCTTTCCGAATCTCTCCGAATCATTCTCCGCCACTTTTCTAATTGCGTTATTTCACTATTCAGGGTTTCAGGTTGAGTGGCACTCGTTTCATCATTTTCGCGATCATTTTCTTGTTCCTCTTCACTTTCATATTCCAAAAGATTTGGAAGTGAAACAGGTTCTTCATCCGTCTGGATCCGAAAACTCTACATTATCTGAGCCTTCTTGCAAGATTCTCAAAATCTCTTCAATATCTTCTTGGTTATTCAAACGAAAAGTATTTGATTTGATTTGATTTATTAAAGTAATGTCAAACTGATACAACAAGATTCTTAATATCTAATAATAATAATAGCTGGTAACTCCATTTTTTTGGAAAATGGAAAAATCATGAAAAATGGAAGCCATGTTCACGATCAGGTGCAAAAGGTCTTGCATCATAGCATTTGTAAATAGGTGTTGAAAAATGTTGCTATACAACAACAAAATATATAGGTTTGAATTAACGTTTGCATTTACATTTTCTATACTAAAAACCTATAGCATTAAAATATCACGTAATTTTTCAAATAAAAATTTTTTGTTTATGCTCTCGTTCTCTTTGCTCATACGATTTTCTCAGAGAAATACATTTTTTCGTAGCTTGCAATGCTTATACTTTTAATATTGCTCACAATCAAGTGGAAATTATTGCTATTTTGCTACTTTGCAAGTCTAAATGCTCCGGATCGTGAACACGGCTGGAATGTTTTTTTGATTTACAATCATTCTATCAGAGCGAAATTTTAATAATGCATATCATTGCCAAGTTATTAAGAAACAAAAAATTGCGTAAATGATACATTTTGGGAAATAACAAGGTAACTCCATACCGTTTGCGAAAAAACCAGGCAACTCCACAAATTTTTCAATTTATTTAGAAAATTCATTAGAAATCCAAATACAATTTCTATATATCATCATATTTACAAATAGTAAACTGAATATGTGAACGTGCAATTTCGAAAAGGTCACATCTCCAAAACGAGGCAAAAGTAATTTCACATAAATTATGTGCCTTAATGATCAGATATTTGATCGATATCATTTTCTCAACTTAATTCTACATCATCAAATAAATCTTTCGTGATGATCAAGTAAATTTTTCGTGTCAGCCAATTAATATTATGACATTACTTTTGCTTTGTTTTGGGATTGTGACCTTTTCGAAATTGCATACTCATATCATGAAAATAAAAAATTTCATGTTTGATGAATTCCAAATAGCTGCTTTGATGAAATACAACAACACAACGAAGAAATCGGCAAAGTCCAAGTTTATAGAGAAACATCCAAAATATCGGTTAAAGTCCAAAAATGTCGAAAACATCCTATATATCGCTAAAAGTCCGAAAGTTTTGAAAAAAAAATGAAACACATCGAAGAAATCGGCAAAAATCTAAGTTTATCGAAAAAGATCCAAAATATCAGTAAAATTACAAAAAAGAAATCGAAAAACATCCTATATATCGGTCAAAGCCCAAAAGTTTTCAAAAATATTGAAACACATTGAAGAAATCGATAAAAGTCTAAAAACAAAACATCCAATATATCGAAACAAAATCAAAAGTTTCGAAAAATACTGAAATATGTGCATCAAAGAAATCGGTCAAAGTCCAAGTGTTTCGAAAAACATCCAAAATATCGAAAAAAGTCAAAAAGAATTGAAAAACATGTGAAACATCGTTAAAAGTCCAAAAATATTGAGTTGGCATCACTGACGAAATCACTCTTATTCTTGTTCTCATCAACAAAACAACATCAAGAATTAAAACTAGTAAGAGTGTAACTTTTGGCCTGGCCAAATAATACACTGCAGTATTTCGAAAATTTTGCTTGTATGGGGGGTACCACGCCCTCTTGTCCAAGTTCAACCAGTTTTTATTCAGTGCTTGCATTTATAGTTTTTAGTGTCTGAGTGAAATTTGGTTGGATTATCACAAAAAACTCTTTCAGTATAGCATTTTGAAACTTTTGCTTATATGGAAGGTGCCACGCCCTCTTGTCCGACATCACCCAATTTTTGCTGAGAGCTTACATTTATAATTCTCAGTGTTTGAGTCGAATTTGCTTTCAATATCTCAAAAAACGCTTTTTGTATACCGTTTTAAAGCATTTGCTTATATGGGAGTTGCCACGCCCTCTTGTCCATATTCAATCAGTTTCTCCTCAGAGCTCGCGCTTATAATTTGTTGTACTTATGTGCATTGTGGTTGATTGGCGTGAAAAATACTCCTAAAATTGCATTTTGAACTTATTTTTTGTATGGACGGTAGGCGTGTCCGTTGACCGATTTTTCTCATTATCAATCCCCCGAGCTGTCTTTGACGACGGAGACATTGTATTAAATTTCATTGAATTATCTTGCTCAGTTTTCTCAAAAAGTGTATTTCAACACACAGCCAGCAACCCAGCCAGACAGACGGACATGGCTATATCGACTCAGGAGGTGACGCTGATCATGAATATATATACTTTTCTATATCTGCCACGCCTCCTTCTCTCCCTTACAAACGGAAGGACAAAGTGAATATGCCCTTGGTGTAGGGTATAAAAAAACGATAATTGAAAGAGACGGAAAATACAACAACAACACATAACTCATGGCGCAGCAAGCTATAGCGACTGAAATGCAAACGATCATTTTTATGCAAGCATTGAATTTTTTTTTTCAACAACTTCATACTAAAAAAAAGGATTATCCTATAAAAACCAAACTAGTAAGGGTGTAAAATTTGGCCTGGCCAAACATTAAATACCCTACACTGCAGTATTTTTAAAATTTTGCTCATATGGAAGGTGCTACGCTCTCTTGTTCGAGTTCACCCAGTTTTTGTCCAGAGTTTGGATTTATAGTGTTTACTGGCTGAGTGAAAAACGTTTTCAGTATAGCGTTTTGAAGCTTTTGCTTGTATAGTAGGTGCCACGCCCTCTTGTCCGAGTTTGTCTAGTTTTAGCTTAGAGCGTGCATTTATAGTCTTTAGTATTCGAAGGAAGTTTGGTTGGATTGTCTCAAAAAACTCTTTCAGTATAGCATTTTGAAACTTTTGCTTATATGGGAGGTGTCACGCCCCCTTTTCCGATTTCACCCAATTTTTGTTGAGAGCTTTCATTCATAATTCTTAGTGTCTGAGTCGAATTTGGTTCGAATATCTCAAAAAATGCTTTCAGTATAGCGTTTTGAAGCTTTTGCTTATATGGGAGGTGCCACGCCCTCTTGTCCGAATTTGTTCAGTTTTTTCTCTGAGCTTGCGCTTACAATTCTTAGTATTTATGCGTATTTTGGTTGCATTCTCGTGAGAAATACTCCTAAAATTGCATTTTGAATATATTTTTTGTATGGGCGGTAGGCGTGTCCGTTAACCGATTTTGCTCATTTTCATTCCCCCAAGCTATATTTGACGACGAAGGTATTGTACCAAATTTCATTGAATTATCTAGCTCAGTTTTCCCAAAAAATGTATTTCAACACACAGCCAGCCACCCAGCCAGACAGACGGACATGGCTATATCGACTCAGGAGGTGACGCTGATCAAGAAAATATATACTTTTCTATATCTGCCACGCCTCCTTCTCTGCGTTACAAATGGAAGGACAAAGTGAATATACCCTGGGTGTAGGGTATAAAAAAGGTATACGTGCGTATAAGTATAAGTGCGTGGAAATACTTTTTTTTGGAAAACTGAGCAACAAAATTCAATGAAGTTTGGTATTCTGCCTTCGTCGTCAAAGTTAGCTGGGGGGAAAATGAGCGAAATCGATCAACTGGCACGCCTACCGCCCATACAAAAAATATATTCAAAATTCCATAAAAAAAGCACTATTTGCAATAATATAAGCAAAATACACATAAATACTAGGAATAGTAAGTACAAGCTCTGAGCAAAAACTAGGCGAATTCGGACAAGAGGGCTTGGCACCTCCCATGTAATCAAAAGTTTCAAAATGTTATACTGAAAGAGTTTTTTTGAGATAATCCAACCAAATTTCACCTAAAAACTAAGAACATTAATTGCAAATTCTGAACAAAAAGTAGGCGAAGTAGAACCAGAGGGCGTGGCACCTCCCATATAAACGAAAGTTTCAAAATGCTATACTGAAAGATTTTTTTATGAAAACCTAACCGAATTTTACTCAAACACTCAGAATAGTAAATGCAAGCTCTACGCAAAATCTAGGTAAACCCAGAGACGAGGGCGTGGCACTTCCCAGCAATTTGTTCTTATACTCTCCTAGAAGTTACTGAAGAGTAAAACATTTTTTTTAATAAAAACTTATATGTACAAGAATAGTATTTATCAACTAAGTGTTTAATAATATACTTGAAATGCAGTGTAGGGTATTTAGTTTTTGGCCAGCCCAATGATACCACTCTTACTAGTTTTTAAATTCACTAAATATCATCTTCAAAATTTTATTAGGGTGTAACAAAAATAAAGAATAAGCTGATAGGTTGGTTTTCATCAGAAAATCTGTCTCTGAGAGAAGACGTCAGCGAGCCAAGTTACGGGATAAACAAAGTTAATTTCCTTATTCCTCTGATATTTTAAGTGATGGGCTCGTGGTGGGCTTTTTAATCGAGTACACTACAACAACTGTCCACCAATTTTTAGAAAATTAATAGGAGATTGTAGAAATTAACTTTATTTGTAAAAATAGCTGTCAGTTTTAAAATAATCAATGCTTGAAAATTTCTTTATGCGTTTGAAAAAAAAAAAAAAAATGGAGATGGGACTATAGCTCTGTCAGGTATCAGAATGTTCAGAGAATAAGGTTATTTTATAAAATCCTTTTGCCTACAAATTTAATGTGAAATTTTTGTAACTCAAAAGCTAGATCTTGGGGAAGTAGAACTACTGCCTCGCCCTGCCCCCCTGCATTTTCTAAAAAATTATGGCGTTTTGAAATCGTAAAATGAAAAACTCAATTATCAATTTTTACAGGGTAGAGGTTCGTTAAGATCGCTTTTATTGGTATTTGTAATTTGATAATCGACCTCAAATCAGCTGTACTCGTAAAACGTTCAGTACATGTCTAAGCACTTAATTCCACCATAAATTGAATACCGGTAAAATTGACCCTATTTCTTACTTTTAGCTGTACATACTAATAAATTTTGAGAGTGAAGATAAGCTACCTTTACCAATGGACGATCACATATAAACATTGAGATATATGTATTCGTGGTTAAAAATCTGTTACGAAATGTTCAAGTTATGAACAATTTTGTGAATCAGTATTTTATCTTGTTACGCTAGGCATGGAATTATTGTGCTGTGTTTTTAAGCAAAAATTTCACTGGATCGCATCGTTCCAACGATGCGTTGGTGCAAAATGCTTTTAAATGGGTAAATGTCAGATTTTTATATTTTTCACAGTCACATCAATGAATCTACACTCAAATTTGAGACGATTTTCTAATTTGCAATTGCCACGTGTACTTCGTACTGAGTCCATAAAAACTGATATCTATGAATATATCACGATGTTGATTACACTGTTCGACAATTGAGAACTTGAGTGGAATTGTATAGCAAATATTTCTGTAGTACAAACTGACTCAATATTCCCCTGTTTTAGATGTCATTTTTGTACCTTTTTAAGAAAAGGGCAAAAATGACCCACATGTGGGAGTTAAACAGGGTTAAAATTTTCAAAAAAAAATATTCCCCGCAATATCTTGCATAAGTTTGCTGAACACATGATACACGTCAGATGTAGGTATCATATAGTTAAATTCATCGATTTAACACAAAAATGCGGTATTTTTGTTTTTTTCATGTACAGTGGATAAAAAAACTTCAAAAATCGACTAAAAAAAATGTGACGTGCTGGGGAAAAACCACGAGACACGGGTATTTTTTTTTAATGTCTACTTTAAGAATTTTTTGAATTTTCTCATGTGTATTTTTTTTTGTGTCGAACGGTGTTGTTTTACAAGTAATTGCAAAAATTGAAAAATCATATAAAGCGACATATTGGCACGCTTTCCCATGGCTCCAGAGGTTTTTGGCCTAATGGTTTATTTTGCACCAAAAATTGGAATAACTTTTGGATTTTAGAGCAGCCTAATATGCACATACGCATATACTCATCTGTCACTAAATAAATTATTTTTTATGATCTTTTGTTTTGATTTGTATTTGTATAGTATGTATGACCCTCAAAAGTCGCGTAAGCGGAAATGCAATTTAATCGCTTGTTTAGTTTTCAAGTGCATATAATGCAAATCATTAACATATGGTGTTAAATGAGTATTTAAATAAAAGTAAAAGCACACTAGAAAATGTAATAATAAAAATTATTTTACTACCGGCTACCGTAATTGGTGGAAACAGACTTGAAAAAAAAAAATGCATTAGTAAAATTAAAGTATCAATAAAATATCGATTATATCTAAAATCATAAACTCTATGCCCTCCTCTTTATCTTACATCGGGTCGTTGGATCTGTGATTTATTTGTAATCGTATTTATCGAAACGAATACGACTACCATTTTTGCTTTGCTCTTTGATTTAATTATTATAATAGGTAGTACGAAAAATTATATATTTTCTAGTCCAAAAAGCTTTTGCTGCATGTAATGAACTAATGTTTTTTGGAAACCACTTTTAGAACGTGTTAGTCGAATCAATTCACATTATTCTAAAGTATAAAAAATATGCATAACCATTCAAAGTTCACTTCAGCCGTACAGAAGTACTGTACCTATATGCATTTTTTCAAGAATTTTTGAGTCCAACCATATCTAGAGGAAAAGCGGGAAATATTCCAACGGATTACAGTGTGTCTTTTGCTATGCAGTAAGCACGATCGATCTCCCATTCGTTAGGGGTTTCTGGTTTTTTTTATTCCTCAACTTTCACAGTCCAAAAAGCTAGTCCAAAAAGCTTTTGCTGCATGTAATGAACTAATGTTTTTTGGAAACCACATTTAGAACGTGTTAGTCGAATCAATTCACATTATTCTAAAGTATAAAAAATATGCATAACCATTCAAAGTTCACTTCAGCCGTACAGAAGTTCTGTACCTATATGCATTTTTTCAAGAATTTTTGACTCCAACCATATCTAGAGGAAAAGTGGGAAATATTCCAACGGATTACAGTGTGTCTTTTGCTATGCAGTAAGCACGATCGATCTCCCATTTGTTAGGGGTTTCTGGTTTTTTTTATTCCTCAACTTTCACAGAGATTGGGTGCAAATTTTGATCCTTCCCTATCCCATTTTTTTTAACTTATAACTTCTTAACCAGCCATTACTCGCGCACTAGTTTTTGGACACCGTTACTCGCGGGGTGTGCCTGCCACCCCAAATTAAAATCTAAATAATTTTGAACTTAAAAACAAATAAAGTCCTATGGTCATTATTTCCCACACATAAGGGCTTTTATTAGCCTATTCACACAAAAAAGAACACTTCTCGAATGGTCAAGGCATTGGACACATAAGAGCTTAATAGGGTTATTCTGGCGACAGTATTAGAGCTGTCAAACAGCTCACCACACTCTTCACTGCTACGAAAGTAGTAACGAAAATGTTTTGGTATTCTGGTAGCATTTCGAAAGCTCTTTTCCGTCTTTATGAATACGACTTTTAATGCCTGCTACGTAGGTCTTAGAGCGATCTTAAAGCTATTAGTTGCTTGCTGTCAGGTTTTTATTATGTGCAAAAGTGAAGAATTAAGAATAATTTTATTTTATTGCTTGTTTATAATTTTTTTATCATAAAGTCGTTGTACAAAAATTTTAAATCCGAGTCAACATTTTCGAGATATGGCGTATTTTCAAAAATTTTGACCAGTTTTTTATTTTTAAAGCACTATTTTTTCAAAAAATTTCTTATTTACCCATAGCTTTTGTAATAAATTATGGAAGCCTAATCATTTTCATTTGATTTGATATGCACTTTATACTTAATTTCCTTCATTAGCACATTTTTTATAGGAAAACAAAAAATAAACCAAAGAAATTTTCATGAACAACAACAACGGAAACTTGGAATTTTGCTAGCAAACTAGGTGTTGGATATATCTTCTCTTCTTATACGAGATAAAATTGTATGTTTATTTATATATTTATAAATATATATGTGCCCAAATTTTTTTTAGAGAAAGGATGCAGCGATTTTAATGAAACTTGGAACAATGTTAGATATTAGCATACAATGAAGAATAAGGTAGGTTTGAACTTTGTAAATGCTCACCAGGGGGCGTGGAGCTGCCCTAAATTTTAAAATTGATTAAGTCATAACTCGCAAAACATTCAAGTTATTTGGATAAAATTTGGTGAGCGGGTACGACTTAATAATACCTTGTAACAGACAAAAAGTGGGCGGGATCAAATAAGTGCCACGCCCACTTTTCGGCCCTTGAAAATTTTAATTCAATATTATTCGAAAACGACTCCAACAATTTTAATGAAAATTTAGGAGGTGTTACGTCTACAAACAAGGGTTATTATGTAATACACCGTTTTATTGGGAAAACTCGTTGAAGGGCGTGGCACCACCCACAAAATATAAAATGGTATAAAAAGAAAACTAATAAAGCAAACATTCTGAAATTAACTGTAGGGAGTCTACTTGCTGTTAGGCACCTATGACCTGAAAGTGGGCAAAATATCGCCGTTGCGCGTGGAACCTCCCATACAAGTAAAATACGTAAAATGCTATATCTCGCAAATGTTACTAGATATTTTAATGAATTTTGGTATGTAGATACTGCTTATCAATTCCTTTTAATAACCGAAAAGTGGGCGGTATCGAAGAAGTGCCACGCCCTCTTTTTAACCATTGAAAATTTTAGTTCAGTATTACTCGAAAACGACTCCAGCAATTTTAATGATAATTTAGGAGATGTTACCACTGCAAACAAGGATTAATATGTGATATAACGTTATATTAGGAAAATACGTTGAAGGGCGTGGCACCGCCCAAAAAAAAATATAATTCGCTAAAAAAAGAAAACTAATAAAGCAAACATTCTGAAATTAACTGTAGGGAGTCTACTTGCTGTTAGGCACCTATGACCTGAAAGTGGGCAAAATATCGCCGGTGTGCGTGGAACCTCCCATACAAGTAAAACACATTAAATGCTATTTCTCACAAATGGTACAATATATTTTGATGAAATTTGGTATGCAGATCTGTATCATGAGTATCTAAAGCATAACGAAAAGAAGGCTTTGTTCAATAATTGCCACGCCCACTTTTTTATCAAAATAAAAATTTTGGTTAATAACTCAGGTACAAAAAAACAATGGAATGAACTTTTTAATTCTTATATGCAGCCTTATGTACTTTTGACGTTGAATCCGTCTCCATTGCAGAACTTTCATTACACCTGCAGGATTTTGAAATATCCTTGTTTGAATTTGAAGAAAACGTCAGTACAGCATAGCTACAAGAAAAGGTGAAATTCTTTTTTATTAATAGCATCGAATGCCACAATCTTTCTTATCAAAATATCGTTTCGGATTTTTATAATAGGACTCTATTTTCCGAGTTATGATCCTTTGAAGATAAGATATTTCAGCCCCCATACAAATTACGAAATATTTTGGGTTTGTGGCATATCCAATTTATTTATTTTAGGGCATTCTATTTCACCAAAAAAAAATTTGAGTTTTTAAAATTTTTCTATACCATTCGATATTTTCCGAGTTTTTTCTTATTATTATTCTCATCGGTTTATTTATCATTTTGAATGCATGATCATTAGAGGTCAAAAGGTATAAGTTTCATAACAAAAAATAGCTATGAATAAAAACATCGACTAAAAAAATAAAATCAGATTGTTGGCCGAGCAGGGATCGGTCTCCATGTACTAATAGACTGATCCGCGGCCGAAAACCGCTGCGAATCGGGCCACTTACCCCTATTCTTATGCAAAATTACTATGGGAAAAAAAATCGGCCCAAATTTCAGAAAAGTCGTAATATCTCGAAAACTACGAGCCAGATTTAAAAAATTTTGTGATCAGTATTGTAGCTTATTAAATTACCTTTCATATGCCGTTTTTGTTAATAAGACATTTTTGGAAAAATAGTGCTTTAAAAACAAAAAAACTTTTAAAAGTTTTCGAAAATTCGCCATATCTCGAAAACCATGACTCGGATTCAAAACTTTTGCATAACGGTTTTATAGCCAGTTAAAATACCTTTCATATGACATCAATATTATTAAAATCCATCAAGGGATTCCGAACTTTTACCGGTTTTCATAAAAGCTATATCCCGATCTTCCGATGGATATGTCTCCGAAAGTAGATTCGACCAGAACTTTTTGTTGTTTTCGTTGTAATTTATTTCCAGAGCGCTATTTGGGCAAAAAAAAACAACAGTTTTTAAAGTAAAATTGTTGCCTAAGGCTTGGCAGTTGTTAATTTTTTATTTGTGTGTGTGATAATGAAAAAGCGAAAAACAAAATTATAACTATTTTGGTTTAATATTTGTTCTAATAGTTACAAAAGAAAAGAAAAGTTTGTGTAAAAACATGTAGCAACAATTTCTGCACAATGTTACTTACATATATATGATTCATTGACAATGGTTATGGCAAGTTGTCAAAATAAAAAAATGCAACCCTGCATCTTGTCTTGCTATCTGTCAAAAAATTAGAATCAAAACAAAGAATTGTGACATTTTCGTAGTTTAAAAATTATAAGTAGCAATTTTTGCACAATTTCACAAGTTCACCACTAAAGCTTTTGTGTGGTGAATTTATGAGCTTTTTCTAAAAGATTTCTGCGCCAGAATACCGAATGTCTTCGGGAGTCTTAAAAAATCTTAGAAATTAATGTAACATGTATACCGAAAGACTTTCTGCTGTCTTAGCCAGAATAGCTCTATAAATTAACTTATTCACAAAATAAAACTTTTCCCGATTTGTTTTATAAACAAAAATATAACTTCTTTTTTTAGATTTTTTGAAGCTTTTTATGCGCGGTTATTCGCGGGGTGCAACATAGACGTTCTTGCACCGCAACGGTGTGAGCAAAACAACAAGCGTATGTTAGCTGATGTAACTGTTCAAAAGAAACAGCTATTAGATAAGAAAATATAGCAATAATTTCAAGTAGTGGGGTGTATAGTACACCCCGCTCCAGTGACCGCGGGTTAAAAACATGAATGTGCGCCATTTTCCATTGAGATATAAGTTGACACCACAAAGACCGAAACTGCAAGAAAAGGAAGCAGCAGCACGCAGCACGAATCGCTAACATATGGAATTTGGAAGCAAAGAAACTGAAAGCAGAGCGTTAAAAATAGAAACGAGAAAATGAAACAAAGAACAAAACAAAAAGCTTTCAACGAAAATGCCAAGAACAGCAGCAGCACTAACAATTTATTTGGCAATTAATACTGGAGCGAGAGACTTGAATCGCAAACGCGATAGGTAGCAAAGAAACGACAACAGCGGGTACAACGGCAGCGACGTCAGTCAATAACAGAGTTAAATGCACTCGAACAGAAGTTCAAGGCTGAATAAATTAGTCGTTCATGCGACTGTGATGCGATCACAACAGCAACAATATTGATATAAACAAACTCTCAATTGCGGTATCATCGGCTTCGCATATAGGAAACAGGGCAACCACTGTTTCTAAAAATAAAATTTCCATTTTTCCTTGCCTCTTAATTTAGAGGAGGTAAAATGTTTAATGAAATTTTTTTTTAGTGATATCGAACTTTTAGGGGTTTCTTAGAGGCAAAAAAAATCCTTAAATTAAAAACCTCAGATTTAATTCTTAAAAAAAAAAATTTTAAATTTGGTTGATTTCAAAAGTTTGGATACATCAGATGAGAAAATTTTTGTAAATACCTTTAAATATTAATCAAATGACCAATAATTGGAATTGATGATCTTTAAAGATTATAGTAAAATATAAATATTAAAGCTTAAGTGGGCTGCTATCTTCAAGATTTTGCGTTTCGTTTTAGGTGTAAGGCCCCAGCAGCTCTGCCTTTATAGTTTTTACCACATGGTTCACCTATCCTCACATAATGGTCAACTAAATTTGGACAGCGGCCAATTTTTTTAGCTGCTTGGCGATTAGAAACTCCGTCAGAGCGTAAAATGTCGATTGAAGATTTTTTTTCGCAATTTTAACAAATTTTTAGACTTTTTATTTGACAACGACCTCTTATTAAAAAAAAAAACTCAAACTCTACTCCTTCACCACTCAAATAATGAAATAATGCTATTTGCATCTACACCTTTTCAAACTCAAAATGAAAAAGTGTAAAATCATAATGAGAATGTGTAAAATTATGATGAGAATATATAAATTGATATTGAGAATTGTTAATTCATATTGAGAAAGTATAAATTGATAGTGAGAAATGTTAATTCATATTGAAAACATATAAATTGATAATGAGAAATAGTAAAATTATAATGGGAACCTGTAAATTGATAATGAAAAGTGGAAATTCATATTGAGAAATTAAAAATTGATAATGAGAAGATATAAATTCACAATGAGAATGTCTAAAATCAAAATGAGAATTTAAAAATTCAAAATCAGAATCTGTTATTTTATAAAATAGATGCAAAATTATTTTTATTAAGTGCATTCAAGTTAACAATAAGAAAAGTATTAAATTAAAGTTAACAGATTAAGAGAAATGCTATGTAAATTAAGTTCCATATAAGTACACCCCAGTTCTCATGTCGTTCAATGCAAGTGCATTTGCAAGAAATGTTGTTGAGTGCTGTGCAGCTCTCGCACAATCGCCTCCAGTCACGGTTGCTTTTGCCTCATCGATGATCCATTCAACATACTGCAGCCTCTGCTTGCACACACCGGGGGCATTAACAGTTGGCAAACGGAGATTCGTTTTGACTTTGATCTTAGTTTGAGCCCAAATGTTTTCTATGGGATTGGGTGCATAAGGTCCTAGACGCAAAATTGTTAAGAAAATATTTTTTTTTTTTTAAAAAAAGTTTATGCAAACGTTAAAACCAAGTGAAAAATATTTCGGAAATATTCTCATTTTGATTTTGCATATTCTCATTATGAATTTATATCTTCTCATTATCAATTTTTATTTTCTCAATATGAATTTCCACTTCTCAGTATCAATTTACAGGTTCCCATTATCATTTTACTATTTCTCATTATCAATTTATATTTTCTCAATATGAATTTACATTTCTCATTATTAATTTATAGGTTCTCAATAGTAATTCACATTTCTCATTATCAAATTATATTTTCCCAATATGAAATAACGATTCTCAATATCAATTTATATGTTCTCATTATAATTTTACACATTCTCAATGTGATTTTACACTTTCTCATTATGATGGGCAATTATGAATTTTTTTGTCAGGTAACTTTTCTTCCGCAATTCCGATTTATTCGAAGTCTGGTTGCAAAAGACAGGCAAAATAGAAAAAGAAGAAGCTTTTTTTTAAATTTTTTTATAGAAAATGCTGCAGATACTACAAATCCAAGTAGCTTGGGTAAAAGTGCGCATAATTTTTGCATTCGGTTTTTTGTAAAATAGAGATATTTGAGGTTAATATACGAAAAATTAGTACTTTTTTTACTTTTGAGGTTAGTTGTAGACTGCACAAAATTTTTTTTTTTATTTTTTTTGCATAATTCATTACTGAGTACCACTTTTTACCTTCAAAACGAGCTCTTAAAAAGTGCCATACAATACTTTCTTCAAAAGTTATTGCAGATTTAAGATGATATCATGAAGTCCAAAGCAGTGGCGGATCCAGGGTGGGGCGATCGCCCCCTCTCTCAAACCTAAATTATATGTAAAGATTTTGAAAACATTCTGTTATTATCAAGAAATGTAGTCAATATGCCCCCCCTCTTGACAATGCTGGATCCACCACTGGTCCAAAGTTGTGTCGTTTTACCCGTCATCTTAAATCGGCCATAACTTTTAAGGAAAGTATTGTATGGCATTTTTAAGAACTCATTTTGAAGAAACATAACAGAACTAAGTAATACGTTTGGTAAAAAAATAGTGAAAGTTTTTTACCGTATGCATCGAACCTCAAAAATAGACAAAATGGCCATTTTTCATGAGTTTGACCTCAAATATCTCCAAATTCTGAGGTGGTGGGTAAATTCTGACCTCGGATTCGGATTCAACGCATAAAGTTACTTCGAAAATGCTTAAAAACAAAACTTTGCTGGTGTGTGCTATTAATTTAGAGATTTTATCATGTGCCATTTTTGACCCGGTAGTCAAATGGTTAAGATTTTTTTCAGAATTGTTCTTTTAGTCTAGAGTCAACATAAGAACTACTTTTGCAGTCGATATCCATGATAATATGGACATTATGAATTTTGGCCAAAAAAGTGTGCCTTTTGACCTATAGTGCAATGCAGGAAATTTCCATGCGTTATGCTATATTACGGTTTATTTGGCTCCTAAACAAAGCAATTTCATTAGCAAATAAGTTTTTCCTTAAGGATCTACATTTGGTACCATTTCTGAAACCTATATGTTCAACTTATGGTATCTTAAATTAGAGGGTCAAAATTTATTGAAAAATGTATATATTGGGCTAATGTAAGATGGTCAATCTTAAACACATATCTACCTCTAACAGAACACGTACAACTTTTTCATTAGACAGACAACCCGTTTGAATCTTTATTGGTTTCATAGACAGGGCTTGCCCAGGATTGGGGCTAACTGGTCAAAAGAAATCTTTTTCGAAGTTGTAAAGATCCTGATTTCGAAGTATGTAAATGTCCATCGCTGCCAAATCAACGTTATATGTTTAAATTAGTTGCTCACAAAGAAACGATAGGGGCAACCCTGGTACATCACAATACAAACATCAAAACGCATACTCATTAAAGGGTCTCATATGGCAATATCAAAATCAACTATGTAATTTGTACAAAAAAAAAGAAAAGCCAACTACATAGAGAGCTATTAGAAATAATCGATTGTAGGGATATGCGATAATGGAACAATGTGATGCAAGTTCCTTATTAATTACCGATGGTATAGGTATTTTTGTCTAAGAGTTATCTAAAAGGGTATTGAGTTCTCCAAATGAACAATGGGTATTAAAATCTCTGGCAGTGAGATTGAGGTAATTGCTTGCACGTTAATTAAAGGGAGCTATAAGATCGCTGTTGGACGTTATAAAAACTTGTACAATTTATTTATTAAATGTCTATAACTTTTTTAATATTTTTTTTTTTCGTGAAATATGGCAAATTTTTGAATTTTTTTCCATTTTTAAGAGTATTTTCCCAAAAAAATACCTTGCAATATAGCCACCAATTTATTCAGCTGGGCTTTGTTATTTCTATTATAAAAATTTCTGATTCCAGTTCCAGGCACACTATGAATTGACTTAATAGCATTTTTCCCCCATGAAATGATTCTATAGCAAGAATATGATCATAATAACCAGACAGATTACACAGGCAGATATACTTTACATAATTGAGGAGTGGCCGTACCAAAGGGCCTAAGTACCAAAAGCAAAAGTAGTGTCATAATATGAAACGGGTGGCATATTGTTAGAAATTAATAAAAATTTTTTCTGTTTTCACTAAAAATTTTCTTGAAAGTGTGAAATTGATGGCATTATGTTGAAAAAATTATAACAGTCAAATAACAGACTATTAGGCACATAAAAAGTATGATTTTACTTTTGCCTCAAAATGGTACTTAGGCCCTTTGGTACGGCCAGTCCTCAATTGTTCTCGAGTCTTATACGTACGACCCATATCACAAGAGGCAGACGCAATTACTTAGTATGTATACTGTGTCTTAAGCGTTGTGCGAATGAGAATAAACAAGAAACACTTTCAGTGCTGATAATAGCTGTGTTCCAGCTGTGTTGTGCTGCAGCGGATCTGATCCGGGTCAGATCAACTTTTAAGCAAAACAAAAAGAAATTCAGAACCAGCTCAGATCTTGGTTTCATTTGCTGGATCATGTATGCGGAAGTCTTGAGTTTAAATTAAACCGATTATTGAAGAGCATAATAAAATGGGGACAATTTTCACACATTGGAACATATTTTTTTGTTTTTCAACTTTCTTAAATTTGGTTTTTATAAATTCAATGACATTAATAATTGACATTATGTTTATTCTTGCCAATGCTACCAAGTTTTTTAAATTGAATCCGAGTGCGTTCCAATTGGGGTGCACACACTATCAAATTGCAAAAATTAATTTGAATTGAATTTGTTTGGCATCACCCAATTTTGCCGTCAAAAAAAAAAAATTGTATGGATTTGATAGTGAGAACGCTTCTTCGAATGATTTGTCAAAAACTTTGAAGAAAATTAAAAAATTTTTGACTTTCGCTGATTTGACGAGAGCAGTGATGAGTTATTTGAAAATGTGAACGCAAATACATTTTTCTGTATGCGTATTTTCATTTCAAAACAAGATGATGAAAGTAAAGAGGAATATGATTTTTTTTTTATATTCAGGCATGTTCTGAAATCCGATTCACTTCGGAAACGGAATGAAAGCAATCTTCAAGAGCTCTGCATTGCGACAAATAAGATGGAATCGGATTTATATTTCAACAAATAAAAAATGCTAACGGTTCCTTTTTGATTTACCGAGACATAAATCCAATTGGATGTTTATTATCGAAATGCTGAGCTCTTGGAGATTGCTTTCATTCCGTTTCCGAAGTGAATCGGATTTCAGAACATGCCTGATTATAAGAGTTGTTTTCATTATTTTAAGTAAAGTTGTGGTTGAAAGAAAGCTTAAATAATTTAATTATTAAATAACTTCCTAGCCTATTTGCATATATATGTGTAATTTTAGATGCAGCTACTGAAGAATTTTATGTACAAAAGTAATTTTTTTTTTTTGTAAAATAGTAACAAAATAATTTTTAGTTGTTTTTTCAATGGATGGAATAATTTATTTCTGCAAATAAGATTTAATTTATGGTATTTCCACTACATTTTAATAATTAGTTTCCTTGATTTTCATCGACGCTTCAATTTTCATAGCCAGAATTCATCCGCTATAGTGATGTTACCTCATCGGCGTACAAAGCAAAACTGAAATTTGAAGAGTGATTTGATGGTGTGTACACTCAGAACTCAAAATTAGTGATTCCGAACAAATTCGAATTCATCAAATTAAAATCGACAAATTTTGATAGTGTGTTCACTGCTAATGTATTCAGGGGCTGAATCGCCGCATCAGTGAACGTACAATTCGTGACGTAACATCTTGTATTTAGTAATGCGAAATACATTTAAACACATGATTTTACGTCACGAGTTGCACGTTCACGGATGCGTCGATTCGACCCCAGATCTGATCCTGATAAGATCCACTACCATTGGAACACAGCTAATGCCAAGAACTCCTCGGTTACACTTTGCTTTACACAGGTAACTTCAAGAAGAAAGCAAGTTTAAACCAAAAAAAAAAATAAAAAATGGAATAAATAATACATAATAACAGTATGTAACAAAAAGAAATAAATGATCGAACGAAACAAGCACGGAGTGGGGGATAACTCAGTCCGATCGTTTTACCTCATTCTGCATTCATTTGAAATCTAACCAACCAGTTATTTTAAGTTGTAGTCACTCTGTTGTGCATATACGATATATTTAGGTTTTCGAGAACATGAACAATGAATTTCAGGCAACAACATGAAACGAAAAATTTAAAAGAGAAAAATAACTGTTATATGACCCAAATTCTATCTTGCGTAAGTAAGAGCAGTAAAGAAGTAGAAAATCGGAGGTTTGAATAGCGGCGTTGCGACATTTATTATGAGTTACTTACAAATATACCTACACATGACTCACTTAGAAAAATGAGCAAAATTTAATTCGATATAAGTAGTTGTCTAGAAGAAAAAAACAAAATATGTATGTATATAGATTAGAGCTGAGAGAGAGACACCTCGATCACTGGAAAATTCTTAAAATTGACTGAGTTATGGCATTTTGAAATCGTAAAACGAAAAACTCAAATTTTTAGATATCGCAGTTCAAAGTTTGACAATTATCAATTTTTACAGGGTAGAGGTTCGGTAAGACCGCTTTTATTTGTAATTTGGTAATCGATCTCAAATCAATTGTAAAATGTTCAGAACATATCTTAGCACTGAATTCCACCTCAAACTGAAAACCGGTAAAATTGACCCGATCTCTTATTTTTAGCTGTACAGCTAAATTTTGTGAGTGAAGATAAGGATATTTCCACTGTACGGTTACAAATATTGTGGTTAGTTGATAATATCTTTTTTTTACTTTTTGGAAATTAAAAACTCGATACTATGCGGGGGTTGACGAGCGAAGCGAAGTCTTTCGCGCAGAGTGGAAGAGAGAGGCGAACGAAGCGAGCAGAGGGCAGAGTCCCCTAGTTATTAAAAAAAATTTTTTTTTTGCTGAAATTCAACTGTAATATTTTATTTTGATACAAAATATAAACTGGGAAGATCCATATCAAATCAACCAAAAAATTTTGATTTTCAACAGTTACCGTCTCCAAATTTCTTGAAAGTTGGTACAGTTGTTGAGTATCATCAACCTAAGGCTAGTGCTGAATTTTGGTTTCCAAGCCCAAGTGGTTCTTAAGTTCTGAAAAAGTATCAAAAAACTTTTAAAGTGATTACCATTAAAAGGCTACGACTTTGCAAGGAATAAATATACCTATCTAAAAAAACCCGCTTTATTTTATGGGATTCCAAAAAATAAAATGTTTTTATTTTTTTGTCAAGGTCAAAGGTCATATTTTAAACATCAAAAAGTTTCAAAGCGTATGTCTCAGAAAACGACATTTTAAAATTTTTTAAAAAAATTTTTGTTAAAAACAATTTTATCGTAATTATTTCCTGTAAATTTGTGATGAAGCACTTGCTGGTTTGGAAATTATAAATAAAATAAGACACAAATATTGAAGAAAATAAAATTTATATATAAAAAATTCATTATACGCCGAGTAAACTTTGACAGTGGAATTTTTGCGTCTCGGGTACGTTACAAAAGCGTTTTTCAAGAACTTTTTCTTTTTTAAGATAATCTTTGCAATTCATTAGATTTTGAGTACACCTATAAAACAACTATTGAGGTAATTGATTATTTCTTCGGTAAGACAGCCAAATTTAGAGGCAAGTATAAACTGAGTTACCTAAATTTTTTTTTGTAATTGTGTCTAAACCGTTAAAAAAAATATTTTTTTTCGAAAAGCTTCATATTTTTGCTATCGAAAATAGGATAATCAGTTTGTGAAACAAATGCACTGCAATCGAGTTGTGAATGAGGACATCTGATATTAAAATCTACTTTTCACTTTTTCATAATTTTTATAGAAATTAAGAACAGGATATATGGTGGTCTGAGTGTTGTTCCAATGAAAATTTTGCATGGAGTCTTGAGATGCAAATGAAACGTTTACTAAAACTAGAGTTCGCCTCGTGGCCGAAATTCGACCATTTCGCTTTGACCATAAAATAAAGCAAAAAGTTTTTATACCCTTTCTTGAACGATAAAACACAAAAAGCTTTTGATATTCTTCCCTAGGGTTCGTATTATCTTAATTGCAATAGCGTGCTTTCCATTTAGAGGCGTGTAACTGCTACTAAAGAGCAAACAAATTTTGATATCTTTCTGTCCCGTTCATTTTATGCCCATACCAAAATACATAAAAATCATTCATGTTATCGTTCCTAATCTCCATTCCAATGTTCACAAAAATCGGAGCAGTGATTTAGCCGTGAGAGCGTTTTTCACTTAAGGGCGTGGCACCGCCCACTTAACAACTGGTCATTATACCCAACACCCAGGGTATATTCACTTTGTCCTTCCGTTTGTAACGCAGAGAAGGAGGCGTGGCAGATATAGAAAAGTATATATATTCTTGATCAGCGTCACCTCCTGAGTCGATATAGCCATGTCCGTCTGTCTGGGTGGCTGGTTGGCTGGATGGCTGGCTGTGTGTGGAAATACATTTTTTGAAAAAACTAAGCAAGATAATTCAATGAAATTTGGTGCACAGCCTCTGCCGTCAAAGTTAGCTCGGGGGATTGAAAATGAGCGAATTCGATCAACGGACACGCCTACCGCCCATACAAAAAATATATTCAAAATGTAACTTTTGGAGTATTTTTCACGATAATGCAACCAAAATACACATAAATACTACGAATTGTAAGCGCAAGCTCTAAGCAAAAACTGGGCAAATTCGGACAACAGGGCGTGGCACCTATCATATAAGTAAAAGCTTCAAAATGCTATACTGAAAGCGTTTTTTGAGATAATCGAACTAAATGTTACTCAGACACTAAAAATTATAAATGAAAGCTTTAAACAAAAACTGGATGAAATCGGACAAGAGGGCGTGGCACTTCCCATATACGCAAAAGCTTCAAAACGCTATACTGATACATTTTTTGAGATAATCCAACCAAATTTCACTCAAATGCTAAGAACTATAAATTCAAACTCTGAGAAAAAAAATGGGTGGATTCGGACAAGAGGGCGTGGCACCTCCCATATAAGCAAAATTTTCAAAATACTGCAGTGTAGGGTATTAAATGTTTGGCCAGGCCAAAGGTAACACCCTTACTAGTTTTATCGTTCCTTTGTGCTAACCCTATCTCCATACCAAATTTAATAAAAATCGATAAAGGTCTATTACTTTCTTTTGGCTTTAAATTGAACTATCGAATGTTCATCTGCAATATTTCTCTGCAAAGTTATGTTAACTTTAAAATCACACCATGAAACTAGAGGTAAACAAGTAAGGGTGTAAATTTTGGCCTGGCCAAAAAATAAATACCCTACACTGCAGTATTTTGAAAAGTTTGCTTATATGGGAGGTGCCACGCCCTCTTGTCCGAGTAACCCAGTTTTTGTTCAGAGCTTGCATTTATAGTTTTAAGTGTCAGAGTGAAATTTAGTTGGATTATCTCAAAAAACTCTTTCAGTATAGCATTTTGAATCTTTTGCTTATATGGGAGGTGCCACGCCCCCTTGTCTGATTTCACCCAATTTTTGCTGAGAGCTTTCATTTATAATTCTTAGTGTCTGAGTCAAATTTGGTTCGAATATCTCAAAAAACGCTTTCAGTATAGCGTTTTGAAGCTTTTGCTTATATGGGAGGTGCCACACCCTCTTGTCCGAATTCGCTCAAATTTTTATCAGAGCTTGCGCTTACAATTCGTAGTACTTATATGTATTGTGGTTGCATTGTCGTGAAAAATACTCCTAAAATTGCATTTCGAATATAATTTTTGTATGGGCGGTAGGCGTGTCCGTTGACCGATTTTGCTCATTTTCAATCCCCCGAGCTAACTTTGACGACGGAGGCAGTGTACCAAATTTCATTGAATTATCTTGCTCAGTTTTCCCAAAAAGTGTATTTCAACACACAGCCAGCCACCCAGCCAGCCAGCCAGCCAGCCAGCCACCCAGCCAGCCAGCCAGACAGACGGACATGGCTATATCGACTCAGGAGGTGACGCTGATCAAGAATATATATACTTTTCTATACCTGCCACGCCTCCTTCTCTGCGTTACAAACGGAAGGACAAAGTGAATATACCCTGGGTGTAGGGTATAAAAATCTCGGTTTTCGGCTATATTTGAGGTTGTATACAGTACGGACGAAATTCGACTGCTCTTTTTTAGTAACCGACACATTTAAAACCATTCTTTATCTTCAAAATGAGCTATCAAATGGTCTCCTGTGCTATAAATTCACCGAAAAATTTTGTGTGTCCTGCATATAACATCCAAAATAGCCAAAAATCGTGTTTTTGCACTTTTTTAATTTTTTAAGTAAAGATACCTCCGACAAAAAAAAAGATATCGTTATCGGTTTGATTGAGTTTTCAAGAAGAAAACTAGGGCTATTAGCTGTCATACCAGATTTTACGGTTTAATATTACCTTATTTTGTTGTATAACTTCAAAAATAGGAAAAAAGTGGTGTCCTTTAAACATTTATGTAAGGATATCTCAAAGTCCAGGCGCAATAGAGCAAATCTAAGACCGGGTTCGGATTAAACATCAAAAATCACATCTGGAATGACAATTGCTGTTTCCGGTTTTTGTTTGTGTTTTTCTCAAATACGAAAAAACCGGAAACGATACCTTTTATGTATATATAAATGTATGTATGTATCTATATATTTATATATACATATACATCAGGGTGGGCCAAATTGTATGGACGAAATTTGTTCGACTTCGGCTACACCCCTATGTGATTTTCGATCGAAAATTTTACCTTGCATTTAATATTTTTTTTTTATTTTCATACTAAATTTTAAAAATTCTTATAGGGACAAAAGTAATGTCATAATATGATTTGGCTGATATTTTGCCAATAATCAATAAAATTAAGTACTGTTTACTGAAAAAGTTTACCTGATGGTGTGCAATTGATGGTATGTAGTTGAAAAAGTGATGTCGATCAAATAGCCGATTATTATGACCGACTTTCAAAATAAACCATTCATATTTTTAGATTAGTCTTTTCAAACAAAACACCAACCTAGGATGAAAGTTCATTCAATTCTATAAATATTTGCACAAGGAACCATACCTCTACGTTCAACTTTAGTTCGGCGCATTTTCGATTGAAAATTTAACCTCGTGTTTAATATTTATTTTTATGCTAAATTTTCAAAATTCTTGTAGAGACAAAAGTAATGGCATAATATGTTTTGGCTGGTGTTCTGTCAGTAATCAATAACATTCGATTCCGTTCTTATGGAAAATTTACCTGATAGCGTGGAATTAATAATATTTATTTAAAAAAATTATATCGGTCAAATAACCGATTTCAAAATAAACGAGTCATGTTTTTACATGGATTTTTTCAATGAACACACCAACCCAAGTGTTTTCAGATGCTAAGATGCCGAATCTGACATTCATTTTTTTCCAAGGCGACATCGAGTGGCAGTTTTAGGAAATAAATAAGCCGCTTTTTTTAATTTTACAAAACAATATACAAAAATCCATGTAAAAATATGAATCGCTTATTATAAATCGGTCATTTGACCGATTATGTTTTTTGGAATAAATATCATCAATTCAACACTATCAAGTAAACTTTCCGTAAAAACAGATCCCAATTTTATTGATTACTGACATAATACCAGCCAATTAATATTATGATATTACTTTTGTCTCTATAAGAATTTTAAAAATTTAGTATAAAAATAAATATTGAACGCAAGGTAAAATTTCTAATCGAACTAAAGTTGAATGTAGAGGTATGGTTCCTTGGGCAAATATTCATAGAATTGAACGAACTTTCAGCCTAGGTTGGTGTTTTGTTTGAAAAAATTCATTCAAAAATATGAATCGTTTACTTTGAAAGTCGGTCATAATAATCGGCTATTTGACCCATATCACTTTTTCAAATATATACCATCAATTCCACACCATCAAGTGAACTTTTTATGTCAACAGATATTACTTTTGTCTCTATAAGAATTTTCAAAATTTAGTATGAAAATAAAAAAAATATTAAATGCAAGGTGAAACTCTCGATCGAAAATGCGCCGAGCTAAAATTGAACGAAGAGTTATGGTTCCTTGCGCAAATGTTCATAGAATCGAATGAGCTTTCACATATGGGGGTAGCCGAGGTCAGTTTTCAAATCGGCCCACCCTAATAAACATATATATATATATATATATAACACACTAGCGGTCCCGGCAAACGTTGTTCTGCCCTTTTTCGATAGGAGGCGCGATGAGTTCAATTTGAACGAAAGCTGCTATTGGTGCAGGGATTTATCAGTAATCTGTCAGTAATCAATATATATATAATTTTTTGGAATAAATATTATCAATTTCACGCTATCAAGTAAACTTTTCGTAAAAACAAAACCCAATTTTATTGATTACTGACAGAATACCAGCCAAAACATATTATGATATTACTTTTGGCTGTATAAGAATTTTGAAAATTAAGCATAGAAATAAATATTAAACGCAAGGTAAAATTTTCAATCGAAAATGCGCCGAACTAAAGTTGAACGTAGAGGTATGGTTCCTTGGGCAAATATTCATGGAATTGAATGAACTTTTAGCCTAGGTTGGTAGTTTGTTTGAAAAAATGCATCCAAAAATATGAATCGTTTATCTTGAATGTCGGTCATTATAATCGACTATTTGACCCATATCACTTTTTTAAATATATATAATCAATTTCACACTATCAAGTGAACTTCTTATGTATACAGAACCCAATTTAATTGATTACTGACAGAATACCAGCCAAATCATATAATGACATTACTTTTGTCTTTATAAAAATGTTCAAAATTTAGTATGAAAACAAAAAAAAATATTGATGAAAGGTACAATTTTCGATCGAAAATGCGCCGAACTAAAGTTGAACGCAGAGGTATAGTTCCTTGGGCAAATATTCATAGAATTGCATGAACTTTCACATAGGGGGGTAGCCGAGGTCGATCAAATTTCCTCCATACAATTTGGCCCACCCTAATATAGATGTATACATATATAAGTATATACATACACGTATATACATATATATGTGCACACAATATGTATATAAACACAGAGACATACTAAAAAAATCGTTAAAAAAATTAAAATGTCGAAAAAAAAAACGGCTGGACGTTCGATTTCGCCGTTAGCGGATTTTAACACTGGAAGGGTCTCCCAACATTATTCCTGAAAAAATCGCGGGTGGTATTTCAAAAAATTAAAATTTTTTAAAAACCACCGTGATATGTGTATAATCCTTGTAAGGTTAAAGCCGTTTGACCCTTTCAGGACCTTACATTTTCTTAGCAATTGGAGCCTGGCAGGTCATCGTCGTTTGAGAATAGATATAGATTATGAAATGTGTCAGAAAAATTGAGTTTTATATCCTCAGGACTTCACAGGATCATCCTGAAAATTGTGATTTTTTTAAACTAATTTTCAGTAGAATTTATCTCGAATACTGTTACAGTACCTGGAGACCGATTCCTGCTCGGTCGACATTGTGATTTGTTTCATTTCACAGTCCAAAAATTCTGAAAAAATTCAGACGTATTTTTTGGACAATTTTAAGCATTTTTTGCTATGCTCACTTTTTTCGTTAGATGCCTTGCTTCCGAGTAAAAAATCGTTTTTCCGACCTCGTTATTGAAAAACGTAAAAAATCGATTTTGGGATGCGAATATTCATGCCTATTATTGAAACCGGCGGATCTAAACTCGCGCGAGTTTATCCGATCCGCAGCCATCCGCAGCGAGTAGTAAGACATATTATTGAATCCGCACGAATAACTGCCTTAACGACATTTGAAATAGAACGAATGCTAACTGTCAAATTATAAATAGTTGTCATTCTGAAAGTTAGAAATAAATAAAATTCAACAATATTTATCCAAACATGGACAGTTTAGCACATTTGTAAGATTTTAATGGTGAAACCAATAGCAAGGAAACAAGAAAAGTGATTAGAAATAACAGTGAAGACGTTCTTCAGCAGGCGAATGCATCGTTAAAAAATTTATTTGCAATAGATGACATATGAAGTGAATCTTTCCCCAACAGATTTTTAAAGCAATTTCGTCTAAACAAACCAGCATTTGAATACGTGCTTAGTATTCTGAAGACCAACTTGCCTACTGAAAGGAAATTAGCGCTATTTTCAGAGCTGAAACTGTCAGCAACCTTAAGCTTTTTGGGCTAAAGGTGGTTACCAAAACGGTGTTGAGAAAGACTACGAGGTAGGGATGGCCTCAACATTTTGGAAAATCATTTGTCATTTTTTCAACAATTAGCTCAAATTGATTCCTTGTTGTTATGCGTTTCCTAGGAATTTAATAATTTCGATCATGTATTTGAAGTAGCAATTAGTAATTTTTTCTTTTTTTAATTTACGGCTAGTTTAAACTCATTTTCAGAATTGATTTAAAAAAATTTTCTTACACAAATACGCAACGTTTTTAATGCGGATGGCAGTCACTATAATTTGAATGAAATACGTTTCACGAGCGGTTTCAGTAATAGCTGTCTTATCCGCAAACTGTATTACCGACTCCAACGAATACACACGTATCCATGTAGCGTTTTCAATAATATCATTTTCTGAACGAATCCCTCCGCACTAGATCCGCCAGTTTCAATAATAGGCATGATTATCTATATCCCCAAAAGAAATTTATAATTTTTAAACGTCAACATTTTTGTAAAAGCAAAGTTTTTATTTCTAAAACACCCTTGGGTATCCATTTTGTAATGAAAAAAATGTTATAAGCAGAAAAAATGTTTTTTTAGCCAAAATGGGCCTTCAGTAGAATCAAAAAAGCTCCATTGGTTTATCCCAGAGTAAAAAAAAAAAATGATGCAGATATCGTTTTTAAAAGTCCATCTAACTTTTGAATTGGTTTCGGAATGATTTTATTTTGCTTCATACAAAATCGACCCGGTCTAATATACAATATCAATCTGCATCTCAATGATGTCCCGTTAGTTTTTTAAATTTCATTCTTGGTTTCGTCAAAAAAACTTTGCAAACCTAGACACAGCAATAAACTAGTAAGGGTGTAAAATTTGGCCTGGCCAAACATTAAATACCCTACACTGCAGTATTTTCAAAATTTTGCTGATATGGTAGGTGCTACGCACTCGTGTCCTAGTTCATCCAGTTTTTGTTCAGAGCTTGCATTTATAGTTTTGAGTGAAAAACGTTTTTAGTATAGCGTTTTGAAGCTTTTGCTTATATAGGAGGTGCCACGCCCTCTTGTCCGAGTTCTTCTAGTTTTAGCTTAGAGTGCGCATTTTTAGTCTTTAGTATTTGAGTGAAGTTTGGTTGGATTATCTCAAAAAACTAGCATTTTGAAACTTTTGCTCATATGTGAGGTCCCACGCCCCTTGGTCCGATTTCACCCAATTTTTGTTGAGAACTTTCATTTATGATTCTTAATGTCTGAGTCAAATTTGGTTCAAATCTCATAAAACGCTTTCAGTATAGCGTTTTGAAGCTTTTGGTTATATGGGAGGTGCCACGCCCTCTTGTCCAAATTTGCTCAGTTTTTTCTTAGAGCTTGCGCATATAATTCTTAGTATTTATGCGTATTTTAGTTGCATTGTCGTGAAAAATACTCCTAAAATTGCATTATGAATATATTTTTTGTATGGGCGGTAGGCGTGTCCGTTGACCGATTTCGCTCATTTTCAATCCCCCGAGCTATCTTTGACGACGAAGGCAGTGTACCAAATTTCATTGAAATATCTTGCTCAGTTTTCCCAAAAAGTGTATTTCAACACACAGCCAGCCACCCAGCTAGCCAGCCAGCCAGGCAGACGGACAGGCGGACATGGCTATATCCACTCAGGAGGTGACGCTGATCAAGAATATATATACTTTTCTATATCTGCCACGCCTCCTTCTCTGCGTTACAAACGGAAGGACAAAGTGAATATACCCTGGGTGTAGGGTATAAAAACAGAAAAATAAAAATGAAGATCCGCAATTAATGCGGTCTATAGAGTATGAACGCGTCATAAATTCAATTCGGATAAGCGATAATTTTTCATTCTAGCATTCCTTTTTTTTAACAACTTTTTCTAAAAAAAATGTTTATCTTTTAAAAATCAAAAAGATAAGTATGCTAGTTTGTTCCTTGGTACATGTAAAATGTTTTAAAAAAAAATTATCAAAATCGGTTCGATATAATTTGTGCTACAGCGTTACATAGGGTTTTCATATAAGCAATTTGTTTATCCACTTTGTATGTGTTAAATTGTCTTACAAATGTACACACATGCATTTAAATAAAAATATAAACATGTATGCATACGTATAAATGCAATCTACAATACAGAGAGTCAACATTGCACACACCCCCAGTGAGAAAAGCAAACAAGTTAAAAAGAAGCTGCACATTGCAATTAAACTTTATAACAAATTAAATAAATTGCAGCGTCCGGGCATGGACAAGCTACATATGACTGCTATCGAAATCTAGTCAAGCCTCACGCTACCGTCACATGAGAAGAGGAGTTAAATTTTAGTGAATTTTAGCACAAGTGCAGTACCGCATGTGGAATGTTGAGCCTACTAAGAAGAAACGAAAGCCGTCCTGTATGATGGACTAGACATTATGTCGAAAAATGCATTTTAAAAGAGATTGGAAAAACCGTTGGCCCGAAGTGTGCAGGCTTTCTACTCCAAGTTAAACCTTTTCCATATCATGTTGTTCTTTTTTCAAATCAAATTAAACTTTTTCCACATCAAAATAAACCTTTTCCAAATTAAGTTAAACTTTTTCCAAATCATATAAAACTTCGCAAAACAGTCCATTTATGTTAAAATGATGTACATACAGCAGCTATCGTTATGAAACAGTTGTTTCTACAAAACACTTTCCAAACTGTGTAGGGGATTGGCCATGCGATTTGGAAAAAGGTTAATTTGGTTATAAAAAGTATATTTTGAATTGGAGTTAAGTTGGCGCGCAAGATTGACTTTTTTAAGTTTTAATTTTTTGTAGCAATTGCTCCCGAAAGATCCAAAATTGCTCCAGCCAAAAATTTTATATTTTGATTTTCAGAAGTAATTTAAAAAAAATTTTTTCAACATGCAATAACGCTTAGAAATTTTGTATTTAATTAAATATTTTTGTTTTAAAAAATTGCTCCCCAATTGCTCCAAATGAAGAAGGCTCCAAACTTTAAAATGTGACAATAGCTCCAGAAATATTTGGAAAATAAAAAATAGGCAGCGCGCATCTTTGAGTTTTCATACTTTTTTTTTTTGCTAAAAAATTGCTCCCAAATTGCTCCCTAAGGATTCCCAATTTCTCCATCTGTAGTGTTGTCAGTTAATTTTTTATTAACATTTTAAAAAAAAAAGTTAAGTTAGCGCGCAACTTTAAAATTTTTTGTTTTTTCTTTTGCAGAAAAATTGCTCCTCAATTGCTCCCTATGTATCCGCAATTGCCCTAGCTGTAGCATTGGCAGTTAATTTTTTATTAACAATTAAAAAAAAAAATGATATGTTAGCGCGCAACTTTAAAATTTTTAATTTTTTCTTTTGTTAAAAAATTCCTGCCTTAGGATCCCCAACTGTTCTTTTGTTTGTTTTTAATAAAAAAAGTATCAGGTAGTATGTTTTGTATATCAAAAACTAAACTAACTAAACAAAAACAAAATTTTAAAATTTTATAGTTTTTTTTTTTTCGTCCCTAAGTATGTATTATCTGACGATTGGCGTAAAAAATTTTTAAATCCATAGCACTTTCAAATTTTACCTATTTATGGTAACGATCTCCCATTTTTAAAAACCACTCGGCTGTCGAAAGCTGAAACGTAAACCGTCCTGTATAGATAGCTCCTTAACCCCTCCACAAGAATTCGCAATTGCTTATCTAAGAAATTCAAAAATTAAGTCCGCGGCGCAATTTTGAAATTTTCACGATCAGTTATTTTTCTATCGTCTTTGCTAACGTAGTAGCCCATTTGTATTCACATGCATACATACATATAGTGTGTTCATTAGACTGCTTCATAATTTTTTTTTTTTTTGCTTCCTATTTGCTTTCCCACAAGTTTTTTTGTTAAAACAATAGAAACTAAAAATTCTGGTGGAAGGAGAGCCCATAATATTAATATTTACTGATGGCGCATCGTATTTCTTTGTTTTAAGTGTGAAAGAGTACTCTTCTACTACTCTTCTCGTGATAAAGAAAACGGAGTCAAATGAGACTGCTACTATTAGAAAGAGCATACAATTTTTCATAAAAAAATTTATAATAATGTTTTTCGTAACTATGTCACTTCGGTAGTTTTTTAGCTTTCAAAGTGTAAAATCGTCTTAAATCTTGAAAAAACTGTGTTTAGTTTTACAGTAAATTATTTAGTTTTTTTTTTTAGTTTCTATCGTTTTAGCAAAAAAACTTATGGTAAAGCAAATCGGAAAAAAAACTATAAAATTTTAAAATTTTGTTTTTGTTTAGTTACACAGTGGGCTCAAAGTTGGACTATAAATATCAAAAATGCTCTATGGAGCTTTTTACATTAGAAAGTACTGGATAAACCCTCTAGATAATTTGTTTTAAGCCGGATGCACTTAAGTATATAGCATATCGCTTCTACTTTGTTAAAAATAACATATTTTTTTTCTGCAGATTTTATGTGAATTATATTGATTTTTCAAATATTATAAAAAAAAAATGGTAAAAATGGAAAAATTCCAAACATTGACATTAAAAAAACACACATTTTCATGATATAAATAAATCCATTATGTTTTGTTATACAAAACATACTACTTGATACTTTGTTTTATTACAAACAAACAGAAGAACAGTTGGGTATCCTAAGGGAGGAATTTTTTAACAAAAAAAAATAAATAAAAAATTTTAAAGTTGCGCGCTAACATATCATTTTTTTTTTTTTAATTGTTAATAAAAAAATAACTGTCAATGCTACAGCTGGAGCAATTGGGGATCCTTAGGGAGCAATTGAGGACCAATTTTTCTGCAAAAGAAAAACAAAAAATTTTAAAGTTGCGCGCTAACTTAACTTCTTTTTTTAAATTGTTAATAAAAAATTAACTGGCAACACTACAGATAGAGAAGTTGGGGATACTTAGGGAGCAAAAATTGGGAAAAATTTTTTAGCAAAAAAAAGTATGAAAACTCAAAGTTCCACGCTGCCTATTTTTTATTTTCCAAATATTTCTGGAGCTATTGCCACATTTTAAAGTTCGGAGCCTTCTTCATTTGGAGCAATTGGGGAGCGATTTTTTAAAACAAAAATATTTAATTAAATACAAAATTTCTAAGCGTTATTGCATGCTGAAAAAAATTTTCTTAAATTACTTCTAAGAATCAAAATATAAAATTTTTGGCTGGAGCAATTTTGGATCTTTCGGGAGCATTTAGGGAGCAATTGCTACAAAAAATAAAAACTAAAAAAAGTCAATCTTGTGCGCCAATTTAACTCCAATATATTTTGATTTGGAAAAAGTTACATTTGGATTTAAAGAATGTCAGGCTAAATTGATTTGGAAAAAGTTTAACTTGATTTGGAAAAGGTTTTATTTTGATTTGAAACAAGGTGAATTTGAGCTTGTATGAAAAAAAAAAACCTATATGATGTGGAAAAGTTTTAACTTGGGGTGAAAAACCTGTAATGGGGATCACTTTGAAAGGAACAAAATTATAATTGATTAATGGATAATGGAATTGTTTTGTAGAAAAACGAGTACACTACACATGAGATATTCAACTCAAAACTCTTGTGTTTTTTTTTTGCACTGGGTCGTCCGTCATTCTTGTTTTTGGATCGTCAAGGACATTTTTGCGATGGTGCAGTCACCTCTTTGCTGTTCTGTGTGTGTTCTTGTCATTATTCTCTTTTTGTTATCGTCGTCGTAGTTTATTGCCGTCATTCGCGCTGCTTTATTCAAAGCTTTGGCGCTGTAGAGAGCCTTATCGTGGGTGCCATCAATATTGTTGTACAGTGTTTGAAATACATGAATACGCAGACAGAAATTCGTAAATGATCGCATCCTATTCATTCAATCATTGACGCAACGGCTCATTTGTTACACTGTCTCATAAGTCACACAATTAATATTGAGTTAATAGAAACTTAAATCTTTTTAATTGACTCATAAAGAACACAGCAGGCATTGAAATAAGGTGCAGTAATGCCCTATTTCTGCAGTTATGACTTAAAATTTGCAGTAATGATTTTATAATATTGCAATGATTTTCAGCTAAATTCATAATACTTTAATACATTTTATTTCGCATATAACCGTTGTTTTAGTTGTCTGACCACACCAATCTGGGCTAAAATGTAGGAACTATGAAAAGTGCTCGGGAACTCTTTTTACGTTTTGCAGCAAAATAAAATCAGGTTTCATTATTTTTGTTTTCCATCAAGTCTCCAAGGCTATATGTGAGGCTTACGTGAGAAAAAACTTATCGGCATATTTGAATCGAAGTGATGGGACCAAGTGAATGTTGAGGATGACAGAAGTTTCGTAACAAACATCGAATTGTCGCAAAAATCAAAAAAAGTTCACGATATTCGTAAGGATGTTATCGATTCTTTGTCTGCTTTTTTAACAACTTGTCTACAAATTCCTGATAGCGACTTGCTGAACACCATCGAAACATTTTTGAAACTCGACAACTCTGCTGATATTACTAAAATCCATACATCGGTAGCAAAGGAATTCAAATTGAGTTTGTATGTATTCTCCTTTAACTCCTAGGAGGAGCATAGGGCCAAATTGAGTTTGCGACTGAACAAACTTTTTTTAAACAATATTTAGTAAATGGAAGAAAAATGGGAAATAGTGAAGATCATGATCGTGATGAATGACGGGGTGAGAATTATGAACGTTGAATTTTCACAAACAGATGACTTTGGAAGTTCTTTTTGGTTGTTTTATTTACAAACATTTAACTTAATTCAAATTTATTAAATTGAATATAAACTAATGACGCAATTGTGAAAAAAAAATTATTTTGTGATTTGTGAGGAATTTTTTGTTCTATTCTTGTTTAAAAAAAGGCAACATTTTATCGGGGTAGAGTGCACAGGTAACATTTTTTATAGAAAAGAAAACACCATAATTTTCTATAAAAAGTTTTCTAAAAAAAATAACGAAATTTTGCTTCGTTCTCTAGATATTTTGAAAAAACTATTTTTTGTGTATATTCGGACTTATTCTTTGCATAAAAAACGTGAAGTGGGACGACATCGAGGTAAAGCCGAGTTCAAACGAGTCGTGTGAATTGCTTAATTCAGATCTTCTAAATTGAATTGTCTTTGGATTGGTATATGTTATTTAATATTAATATTTAATGTAAATCACTTGAATAAGCCCTTAAAAGAATTTTGTTAAAAAATGGCCTATTAGAACAAAAATTGTTTCTTATTTCAACCCCTGGATGGCCTCTACGGCTTTGGAGAAGAGGGCGTGGCGTGGTCGTAATTCCGATACAAGCATAATTTTTAAAATGCGTTCTTATGAAACATAGTTTATCGCACAAACACTACATAAGAATGATTTGTACAAGTTTAGTACATACATATAATAAATTTCGAAAACAGTGCGTATCACCACCCATGCAGCCATGGAAGTGAACTCTTTCAAATACTGTGCAAAAGGCCAAAGTGAAATTGGGGATATAAAGGGTGTCTCATAATTCATGCTAGATTTAGATTTGCCAAATTTTGTGCGGTGAAGTGTTGGCTATCAAAAAAAGAAAGCAGTTTGACAACTGGCAATTCACGGCTAGTAAAAATGGAGTACTACATGAAAGAAAAACGCGTGCTTTATATGGGTATTTCCACCGAAATGTTAACCGTAAGCCAAAAATTTAAATCATCATATCTCTGAAACTATTTAGCGTATATGGATAAGATTTGGTACATTGTATGTAAAAGCACCAAGACAAATAATGTGTTTTGACAAAAATGGGGGTTTCGCGCCCCCACAAAAATCATTTCATCATATCTCTGAAAATATTTAGCGCACATGAATGAGATTTGATACATGTGTACAGAGTGCCAGGAAAAATAGGCGATGCCATGCAGCTAAAAAAAATGCATAATTTATGAGATTTGGTACACATGTAAAATGGATAGGGACAAATAACATCTTTTGGAAAAATTGGTGATTTTCAATTTAAAATTTGTATGGCGGAAAAAAATGTCCAGTGCGACCCTGATTAAAATTAAATTAAAAAAAAAAATATAAATCATTTTTGGGTGAAATCAAAACAATCTTTAAGAGACATCAGTGCACAACACAACATTCTAAAATTAGCCACATTGAAATATTAGGCGTGTTTCTTTTGGAATTTGGTACATAAATAAACGCAAGCATTTTAGACAAATTGGGGAAGTAACGTCTTTCTAGCAGTTTTTTGTTGTTGTGGGAATTTTCGCCTACTTGCCTATACAAAAAAGAACAAAAGTAATGTCATAATATGAATTTGCCGCTATTTTGCTAAAAATGGAAACATTTGTACTTTCAGTTCACAAAAAGTTTACTCAAGAATTATGTCGGTCAAATGACCACCTCTTGAGCAAATGCACATTTTTGCTTGATTTATGGCATTTTTTACTATTCGTCGTAAAGTGTCTGGGTAATTGGCTTATTGTCAGCTAATTCCTTAAATGTTTGCAATATAAATGACAAAGCACAATGACATTTGATGCTATTTGCAAAAGTTATGCTAGATTTATATAATGGTATTACTTTTGTTCACCTTCCACAATGCAATATTCCATTCCTACCGAAACAAGATTTGGGCTCACCATCTCAGATTCCGTTGAAATTTAGTACATGGTTTCGTTTTAGGCTAAAACTAATAAAAATAGCAAAACAAACAAGACTTTTCCCAATTTTTTAAGAACTTTGAGGGGGTGGAAAATATGATAAAATCTGCAAATAACGTTTCGTAAAAATTGTCCATAACTTCTATGATTCCGCAATTTATTAAAAGCGCCTACTGTTCATTGGATATGTGCAAGCCACTTTAATAAAACTTTCACTAGTTTTAGGTTCTTCCGATTAGTTGGATAGACCGTTTTTTTTAATAAAATTTTACTTTCGCTTTGCTGTTTTGTTTATATATTTTTATGCATTTGAATTCTAAAGATAGATCTGCACATTTTACCCAAAATTGAGCTGCGCATTAAATAAATACAAATTTTCGCATTTAACCCATATTGGATTCGATTTTAATGAATATGTATGTTATGTATGTTCTTGTCGTAATACGAAATAAAAATAATTATTGTAATTGCGTCCTATGATGAAATTGCTGTGCAATGTGAAAATTTGTATAAAATATAAACGATAAAAAAATACCCTACACTGCAGTATTTTGAAAATTTTGCTTATATGTGAGGTGCCACGCCCTCTTGTCCGAGTTCAACCAGTTTTTGCTCAGAGCTTGCATTTATAGTTCTTAGTGTCTTTGGTTCGATTAACTCAAAAAACGTTGTATGGCGTTTTGAAGCTTTTGCTTTTATGGGAGGTGCCACGCCCTCTTGTCCGAGTTCGTCTAGTTTTACCTCAGAGTGTGCATTTATAGTCCCTATTATTTGTGTGAAATTTAGTTAGATTATCTCAAAAACCTCCTTCAGTATATTATTTTGAAACTTATATGCTTATATGGGAGGAGTTACGCCCTCGGGTCCGATTCCACCCAGTTTTTGTTCAGAGCTTGCATTTATAGTTCTTAGTATCTGAATAAAATTTAGTTTCAGTGTAGCGTTCTGAAACTTTTGCTTATACGGGGGGTGCCACGCTCTCTTGTCCAAATTCACCAAGTTTGTGCTCAGAGCTTGCGCTTACAATTCGTAACATTGATGTGTATTTTGGTTATATTGTCGTGAAAAATGCTCCTAAAGTAGCATTTTGAAAATATTTTTGTATGGACGGTAGGCGTGTCCGTTGACCGATTTCGCTCATTTTCAATCCCACTAACTTTGACGACGAAGGTAGTATACCAAATTACATTGAATTATCTTACTTAGTTTTCCCAAAAAACTGTATTTCCACACACAGCCAGCCAGCCAGCCAGACAGACAGACGGACATGGCTATATCGACTGAGGAAGTGACGCTGATCAAGAATATATAAACTTTTCTGTATCTGCAACGCCTCCTTCTTTGCGTTACAAACGGAAGGACAAAGTGAATATACTTTGGGTACAGGTTATAAAAAAATTTTAAAATCTTCAGGATCTTGTACTTACTTAAAAAGTCTCCCTATATATCTATTAGCTTTATATGTATAATTTGGTAAGCATGAGGTACCTTCACTCGCAGCGTAAGGATCATCAATTGAAAAAGTGAATGCATGCCATGGGCAAACACTGTTTACCTGAAAGTCCCAGAGATAAAATGAGTGTGCTTGGTAACTCTAACTTAGCGCTAGACGCATGGGACGCATAGTGTACTTTTATCCATTAGATCAGTAAGACCGTCTATAAAATCTACAGAAACTCAACTGTAAAATATTTCTTTCATATTGAAAGTACGCATCAAACAGTTGTTCTTCGAACGTTGTCACTTCATTTGTTTGTCCTTTGCAAGACCGTCTACAGATGGTCTTTCATCTTTTGAACTTGGCAGCTTAGCCAACAAAATATTGACGAATTGAGTTGAATTTGTATTTTCCTACTAAAATTAGCCTTTATTTCCATCTGTTATTTGTCAGAAAGCTTGAAAGTTTTAAATTTTTGTTTAATAGTGTCACAGAAGAACACAACTCTATATCCAATTGTGTTCATAAACCTTTGTTTACTGGACATCACTTCGAATTCAAACTGATATTTATTTTGTATTATTTTTAAATGTTTTTAAGTAATTTTTTTTTTTAATTTTACATATGCCGATTGTAATATATATAATTTCGTTTCTTTTTTTAGTTGCTTGTTTGAATTTGTCTGCGAACGTTTGGATATAATTTGCATAAAAACTTGAAAGAGACTTAGTAAGTAAAATAAGTATGATTTTAAGTTTAATCTAAGCTTACATATCCTTTGTATATTGGCAGCACATTAGCAACATTTGTGAAATAATAAATGAATTAGAATGGACACAAATGAATAGCAAATGTGTTGTAGACATATAATTTTAATGAATTTAAAAATTTTATTCAAAGAGGTGTCGGTAAAAACATATTTATGTACAAATCAACTCTTCGTCGTTTTATGGAAAATCTCTACAAGATATGAATTTTATTTTATTGCGATCTCAAAAATGCTCGGAATAAGTCTAACAATATATTAAATTTTTCGAACTAAATCAAGGTATATAAAAACAAAACACCTGCATGGGTTTTTGACCCCTTGTTGAAAAACTGAGTTATAATCTTCTACGGAAAATTTCACCAAAGACAAGAAATGCTTAAAACATAAGAATGTAATGCACACAAAATGGAATTAAAACGCAATATAAAAAGTTGCAATGAATGTTTATTGGTCTTTATTTTCAATTTGCGTCTCATTGTTATCAACTGAAATATTTGCGACAAAGAAATGTTTGAAAACTATTAACAAATAAATAATTGCTCAAATATGCTATATGTTAATTAATAACATATAATCAAATTGTTTGTTTTGCTTATTTGTAGTTTTTATTTAATTGGGTCAGTAAGATTGTGTAGTTTTTATATTCCGTAGATTATTAGGACACTACAAAAAAATGGTGATAAGTTTTAGAATCTAAAAATAATCATATACTTATTTATTACATATTTATATGTGTATATGTATGTATTAAGATGGGACAATCTGTATGGAAGGAAGTTTTAGCTTAGAAAAATCGTTAAGTGTGGATAGTTTGGAGAAACTTTGCCGAAGAAAGTATGTATATATTTTAAATGCAGTTTACCCCTCCAATAACAACAAAGTAGATTTGTTCTTACAAATTTTTATCAAGACTATGGAAACAACGAATTTTGTGTGAAATAATTCCAAGTGAACTTTTTTATACCGAAGTAATCTTTATTAATGCGTGAAAATTAAAGTATAAAAAGTCCGTTGCGAAATTTCTCACAAAAGGTTACTCCTGCAGAAAAATATCGGCCCAGAATTTTATAGCTCTAAACATTTTCTATAGAATGCTGTCAGAGTAGTATTTGTACGACTTACAGTTCATGAATTATAGCACTTTGAAAATCAACATTCATATAACTCTGCACATTTGTGCGTATCCATATCTATATGAAGCACTCCATGCCGATTTCGCTCAAATTTGGCAATATGGTAGATCCCGTGTGCAAGAACAACAATCCGGGAGGATTTGGTCCTAATACCATTTGTTGTTAAAATACAGGGTGTTGAAGATGGCGTTTTTAGTCATTTTCATGAAAAGGGTGTATTTTCAAAAATTTATAGCTTACACTAAAGTTTGTAAATTGATAAATCTATGTTAATGGTCCCATTCATTTTGAAGTGTTCTTTTTATAAAAAAATATTTCTTGGTGAAAAAAATGTTTTTTCACCAAAATTTTTTACACTTAAAAATACTTTTGAATTTTTTTTTAAAAAAAGCCCCCTTAGATTTTTTTTAAATCTTTAGGAGAATGGCCAAAATTTGGCCACCGGCGATACTAGTATCTTTAATTACGATATCCGCTAACCTACAAGTTGTACGAAAACACTTCTTACTTCTTTCAATTTCGCAATGGATTTTTCACACCTTATTTTTAATGCATGAGGAAAGATTATTCCGGTAAAAAAAAATCACTTGGAACTATTTCGCAGAAAATTTCCTTTTTTCTTTGCCTTAATAAAAATTTATTAAAACAAATCTACTTTGTTATCATGGGGGGTTACTGCACTGAAAATATATATTTTCTTCAGCAAATTATCCAAACTTTACGATAAAACATTCGACCCATCCACATATGTATACTCTTATTCATCGTCTCTATCCACCACCAGTGTGGGAAAATTCAATACTATAGTACTTTTTTGGTACTTTTGCGTTTAAAAAATACCTTGCTACTTTTTACTAATTTTTAGTACTTTTTTGGTTTTTGAAGTAAATATGTACAATATTTGCCACAGAAAACTGAAAAAAGTTTAAATTGAATTGAAAAAAGATCGATTTGGTGTGGAAAAGGTTTAACTTGCCAATAACTGTGACATTCCTTAACACCCTTTCCAAAATAGGTCAAAAAATGAAAACCGTTTAAGAAATGTCCTAATCATAACTTCTCAACCAAGAAACATACCATTTTTTCGCCCCTTTTCATATGAAAGGTGATTTTTTTTTATTTCCTAAAAATAAACAATATTTGAGAAGGTCCAAAAAAGTAGTAACGGCAATTATGTGAGGAGAGTTGGTCACAATTTATCAACTTTTCCACCCTTTGCAACCCTCCATAAGCCACATTTAGCATTTCTATCAAGTTGGGGGCATGAAACGCAACCATGTGATAAATTTTAGCGAAATCGGAAGGGGTGTGGAAATAAGGGATGCCAAATTTTGTAATGGCAAAATCAGTACATCGGACAAAAAAATTCTAAGATTTTGCAACTTTTTTGCCGCTAATTCGTAACCTAATACGATACTCCATACAAATAATATTTTCTGACTTCAGTGCACTTGTTTTCTAAATATATGTATTTATATGCGTTTTTTATATCCATATTTTCGTGTTCTTACTAAAAACATATATTAAACACAAAATCTATTGTTAGCGAAACCGACAATATAATTACCTTAATTTTTTTAAGAATAATATCTATGGTGAAGCGAAGCTACGGTAAAGCGATTTTTCACTTAAATTAGAGCACAAATTTCAAATAAAAAAAAAAAATGGGTTTTCCGCTCACGGTGTTATTTGCAGGTGTGAAAGACACTTTTTTGGCGAAAACAAAAAATTTATTCGGGCCATCTAGAGAAGTGTGATTAATGCTTCGGTAAAGCGATACATGTTTGTACAAAAGCTTAAAAATGCTAGGGGCTAACGACTTCAAAAAATTTCAATAATCACTATTTACTTTTTAAAGTTTACTTTCAATTATTGTGATCCAAGGGCAGGTAAGCAAAGTAGAGCGGAACTGATCAAAACGTGAGGACAAAATGTTTTTGCAGCTAACGGACATATTGAGTAACGTAATAAGCTTCTATTCACGTAGAGAATTAGTTAAATAGTAATGTTTTAAGAAAGTTTAATGAAACTTTCTAATTTTTGAACTGGAATGCTGAAAAACTTGTTCTGAATTCAATAATTGTTGCCCAGGACAGTGACGGTAAAGCGATTTCTACGACTTCGGGGCTCCTGTTTCGTTGGCCAATGCTTTAATAACGATAGTTACCTATGTAACATTTAGTAACCATTAGACAGTAATGAATTATTCTATTTAAAAGTCAAATTAGAAATTTTTTTACATTCAAAATTAGCGGGCCGCGAAATTACGATTTTTTTTTTTAAAAATTGACCATGAGAGTTGGTGCATGAATGAGTGTATTGTCTCTACCATTCTTCATGTGAAATTTTGGGGGGGATTGGAAGTGGCGGAATCGCAGCTTTCATACAAAAACATATCCTAAATTTTATATCTCTGCACCTATGGCGACTATTATTATGAAAGTTGGTACATGAATTTTTATTATATCTAACATTCACCACGCAAAACTTAGAAGGGATTGAACAATCAGGAGTTGCACATCCAGTACAAAAAAAAAAAAACAAAAAATGAGTCTATATACGCAGCACCTATTATTATGAAACTTTTTATTGTACCTACCGTTCACCATGCATACCTTGAGAGGGATTGAACGGGCCGAGTGCTTCCATAAAAAACACAAAGTGCTACATCTCTGCACATTAATACATATAACAATCACCTAGACAAATAACATACCATATCTTTGAAACTGTTCGACGGAGGTGGATGGAATTTTGTACATCTGTATGTTAAGGTATCGGGAACAGGTTACCGGGCCTGCTAGTAGTACATAATAACTTTGTACCAATATTTTGAAGTCATCCTAAGTATGCTTCAGCAGTACTGAGATCAAAGAATTGTTTACAAATATATGAGCAACCAGCTTGAGACATGAAATAACATCTAATTGCATTGAAGTTTTTATAAATTATTTTAATAGCTGGTGTCAAGCTTAACCACCTTATCGGAACATGGTCGAGAATGACCATTCCATTTCACAAAATTCAGATATGTCCTTAAGACTAGCAGTTTTTTTAGTTGATGACTAAATTCGTCATAAGTTTTGATTATAATATTTTCCACATCAAATTCTAATAATTTTAACGAATTCTTAAAAGAATTATGTAAAATATGGCACAAACACCCTATTCCTATAATATCTGGATTATTTTTCTTAAATTCAATAAAAACGCTTTACTCATAACCAAAATTTACATTTGCATTGTCTGCACAAATACAGGATACGTTACTAACATTCAAATTACGATCAGTAAGTTTAATTTTTATGCAATTTGCTGTCTTCAGATAATTCTAAGTCTGATTGGTAAAACTTAACAGTTTAGTATTAATACCTGTATTTTTATTTAAGTATCGTAAGAGTATCGGAAAAGTTTTTATACTTCCTTTATTGGAAGTATCGGTTGATATCGAAAATGGATACCAGTTATCTAAATCCCGATGTATTAAAGACGTTTTCTTGACTAGGATAGGGTTGCACTTGAAGTTGCAAAAAAGTATGTCTGTTATGTATATACATTAGACCAGTGCGTTTTGGACGAAAGTTTAAAATTTGTCGCTCAACCGGCAGAATTGTAAAGTTTAACTTCGACAATCGAATGGCATCATTAGTTTTCTGATTAAGTGAACTTTTCAGCTCAAAAAAGTCGAAATTTTTCCAAATCCCCTGGTTGAGCACTCCACAATTGAACAGAAAAATCTTGAAATTTGAAATGTATATTTTGTTAGGATTTTTTCTGACGAATCCAGTGGTACCATTTTTTTTGCGCTACGACATTATTTTCATTCATGAAAAACGAATTTTTGATTTTTATTATCAAAAAATATCACGAACTCGGGCGTAAATATTTAGTGAACGACGGTTCCCAACGTCCGGACGGTTTTTTTTTTTCGGTGCCCCCTAGTAACATTTTTTTAGAATATTTTTGGAATTTTTTTTAACCCATTTTAAACAAGTTTTTGAAAAAGGGGTCAAAAAGACTCTTAAAAACTGGATATAATGGGTTAAGATGTTCACATAACTTAATGTAGAGTCAAGCATGGAACAATATTTTAGAACATCTTAACCCATTATAAACAAGTTTTTGGAAAAAAGGGTCGAAAAGACCCTCAAAAACGCGATAACGCCATTATGGAACAATATTTTAGAACATCTTAACCCATTATAAACAAGTTTTTGGAAATAGGGGTCGAAAGACCCTTAAAAACGCGATATAATGGCGCTCTAAAATATTGTTCCATGCTTGATTCTACAAATGGTACCACTGGATTCGTCAGAAAAAATCCTAACAAAATATACATTTCAAATTTTTCTAAGATTTTTTCTGTTCAATTGTAGAGTGCTCAAGCAGGAGATTTGGAAAAATTTCGACTTTTTTGAGCTGAAAAGTTCACTTTACGCCAAAAATGGACGTCTAAAACTAATGATGCCATTCGATTCTACGGGAAAAAATACATAAGAATCCATGTCTTGGATTTCAATTTTCGACCTACTACGAAGCTGAGAATTGATTCATTTCGGACCTATGAGCATGCATTTTTAAACCACGTTTTTCAACCTTCAAAAATATATCGACACCCCTTCCCGTCATCTCTCAGAGCTAGGGTGGCGGCAATCTTCATGTCGATAGTTAAAATTTACAATTCTGCCGGTTGCGCGACAAATTTTAAACTTTCGTCCAAAACGCACCGGTCTAATATACATACATATATTCAACATTTTAATTTAAAACGAAAAATGTAAAAAATCAGTACAAATTAGCAAAAATCAGTACATTTGCGAACTGATTTCCAAATTTCGAAAATCAGTACATAAACAAAAATTTTAAAAATCATTACATGTACTGCTAAAATCAGTACGTCTGGCAACCGTAGTATAAATCTTATTACGCTTGGAATGCAATGGCTCAATACATGCCTTTAGCTATCCCACTTTCCAATCCCCTCCACCTTTTGAAATGTTTTTGGTAGACACTACATTAATCTTAATACCAAGTTTCATAACGATAGCTGCTGTAGGTGCAGAAATATATCATTGTAAGCGGGTTATTTTGCTAAGCTTAAATTGATTTGGTAAAAAGGGGTAAATTTGATTTGGAAAAAGTTTATTTTGATTTAAAAAAGTTTAATTTGAATTGAAGAAAGATCAATTTGGAGTATAAACATGTACTTCTTAAATTAAAAAAAAAATGTATGTTTGTTATATGAGTATATGTGACCGTCCATTGGAAAAGGTACCTTATCTTCTCTCTGAAAATTTAGCAATACAGCTAAAAATAAGAGTCACATTCGTCACCTGGGAAATGCCCATATGCTACTTACATAGTTTTAAAAGATTTAATATATGCGGAATTTTTATTTATTAGCAAATTTATCTGTGTTGAATTAAGCACTTTAATTGTTGCTCTCCCAAGTTTCTCAGGAAGTGTTTAATTAAGCACTGAAAGTTGTTGTCTAAAACACAGCTATTTTTATTTTATCAAACACTGTTTACAACCTAACAAAAGTAGTAGTAAAAGGCAACACTGTTCAAACTGTCAAACATGTGATTTACGCACTTGTTTACAGGTTTGCGGAAAAGTGCGTTCATGAAAACAAGCTCGTAAGCTTTACGAAATTTCGCGTTTACGAGCTTACACGTCTTAAGGAATACAATAATTGAGAGTGTTCCCCAAAACGTGCAAATGGCTCGAAAACCTCGTAAACTTGTGAAAGTTGTCAAAATAATATTTTTTCTTCAATATTTTGGCGTAAATTTCATCAATCGGGGGTTTTAGAAGACGCTGATCATGAATCTGAAGTCAGACTTTGGGAATTCTTAAATGCAAGATGGCGAATGCAATATGGCGCACAATGGCGATATTTCTCAAAAGTGGTTGCGAAAATCAATTTTGGTGTGGTAGAAGTTTGCAAATCTAATAATGCAGTTCGAAAAACAAATAATCAATACTCAAGAACATATAATTTTAATTCATTTGAAAAAATGGTTCGCTTTGTAGATCTGGTCAAAGTCGATGGTTTTTTCGAGTTTTTAATTTTTTTATACCCTACACCCAGGGTATATTCACTTTGTCCTTCCGTTTGTAACGCAGAGAAGGAGGCGTGGCAGATATAGAAAAGTATATATATACTGATCAGCGTCACCTCCTGAGTCGATATAGCCATGTCCGTCTGTCTGGCTGGCTGGCTGGCTGTGTGTGGAAATACACTTTTTGGGAAAACTAAGCAAGATAATTCAATGAAATTTAGTGCACAACCTTCGGCGTCAAAGTTAGCTCGGGGGATTGAAAATGAGCGAAATCGGTCAACGGACACGCCTACCGCCCATACAAAAAATATATTCAAAATGCAACTTTTTGAGTCTTTTTCACGATAATGCAACCAAAATACACAGCGCCAGCTCTGAACAAAAACCAAGAGAATTCGGACAAGAGGGCGTGGCACCTCCCATACAAGCAAGAACTTCAAAACGCTATACTGAAAGCGTTTTTTGAGATAATCAAACTAAATTTTACTCAAATGCTAAGAAATATAAATTCAAACTCTGAGAAAAAACTGGGTGAATTTGGACAAAAGGGCTTGGCACTTCCTATATAAGCAAAACTTTCAAAATACTGCTGTGTAGGGTATTTAATGTTTGGCCAGGCCAAAGGTAACACCCTTACTAGTTTTTTTTTTATTCAAGATGAGGTTTAAATTTTTCTGCAACTTATGAAAGAAAACTTAATTTTTTTTTATGTATGCCATGTGAAGAAAAAGTTAATTTTTTTCATATATGCTATAGGCGGTCTTTATACTACCAACTAGCACTAAAAATAAATGATTTTTTTTAATGTCGGAGTTGACTGTACTTTTCTGAAACACTATTTTTACTCTTTTTTTTAAATTCGAATGGACTTTCAAAAAAAGGCTCGAAAATGGCAACTTTCGGACTACTTAATCTAAATAGGCCCAACAATTCTGAATACAATATAAAAATTTTAGCTGTGGGAATTTGCGGTTTTATGAGTTATAACGATTTTCATCAGGAGACCTATGAATCATGACGCCATTTTACGAAAAGGCGGTGCAAAAACGAATTTCGTGTGGGTCCCTTTAACAAATCTGATATTGCCATAGAAAATGTTAAGAGCTAAAGGATTTGAAAATTTTAACCCATTCAGGAGTGTGGTTTGGTTAATTCAGCCTCTCAAACAAATAATTCGTTAGCCAGATAAAAAATCTTGTTTAACGCACTTCTGCCCTTATTTTGGATCTGATTTCAATATACAAAGATAGTATTGAATGTTCCCAAAATGATTTATCACTGATTCTGGCTGCCCGAGAAACCATTTTTTAAAATGCACATGTACAATATCACACTAATGGCCGGTTTTGAAACTTCGCCCAAAATGATACGTTAGCAATCAAATCGAAAGAGATCAGAGTTTTACAAAAAATCAGCAATTTTAATTATTTAATTTATTTATTATATACACAGGAAAAAAAATATCAGTCAATCCAACCGATTTCAACGATAGAAATTGCACCAACCCGCAGTAAAAGTTAAATTGGCTGTGCAGTCCAGTAAAATGACTGTACAAATAGTACTGTACAGTTTTTGTTAAAATGTTTAGGTACTGTGAAAACAGTTAATTTAACCTAGATTTTCAATAGAAATCGCACTAACCCGGAGTTTTTGTATTTGGACCGTTAAACTCTGTAAATTTACAGTTTGCTCGGTTTAGAAACCATTCAAAGCAGTAACAGTAAAAATAACCTTCTAGAAAGGTCAGCTAACAATATTAACTGTTACAATACAGTTAAAACTGTTTTGCAATGGTTTAATAGTTAGCACCCCAGAAGGGCTGTAAATAGCCGTTTCCAAAAAGCCGTAGAAATTGCAGGAAACAACTTCTACGGCGGCACCATTTCAAATGACAAAATATCAGTACAACTCTAGAAAACTTATGTTGATTTATTCTTAAACAATGTAAGAATTTTATGAACCTTTTAAAAACTCAACTCAAACTTTTCTTCATATGAAAAAACAAATGTATGGAATACAAAATGTACAGTTGAATTCAACTGCAGAAAAGTTAAGCTAATTCTGAAATTTTGAATTGTACTTTTTGTTTCCTATAGAAAATTGGAAAAACTATAGAATACAAAATTTATAGTTAATTTTACCATCAGTTTTTTTTTCTGTGTATTATTTATCAAAAATATTTTTGTTTTGCGGCCAAGCAACTGTTATGACGAGTAGAGACGGTTTGAAGTTCGGTTCTTACGGAACAGCATGTCTAGTCACAATGTTTCGTTCAGTTTCGATCAGTTCCGAATGTTCATTTTGGTTGTCAACATTGGTTTGCATATACTCGAATTTACTCATTACGCCTCGTCACGGCTATTTGGGTTGGCCCAGGTGGTTCCACATACCACACAGATGACATAGGAAAATAAATTCCCATTAAATAGCACGAATCATTGGTTCCAAAGAGAAATAAAGAATCTGCATTAAATAAGATATGACCTGCTCAGTTTCTTTTTCAGTCATGAGGGTTTCAGAATCAATTTTTGAGTATTTTCTTCAGCTTATTATGAACAAGTACCTGGATACCGATCCCTGCTCGGTCTACAATCTTATCTTATTATTTTAGTCGATGATTTTATTCATAGCTATTTTTTGTTATAAAACTTGTATCTTTTCACTTCTAACGGTCATGCTTTCAAAATGATAAATAAACCGATGAGAATAATAATAAGAAAAAACTCGGAATGCATTGAATAGAAAAATATCAAAAACTCAAATTTTTTTTTGGTGAAATAAAATGCCATAAAATAAATAAATGGGATATGCTGAAATATCTTATCTTCAAAGGATAATAACTCGGAAAATAAGAATCCTATTGGATAAGTCCAAAAGGATATTTGGATAAGGAAGAGTGTAACTGTTCGTTCGGTGCTATTAATAAAGAAGAATTTCACCATTTCTTGTAGCTACGCTGTAAGACTGAACACAGCGTTTTCTTCAGTGACAGTTCCGGTGATGAAGACGGATTCAGCGTCAAAAAGTACATAAGACTGCATATAAGAATTAAACAGTTCATTCCATTTCTTTTTGTGCCTGAGATATTAACCAAAATTTTTATTTTGATAAAAAAGTGGGCGTGGCAATTATTAAACAAAGCTTTCTTTTTCTTATGATTTAGATACTCCTGATCCAGATCCGCATACAAAATTTCATTAAAATATGTTGTATCATTTGCGAGAAATAGCATTTAATGTGTTTTACTTGTATGGGAGGTTCCACGCGCACTTTCGATATATTGCCTACTTTCAGATCGTAGGTGCCTAATAGCAAGTAGACTCCCTACAGTTAAATTCAGAAAGATTGCTTTAGTAGTTTTCTTTTTATAGAGCATTATATTTTTGTGAGCGGTGCCACGCCCTTCAACGAGTTTTCCCAATATAATGGCATATCACATATTAATAAAAAATTTTCAAGGGTTAAAAAGTGGGCGTGACACTTATTCGATCCCGCCCACTTTTCGTTTGTTACAAGCTATTATTAAGCAGTACCTACATACCAAATTTCATTAAAATACCTTGTAACATTTGCGAGAAATAGCATTTAACGTATTTTGCTTGTATAGGAGGCTCCACGCGCTATGGCGATATTTTGCCCACTTTCAGATCAGAGATGCCTTATAGCTAGTAGGCTCCCCACAGTTAATTTTAGAATGATTGTTTTATTAGCTTTCATTTTATACCGTATTATATTTTTGTGGGCGGTGCCACGCCCTTCAACGAGTTTTCTCAATATAACAGCATATCACATATTAATACTTGTTTGCAGAGGAACATCTCTTAAATTTTAATCAAAATTGTTGGAGTTGTTTTCGAGTAATATTGAGTCAAAATTTTCAAGTTCTGAAAAGTGGGCGTGGCACTTCTTCAATCCCGCCCACTTTTTGTCTGTTACAAGGTATTATTAACCCGTACCCGCTCACCAAATTTCATCCAAATACCTTGTATGGTTTGCGAGTTATGACCATATCAAATTTAAAATTTAATGCGATGCCTAGCTCATCCTTCATTGTATGCTAATGTCTAACATTATCCGAAGTTTCATTAAAATCGCTGAAGCCGTTTTCGAGAAAAAGTTTTGCCCGTTCCAAACATACATTCATAAGTACATACAATTTTATCTCGTGTAAGAAGAGAAGATAAGCATGATCCTAAATTCAAAATTTGATGATATTCTGATTAGTTTTCAAGAAACAGAGTGCTTACCTTTAAAAATATAACTGCGTATAATAACCTGTGAGCCACTATATATACATTTCTTTTTCTTCTTAATAATTTTCCAGAATTTTTTCTAGGGGGTGAGCTGCCCCTACTTGGCTACGCCCTTGTGTTTCAGTTACCACCACATAACCATTTTCAGACTAATACTGTCTTATTAATTACTTTAAACAAGCAGCAATTTGTATCAGCTAAAGCTGGAATTAGTCAAAACGTTCCGTTCCCTAACGTGACGTTGCGGTTGCTCATTGACGCAGCACCGATTAGTGAGAACGGTAGGCAACGTTTGAAATGTCACCTTATAACATTAAAATTACTTGAAAAATTCCAGTTTTTGTAAACAAGCATCCATTGTCATCCTTATCTATATATAAATACGTGAACAGTTTTTTTTGGCCCCCTTTTGCGAGCTAACCATTTAACCGATTTTCGATATTCTGCACAAAACCAAAAATTATCCTCATAAGTTGCGACAATAGAGTTGGAGCGATTTTGTTGTTGTTGTTTTTCGATACTTTTGAACTTTTATCGATGCTTTGGATGTTTCTTGATACTTTTGGACTTTTACCGATATTTTGAATGATTTTCGATACTTTTGGCCTTCAATCGATATTTTGGATGCTTTTCGATACTTTTGAGCTTTTATCGATGCGTTGGATGTTTCTTGATACTTTTGGAATTTTACCGATATTTTGGATGTTTTTCGATACTTTTGAACTTTTATCGATGCATTGGATGTTTCTTGATACTTTTGGACTTTTACCGATATTTTGATGTTTTTCGATACTTTTGGTCTTTCATCGATATTTTGGATGTTTCTCGATACTTTGCGACTTTTGCCGATGCATTGGATGTTTCTTGATACTTTTGGATTTTTACCGATATTTTGGATGATTTTCGATACTTTTGGACTTTAACCGATATTTTGGATGCTTTTCGATACTCTTGAATTTTTATCGATGCATTGGATGTTTCTTGATACTTTTGGACTTTTACCGATATTTTGGATGTTTTTCGATACTTTTGAACTTTTATGGATGCATTGGATGTTTCTTGATACTTTTAGACTTTTACCGATACATTGGATGATTTTCAATACTTTTGGACTTTTGCCGATACTTTGGATGTTTTTCGATACTTTTGAACTTTTACTGATATTTTGGATGTTTTTCGATACTTTTGAACTTTTATCGATGCATTGGATGTTTCTTGATACTTTTGGACTTTTACCGATATTTTCGATGATTTTCGATACTCTTGGACTTTTACCGATATTTTGGATGTTTTTTGATACTTTTTGATTTTTACCGATATTTTGGATGTTTCTCGATACTTTTGTACTTTTACCGATATTTTGGATGTTTTTCGATACTTTTGGATTTTTACCGATATTTTGGATGTTTTCGATACTTTTGGACTCTTATCGATATTTTGGATGTTTTTCGATACTTTTGGACTTTTACCAATATTTTGGATGTTTTTCGATAATTTTGAACATTTGCCGATGTGTTGGGTATTTCTCGATACTTTTGACTTTTACCGATATTTTGGACGTTTTTCAATACTTTTGGACTTTCATCGTTTTCTTTGAATTGTTTAATATTTTGGATACATATGCAATGGCGTGGGCACACCCTCGACCTTGCCTATTACTATGTAATGGTTTTTAGTTTTGTTTAGATAAGGGCTTAGTGCCATTTTTGAAGTGAGATGCGGTTTGATAATACTCTGTCACGGCTGAAACACGGTTCTTATGCCTTAATATGCTAACCCCTGAGGAAGAAAGCTTAAGAAAAATGTATGTCATGCATCCAAAAAAGGTTAGTACGAGTATTGAATTCTGTCAATCTTTAGGAGAATGGCCAAAATTTGGCAACTGGCGATACTAGTTTTAATTAATTTGTTCAAAAAATTCAGTTTATAACATCCAAATTTAATTTATTTTATCTAACAAATGAATTGTCAACGTAGCGTGACGTTGGAAAATCTAATTTCAACAGGTCTCAACGTTGCGTACCGCTACGTTACGATTTCACTAATCGCTTACACGCTTCTGCCGTTTGATAGATTTTGACAGCTGTCACGTTACGAAACGATACGTGTTGACTAATTCCAGCTTAAGTCGTGGAGATGATCTGCCTGATGTGATATTCCATGCATAATCCTAACATATTTATTTAATGTTTCAATGTTCCAATTGAAAAAAAAAAAAATTCTTTTCCATTTAAATTCAAATCTTGCGTGAATAATTATAATGGGACATCCTTTACATTTACATATATTTTCATCACGTTCTATAAAAATCCGCGCTTTTAACAAAAAAAGTATCTACAAAACAAATAAATATTGCAATAATTTCATAATATTTTTCGGGCGAGTGTAACCTAAACATTAATTTTAAAGTTCATTCACACATTGATTATTCGTACATACTGACTCACGCAAAAAAAAAAGCAGAAAATTACACCGGTGATAATTGTTGCTCTTTGCTGTTGCCTGCATACGTGTAAACGTTTCTTATTGCCAAATTAAAAAAAAAAATTGTGTTCACTTCAAAATAAAAGAAAAATCGTTAAAGAGAAAAGCAAAATAATCGCTTGTTAGAAATGCGAAAAACTTTGATTTATGGCACATTGACCCACATACTCGTAGGTACTTTTGTCAGCTCTGCATTCAAAGAGCGTTTTTCTTTTTCATAATTTACATATAGAAGGTCTTGGACACAGCCATTGACATTTTTAACGTTATGAAAAATACATAAGTAGTACGTAAAGCCAACTTGAATAGTTTTAGTTAAACTATAAGCGATTAAGGGAGAGTATCTGAGTATAAGATTTGAAAGTACTTATAGATAACACAGGCTTACAAAAAAAAAAAAACTAATGGCGTTTTGACCAGACTATGTGTATCTCGGGTCCTTTTTTTTCAAAACGTCTGAGAAAAAAGATTTCAAGGTCATATGGAGGTTAAAATGTCGTTTAGTGATAAATTCGCTAAAATTCTGAAACAAATTTTTTATCATTGAATTCTTAGGTCTTAAAAAGAATATGTGATTAAAAAGGGTATCTCGGACCTAGTTTCGGAGATATAGCCATCCGAAGATCCGGATATATCTTCTATGAAAACCGCTATAAGTTGGGAACCCCTGGATGGATTTGGAAAATATTAAATGCAACAAACAAAAATCAAAAAAAAAATTTTAACACTACTCGAATACAGATTTTGATGAAAATCAAAACTTCCAACGGTTAAAAAGTGGGCGTGGCACTTTTCCCATTTCGCTCAATTAATACTCAGTAGATGTCTACTAATTTTCATCAAAAAATTTTATACGGTTCAAAAGATATGACCAAATCAAATAAAAAGTTTGGGCCGGTGCCACGCCTCTTCATAAGTATATACTAAGTCAAAGTCTATTTCATTCTGTAGCATATGTTAGCGCGTATCATTTTCCAAAGTTTCATTAAAATCGCTTGAGAAAAACATGGCAACAATTTTTATACACACAATTTTAGATCCTATAAGAAGAGAAGATATCTCAGAAACTGTACAAAATACAGTAATTTTAATGACAGATTCGGATTTAGAATTGCCAAATATATAAAAAATGACTATCTTGATTTTTGTTTGTTGCATTCCTTTTCACAATTTTTTTTATGAAAATATAACTTTTTTAAATATTGTTTAAAAAATTATATAATTCCAACCGCGCTCCAAAATGTTTCTGCTTTTAAATAAATAAAAAACAAAATTTAAAAAAAAAATCATCAAAATCGGAGCTGTTCTTGAGGACTTCCTCATTTTGCCTGTTTTTTGGCTTCATTGACTCCACTATCGGTAAGAACGACATGTCTTCTGCCTGTTTAAATTTCCTGCTTCAATAGTCTTATCAGTGCGAGTTATCGATGATTTATTTTAATTACATTCAATATCTATAGCATTTAATTTTTTTTTTTTATTTATTGAATAATCACAAGATATTATCGTTTACAAAATCCAACCGCTCTCCACTCGACGATCTTGTAACATGTACTTATACATAGAATCACACCTCTATTCAAGAGAAAAAAAACTTTTGCTGGTGTTGTATTTTTTTCTTCTATTTTTATTGTATTTTTATTAGCTTAATTAAAGCGTGTGCTGTTTCTATTTGTTTACTTTATACGGCGGTTGATATTTATCTTTCCGGTTTTTTTTTCGTTTCTCGACTAAAAATTCTGCTCTCTCAAGATGCAGAATTTTTTAAATACTAACCTGAACTAAAACAAGTAAGGGTGTAACCTTTGTTGCTTATATGGGAGGTGCCACGCCTTCTTGTCTGAGTACATCCAGTTTTTGCTCAGAGCTTGCATTTATAATTCTTAGTGTCTGAGTGAAATTTGGTTGGATTATGTCAAAAAATGTTTTCAGTATAACATTCTAGAGCTTCTGCTTATATGCTACGCCCTCATGTCTGAGTTTGTGTAGCTTAAGCTCAAAGCGTGCAATTATAGTCCTTAGTATTTGAGTGAAATTAAGTTGGATTATCTCAAAAAGCTCTTTCAGTTAGCATTTTGAAAAATTTGCTTCTATGGAAGGAGCCACGCCCTCTTGTCCGATTTGTTGAGAACTTTTATAGTGAAATTTGGTTGCATTATCTCGAAAAACGTTTTCAGTCAGTTTAGTTAAGTTTTGAATCTTTTTCATGTATGGGAGGTGCCACGCTCTCTTGTCCGAATTCGGCCAGTTTTTGCTCAGAGCTTGCGCTTACAATTCGTAGTATTTACGTTGCATTTGAATATATTTTTTATATGGGCGGTAGGCGTGCCCGTTCACCGATTTCGCTCATTTTCAATTCCACGATCTAACTTTGAGGACGGAGGCAGTGCACCGAATTTCATAGCATTATCTTGCTCATTTTTCCCAAAAAATGTATTTCCATGCACACTCAGAGTATATTCACTTTGTCGTTCCGTTTGTAACGCGGAGAAGGTGGCGTGGCAAGTATGAAAAAGTGTGTATATTCTTGATCAGCGTCATCTCTTGAGTCGATACAGCCATGTCCATCCATCTGTCTGGCTGGCAGGCGGCTGAAAACGTTTGTTTAGATAATGGAACCAAATTTCTCTCAGACTCTAGGGACAGTAAGTGCATGATTGGAACTAATTTCAAATGTAGTAAAAGCAGCTGAGACTGAAAACTACATAAGTTTTCGTACTATTAATGCAAATAAAAAATTTAAATGGTAATAAAAAAAAAGTAGCCAGCAAATCAAAGAGCAAAGCAAAAATGGTAGTCGAAACATATACATATGTATAAAATAATACTTTAAAAACTCAGTTTTCCATAAAAAACTAAAATAACACTAAAGTTAATGTTACTCGTTTTGACGAGCATTACTAACATACCACCCAATTAACGTGTTGTCGCAACAAGTCAGCTTCTAGGACGTGAAAGCTGAGGTTGGTCAACTGAGGAAGAAAAAATTAGTGAGCAAAGCAAAGAACAATGGTAGTCGAAACGACAAACAATAACTATCCAGGATTAAATTCGTCCGTGAACGAACGATTGCCACTAAATCAATGCTGTAGCGGTCGGTCTTAAAGGTGCCGTGATATAATCCCCATATCGTGAATGGGGATTATGTCCGCAAGTTTTTCGGACATAATCCCCAGATAAAAAACGGACATAATCCCCATAACGATATTTCCTAACGCCTTATTTTGTTATTGACAACAGCCGCAGCTCAGGATTTAAAACTCCCAAAAAATTCAATACCGGTTTCAGTCATTAATATATCCAACACCTAGTTTGCTAGCCACAGTAATTTTACATAAGAGTAGAGGTAATTGGGCGGACTGCGGCCGCAGCTCAGGACTTACAACTCCCAAAAATCCAACACCGGCTTCGCGGCTTATGACGAAGTGGGGATTATGTCCGTTGAGATTATGTCTTAAATGGTGCTACGCAGCGCGTTCATCCGCATACTTATGTTGTCGTTCCTACATAATAAACCACATCGAACATAAAAATTTTGCATTTTCTGTGATGAAATATTGATGAAATGCCGTATGACGAAACGCATCTTAATGAAAGCACCACTTCCCTCCGCTTGCCTAGAAATTTGACGTGCCCTACGTGCCCGTGCCCTTCGTGTCGTAAAGTAGCGGAACGCATTGTTGAGATCTGTTGAAATTCAACTTTCCAATGTTACGCTACGATGACAATTGAGCCCTTGATTTTGAAAGTGGTATAAGTCCATTTCGGAGCAAAAATAATGTCATAATATGAATTAGGTGGCATTTTGTTCAGAACGAATAATATTGAATTCTGTTTTTACAGAAAGTTTACCACATTATGTGAAATTAATGGCGTTATGTTTAAAAAATAATATCGGAAAAAACCGATTATTACAGCACATAATGTGAATGACATTACTTTTGCCCCGAAATGGACTTGTACAACTTTCAAAATCAAGGGCTCAATTCATTTTTCAGATAAAATAAATTAAATTTGGATGTTATAAATGGAATTTTTAGAACAAATTAACTAAAATAAAAATGACAATGGATGTTTGTTTACAAAAACTGGAATTTTTCAAGTAGTTTTTTAGTTGTAAGGTGCCATTTCAAACGGTGCCTACCGTTTCCGGTGCCGTTTTCACTAATCGGTGTAACGTTAACGAGCAACCGCAACCTTACGTTTTGACTTATTGCAGCTTTAAATGTCAAACTTAACGTTGGCACCCAGCAAGCAGCAGAAAGTTGCTAATTCCGTATAAATAAATCGTAATCAACATTTGTTTGTGCGAGCGTTCATTTTTGCCTAATTTTTTTGTTATTGTTGTTACCGTAGTTTTCGTTAGTTGGTTTGGTCACGTTTTGACAACGAACACCGGTTGCACGCTCACGTGTGTTGGACGTTTGTGACCGCTTGTTGTTATGTTGTTGAACCAGTGCTCGCTGCTGTTGTTGTTGTGACAGCTATCAACATGTTGTGCTCAAAGATTTGAAGAAATTTGATAAGACAATACGAGCATGGAGAATTTTGCTTTGGAGAGAGGGGCACGCATAAGAGTGGCAAATATAAAAAATATTTTCTAGCAAAAAACAGTGGTGGTTGCCTCTTATGAAATTTCGTTACGGAGGAAAGGAAAGGAATCAGATACAGTTGAATTCCGAAAACTTGATTCAACCATATTTACGAAGAAACAAAGAAAGGTACTTATATATGAATCTTTTTTTTTTATTGAAATAAGTTTTTGGAAAAATTTGAGATAACCTCAGAATTTTATTGCATTATGTGTAATTTTAGTTATGTAACTTTTTGCTTTTATTTCTGTTTATTTATTGATTTAGAGGTTAGTCACAATGTTCTCTTGGCATTTCGAACAACATCAGATCATACCGATAATAATGAAAACTTTGGGGAAACACAGCGACTAGGTTGAAATTTATCGCTTATAAACGAAAAAAAATCGGCTATCCCCGGAAACTGTGGAAGCCAGAAATATCAGAAATTCAAAAGTTATTGAAAAATTCAAATAATACTTTAAAAATAATCGGAAAACATACAAAAAATGTATATTGTTCGAAAACTTTAAGCTGAAAACTATCGAAGCACACTGAAAAATTTTTAGCTTAACGAAATCTATCGAAAAAATTGATACAAGCTGAAAACTATCGAAACACATGGAAAAATTTAAAACTTATCGAAAAATCTTATGGCAATCTAAAATTATCAAAAAGTAGTAACTTATTAAAAGATATCGATAATGGTCGATACTCAAAAAACTCAAAAAACAACGAAAAAGTCCTAACTTATCGTCAAACATAAAAGTTGTGAGTTCAGGTTAGCGCGATAAAATGAAACTTCAATCGGAACGTAAAAAATAATGCGTTATAGTTTTGCTTTATCGGAAGCGATAAAAAACGCGTAACATAACTCACGCAAGATTTGAACTTTCCACTATCCGTGCGGTAAAGTTTTGAAAACCAAAAAAAGAGTTTGACAGCTGACAGTTTAGAGCAGGTAAAAGTGCATGGAAAGAAATTCAGCCACATTTATGCGAAATAATTATTGAATATTTCGACAAAGCAGTGCCAGCTTAGCCGTGGAGGTCATCTGAGCGATGTGTTATTCTATACATAACCCTTTTCAATATACTATCAATCCTTTCCCATTACCCTTTACAAATGTATGTAACTAATCTTATCTATAACTGGCAAACAGTCTCAGATAGTTGTTTTTTTTTTTATCGATGTGTTGGACATTTTTCCAGCGAATGTTATTTGTCCCAATGCCTGAAATTTTTAATATTCTGGCCGAAGCCGCGGGAACTTCAAATAAGAGTTTGCCCTGGAATTTCTCCTGACATGTCTTTGAAAGTAAATCGGATAACTAATTTTTCCGGACGAAGCCGAGGGTGGTTCGAAATAAAATGTATCCTGATACCTTGCCATTCAAAATATCTAGACAAATAGTTCTCGAGTCACTGAGACATAGACAGACAGATGTTATATTTTATAAAGTACCCAGAAAATCCTGTAACTGTTACCAAACTTATTATGTAAGAGTTACAAATCTCGTATTATATCCGTTACATTTCTTTTACATCGCGATGCATCGGGAAAAAAATAACCCCATTAGCCCTATCTGTATGACCGTGCATCTGTGTCTTACCAATAATGAAAAAATATAGTCGTCTCCACATGTAATATTGTTGATCTCCATTTCTTAAATTGTAGAAATTTGTTGGAGCTAATTTAATGTAGGCTTTAATTTAAAATAATATTAAAAATAAGAGACACTACAATTTTTCGTTTTTAAACGCAATGTTTCGTATATTTATCATATACCTCAACAGGCTAAAAAATAATAAAATTATATTGTAATTTTTAATTTTCCAGCAATTCACGAACATATAAAAAAAAAACAATTTACCTCAAAAGAAATAGCTTAAAAATTAACTTAAAATATCACATAGGTAAAATGTTGGAGTCACCTAATAAAAATTGTGTATCAATAATAGTTACCCACTGAACCTTATCAATTATTGTAAATCAGAAAGGCTTAATTACATTAAATTCAGAAAAAAGAACAATGGAAAATATGTAAATACTCAGCAATCACCCTATAGTAAAGAACCAAAAATAGTTATCCCTTACATAAACAGTCAATTTTACTCTAAATGTAAACACACTCTTTCAGCACACAATATTTGTTCCATCCCGAATGTTAAAAAATATTTTAAGCAAATTGTAAGGCTTAGTAAGGATGTGATCAAAGATTGTGACAAAGCTGGAGTAGTATGGTGAAACTAAAAGGGCTTTAAAAAAACGCATTGAACACAGGCGAAGAAAAAATTTGGATCATGTTATTTATAATAATAACCACATTTTCGATTTTGAAGATGTCAAAATTGTTGATACGGAGCATGATTACAAAAAACGCTTACTATCAGAAATGATGTTTATAAATAGCGATCGTAATAACAGCTGTGTTTTAGGTGACTGTTTTCAGTGTTTAATTAAGCACTTTCTGGGAAACGTGTGGGAAAGCAACAATTAAAATGCTTAATTTAACACAGATAAATTTGCGTGTTTAATTATTAAGCACAAAGAAGGCTGTTGATGTTGCCATACTACATACACTAAATATTAGCTGTGTTTTAGCTGTGTCTAATACACCACACCACATTTTTTCCGATTGTCATGGCAAGCGGAGGGAAGTGGTGCGGAAACGAAAAGCAAAATAATGTAAAACAAAATAAGAAGAAGGAGATAGCACACAAACTCCTTTTAGAAGAACTGCGTTAACTCCGTGTTGACACGATTAAATTAGCACCAACAGATCAAAAAATTTCTACAATTTATAGATGTCTCTTTCCCTTTTTATATTTTTTTGAGAATACATGCCAGTGCATCTCTGTCTTAAGCGAGAAACACATAAAAAGTATGCATGCATCAAGAATTGTCAAATTTAAGTCAAATATATATCTTATATACATATGTCTGCTTATGAGAGCGCCCAGATAGAAAGTATGCTCGAAGCATGCTTTGTATCTGGGCGCTGTCATAAGCAGACATGTATTTGACTTCAATTTGACAATTCTTGATCCATGCATGCTTTTTATGTGTTTCTCGCTTTATCAATGAGTTTCACTCATAAGAGAAATTATGAAAAAACTATGGTTGTCATTTTCTTTTTCAAATTCCTTGTTGACATTCTTCTTTCAATAAAAATAAATAAAACATGTACATTGGTACATAAAACAGAAGGGAATTCTTTAGAAACTATTTTAGTTCCATTTTTTAATTTTTCATATAATTTAAACAAATTATATATCGTCGGGTTAAAACTACAACTACACATCAACAATTTTTGATGTTTTGAGTTAAGTATACAGAAACATGAAGAAAAAACGGGTCTACCCCCCAGTCACGGTTTTTTCAAATGTAGTTCCCATCGAATTTTATATAAAAAATAAAAAGCAGAAAACTTCAAAATCCCATACAAAAAATTAATTTCAATGAGCTTTTATACAATGACAAAGTTCGGGGTTGGTTACCACTGCTTTATATATTTAAATTTTGCCACAAAACACCTTAAGTCGTGATAAGATACAGGTTAAATGGTAAAAAAAAATTCGACAAAAGCACTCTTCGAGATAAGTTACTTTTCCTATGGAAAGAAACTGAATTTTTTAAATTAAAAATATTTGACAAAAACATCTTATAACAATTTAATTTAATACTATTGACCTTAGAGCAAAAAAAGTTACTGGAAAATATTTGTTGTATTCATGCATAATAAAAAACTTTATGTGCTTATTTTGAAATCAATACAAAATATATCTGTGGACTTTTGACAAAACAACTTAACTCGAAATTGGCAACTTTTCGGGAGAGCTAAACAACTACTTCTCAGTTCTTTTTGTGTAGGAGTTGGAACAAATGTAAAAGTTTTTTATTATAAGTACATGAAAAATAAACAAATATTTTCCAGTAATAGTTTTTAATTGAAATAAGATGTTTCTGTCATATAGTTTTTTAATCAAAAAATGCAGTTCTTTCCATAGGAAAAGTAACTTATTTCGAAGAAGTGCTTCTATCAAACTTTTCTTTGCCATTTAACCTGTATCTTATCTCGACTTAAGATGTTTTATGAAGAAAAACACCCTATTCTTATGTCGACTTAAGTTGTTTTGTAAAAAGAATTTGTAAAAGTTTTTGTTATTGCAAATGCTTGAATTTTTTAACCTATTTGAGATAAGTTGTTTTGTCTAATGCAATTTGGAATAAAACATCGAGATAGGTTAATTTTCGATGCTTTATCTCTGCAACTAAAAGTCATAGAGATGTGACTATATTACAAAAGAAGCGTGTTCAAATTTTATATACATATGGGCACGGCCACCGTTGCGAACGATACGTTCGCACGCACATTTTTGCCCATATCTCTTTGAAAAATTATCAAACATCATGATATCTTAAATGCATGTAATAAGGCTCCCTAAGGCCAATATTTCATAGCAACAAAGTTTTTGTCTATCGCTTATGGCTTTGGAGTTATAAGAGTTTAAGTGCCGTTGGGAACGTTATTATTTTTTGCAAAAAAAAAATAGAATAAGCGATAGACAAAAACTTTGTTCCTATGAAATATTGGCCTTAGGGAGCCTTATTACATGCACTTAAGGGGGGCTTCTCATGTAACACGTCAAAAAGTAGTTGTTTTTCGGGATTTTTTTTTTCACTCGGAAAATAAAAACACACACAAATAATTGTTTGCATTGGTTCAATCAATCATATTTTCCATAATATTTAGAGTTGAGTCATGAAACTTTGGGAATATACTCCCAAGACTTTATTCTATCAACCTATGAAAAAAAAAAAAGAAAAATCGATTTTTTGAAAATTTTACATGAGAAGCCCCCCTTAAGATATCATGATGTTTGATTATTTTTCAAAGAGAAATGGGCAAAAATGTGCGTGCGAACGTAACGTTCCCAACGGTGGCCGTGCCCATTAGGCATGCGCTTATTTTACGATTTTCTGATTTTCGTTCATGCCGCCCCCTGAAATCCTTCTAATGGTCATAAAAACAAATACTATGAAGTTTCACGGCGATCGGATAACGATAACCCGGCCCGCAAGAGAGGTCAAGGTCAAGTTGAGGTTTCAGGCAAAACATAATGAAAATTTTTTTTAAACTTAATTAAATTAGTCAAAGCATAACTTTATCTTATAGCAAATTTAAATACCTTTCCAACAGGCTATAATTGTTTAAAATCGGGTAATAAATACGAATTCTATGAATTTTTCTTTTATCAACATTAGCAAAATTGCCGCAAAATGCTATTCTACTACATATGGTATTTTGCGGCAATTTTGTTAATGCCGTAAAAGAAAAATTCATAGAATTCGTATTTATTAACCGATTTTAAACAATTATAGCTTGTTGGAAAGGTATTTCAATTTGCTATAAGACAAAGTTATGCGTTGACTAATTTAATTAAGTTTAAAAAAATGTTCATTATTTTTTGCCTGAAACCTCAACTTGACCTTGACCTCTCTTGCGGGCCGGGTTATCGTTATCCGATCGCCGTGAAACTTCATAGTATTTGTTTTTATGACCATTAGAAGGATTTCAGGGGGCGGCATGAACGAAAATCAGAAAATCGTAAAATAAGCGCATGCCTAGTGCCCATACATGAATAAAATCCTGGAAAATTGTCTTATTTCGATTTATGTTGTTTTGTCAAAAGTCCACAGATATATGCCCATACCAATTAACGCCACTGATTGAGAAGCATCAAAGTACATAGTTTTTAGCTCTCCTGAAAAGTTGCCAATTGCGAGTTAGGTTGTTTTGTCAAACTGCCACAGATATGTATAATGCGAATCAGATTGATATCGCGATGGCTTCTTCATTATAGCAACGCCACTGCTAGGCAAGCTAAGCTAGGTCGTCGCCGGCAATGCTGTTGTTTGCGCTCGCGTCACGGTATCGTGTTTTGTCACGTGGAGTCACATGTGTTTGGGTTGGCGCTCACATGTAGCGTTCGACGTTTTGCTGTTGTGTGCAACTTTAATCTATTGCTGACTTAACTTTAAAGTTGAAGACTCAAGCGCAGTGCAGTGTGAATCGGTCTGAAGCGCTGGCTTCATCGAACCTACTCGAACTTGAAAATGTATTATACATGTGACACTGTCCAACATCATTTAAATTTTTTTTTTGTTTCTAGATAAAACTAAACGCAAAAAAAAAAATAATCTTAAGCATACAAAATTGAAGGGTTTTAAATATTTCTTGCATCTTGACTTAGAAAATGGTGCCTTCATGTGCGCTCCAGGTTGTCTAAATATTTATGAAGGTTTGAAAAATATACAGTTTGAGCGCTATTTGCTTATCCATAAAAGTTTGTGTTGTGAACCTTACTAAGTAACGTCCACATAGGTGGACATTTACCCAGAAGAGAATAAAATACAAAGTTTTCCGACATCTTTATTATAAAATATTTTTAAGAGATTTCTGCGTTCATCTAGTTTTAATCGAAATCTAATTTTTACTTGTATTTATGAATGGGAGAATATATTTCTGTCGAGCTGCTGATCAAAATGTCGCCGCTAGTATTTTCGAACTGAGATAACTCATGTGCGGTGACTTACACGATAAAAAGGCCAAGATCTCTTTCCCCACAAATCTTCTCTTCTTATACGAGATAAAATTGTATGTACTTATGTACCTATGTACTTATGTACCTATGTACTTATGTACTTATGTATGTTTGGAACGGGCAAAACTTTTTCTCGAAAACGGCTACAGATATTCTAATGAAACTTCGGATAATGTCAGATTTTAGCATACAATGAAGAATGAGCTAGGCTTGAACTTTGTTAACGCTCACTAGGGGGCGTGGCATCGCATTAAATTTTAAATTTGATATGGTCATAACTCGCAAACCATACAAGGTATTTGAATGAAATTTGATAAGCGGGTACGGCATAGTAATACCTTGTAACAGACTAAAAGTGGGCGGGATCAAAGAAGTGCCACGCCCGCTTTTTAGCCCTTAAAAATTTTGATTCAATATTACTCGAAAACGACTCCAACAATTTTGATGAAAATTTAGGAGCTGTTACGTTTGCAAACAAGTATTAATATGCGAAATGCCGTTATATTGGGAAAACTCGTTGAAGGGCGTGGCACCGCCCACAAAAATATAATGCGCTATAAAAAGAAAACTACTAAAGCAATCTTTCTGAACTTAACTGTAGGGAGTCTACTTGCTATTAGGCACCTACGACCTGAAAGTAGGCAAAATATCGAAAGTGCGTGTGGAACCTCCCATACAAGTAAAACACATTAAATGCTATTTCTCGCAAATGATACAACATATTTTGATGAAATTTGGTATGCGAATCTGGATCAGGAGTATCTAAAGCATAACAAAAGGAAGGCTTTGTTTAATAATTGCCACGCCCGCTTTTTTATAAAAATAAAAATTTTGCTAATTTTATAGCCATGTTCAGTAGTTTTTTCTCTTCTCCTAATTCTCATAATATTCTAAGTTGGAAAATGCATGGAATTTTCGATTCTTGCAAAACAATGACTAAAGTTCATAAAATTAGTATAATTTTCATATCATAAACCATTTTTATAAAAATTTTGGTTAATAACTCAGGCACAAAAAAAAAAAAGTAATGAACTGTTTAATTCTTTTTGACGCTGAATCCGTCTTCATCAGCAGAACTGTCATTATACCTGCAGGATTTTGAAATATCCCTGCTTGAACTTGAATATAACGTTGTGTTCAGTCTTGCAGCGTAGCTACAAGAAAATGTAAAAATTCTTTTTTATTAATAGCATCGAAGATCTACACTCTTCCTGATCCAAATATCCTTTCGGATTTTTCCAATCTATGATCCTTTGAAGATAAGATATTTCAGCCGCCATACAAAAGACGAAATAATTTGGGTGCGTGGCATATCCCATTTATTTATTTTAGGGCATTGGATTTCACTAAAAAAAAATTTGAGTTTTTGATATATTTCTATACCATTCGATGATTTCCGAGTTTTTTCTTATTATTATTCTCATCATTTTGAAAGCATGACCATTAGAAGTGAAAACATACAAGTTTCATAACAAAAAATAATAAGATTAAATTGTTGACCGATCAGGGATCGGTCTCCAGGTACTAATATTTATTATATGTAGAAAAAAATTACCGTTGTTTTATAAAACCGATTCTTTTTACATTTATCACCACTTATGTGGTTTTACTTTATAAACGGTAAATTCTTTTTACACATACTTACTAAATAAAAATTATTTGTAGAGCAATTGCCTCTCGATTGCAATCAATGAAATAGTGAAAGCTATCCAAACACGGCGTGCTTGAACCAAGTTTAAATAAAAGTTTCTTGCATATGAGTTTTTTGACTGAATTATGTTACGTAATAACTTCACGAATCAAATGATTCCAAAATTAAAAAAATCGAATGGGCCCTTTTTGAAATAAGGAGCCTTAAGCAATAACTATAAAAAGTTAATACAACACAAAATTAAAAATATTTGTAACATTTTGCAAACCATCTTTTCTAAACTAATTTGAGGTCGCTGAACACGAAAAACGCATTTATTTTTTTTTCCTTGGGGTCGTTCCCAAGTTATTCGATAATTTATAATTTCGAGGTTATAGCTTCATATACATCAATATATTTCTATGACGCCAAGTCCGATCAATTTTATTTTTCCACGCTTACAAAGAGTGATTAACGGCGCTTCTAACAAGTATACCAATAATTATGCTCCAAACAAAATTGACTGAGTTAAAGCAGGAAAAAGCTTGATATTTCAAAAATTTTTTAAATGTTTCACATCAACTTCAAATGAAACACTTTGTTTTTGGCACATATTTTTTTTTAAATAATTATTTTTAGAAATGTGATTTAATGGCGCATATAATTGCAAATATTTTAAGCCTATGTTGAGCAAAATCGAATGAAATTTCCAAAAGATATTAAGGTTTTAGTGCAATAGAGAAATTTCGATTTCTTTCAAAAATTAATATTTTTGATACAATCCGCAATGTTCTTCTACAGAGAATGATTAGAAATTACTTAAATCATCTTTAAAGTGTTCAATAAGTGTAGGGTGTCCTATTTGGAGGCTGAAAAATTGGATCTGTTGACTCAGGCCGAATATTTCGAAAATTCTCACATCTTCCTTATTGCCCTAAAGCCTTTATATCTTTTGGAAATTTCATTCGATTTTGCTCAACATAGGCTTAAAATGTTTGCAATTATATGCGCCATTAAATCACATTTCTAAAAATAATTATTTAAAAAAAAATATGTGCCAAAAACAAACTGTTTCATGTGAAGTTGATGTGAAAAATTTAAAAAATTTTTGAAATATCAAGCTTTTTCCTGCTTTAACTCAGTCAATTTTGTTTGGAGCATAATTATTGGTATACTTGTTAGAAGCGCCGTTAATCACTCTTTGTAATCGTGGAAAAATAAAATTGATCGGACTTGGCGTCATAGAAATATATTGATGTATATGAAGCTATAACCTCGAAATTATAAATTATCGAATAACTTGGGAACGACCCCAAGGAAAAAAAAAATAAATGCGTTTTTCGTGTTCAGCGATCTCAAATTAGTTTAGAAAAAATGGTTTGCAAAATGTTACAAATATTTTTAATTTTGTGTTGTATTAACTTTTTATAGTTATTGCTTAAGGCTCCTTATTTCAAAAAGGGCCCATTCGATTTTTTTAATTTTGGAATCATTTGATTCGTGAAGTTATTACGTAACATAATTCAGTCAAAAAACTCATATGCAAGAAACTTTTATTTAAACTTGGTTCAAGCACGCCGTGCAAAGCATGAAAAACAACAAGGCCGCCGGTATAGATCAAATAACAGTTGAACTGCTAAAGGCATGCCCCATTACATCAGCTAAAATTCTCCATCCTCTACTCACCAAAATCTGTAGCGAAGAGCGTTTGCCAGAAGATTGGCTACATGGCATGTTAGTCAAACTACCGAAAAAAGGTGACCTAAGCGAGTGCCGAAACTATAGAGGCATTACCTTGCTCTCAGTACCATCAAAAGTATTGACGAAAGTGCTTCTGAACAGGGTAAACGAAAAACTTGATTCGGCCATTCGAAAGCAGCATGCGTGGATCAAATCAACACCCTCAGAATAATTGTCGAACAATCATGCGAGTGGTGTGCTGCACTTCAACTTGTCTTCGTAGACTATAGCACTGCCTTCGACAGTGCCTCCCGAGAAAACATTTGGGTCTCACTGCAACGAAGAGGTATTGCCACAAAGGCCATAAACTTAGTACGTGCACAATATGAAGGCTTTAAATGCAGTGTGTTACACAATGGGTTGTTGTCACCGACATTCACCACTAATTCAGGCGTACGGCAGGGGTGTTTACAATCACCATCACTCTTCCTTATCGTTCTTGATGATATCCTAGATAAAGCTCTTAATAAGGCCAAAAGGGGTATCCAATGGAACTTTACCGAACATCTGGAAGATCTCGACTACGCTGACGACATCTGCCTCTTATCGTCCAAACATTCAGATATGCAAAGCAAAATTGAAGACCTTGTCCTGGATTCACAAAAGGCCGGCCTAAAAATCAACGTATCCAAGACTAAAAGCATGAAGTTAAACGCACGTTTAGAGCTGGCAGTGATGATATCGAAAACGTCGATAGCTTCACGTATTTAGGCAGCATTATCTCCATGGATGGTGGAGCAAAAGCAAAAGGCGCGTTGGCTCGACTGAACAAAATATGGTCTTCTTCCGTTATATCCACCAAAACGAAAGTGCGCATTTTTGATTCGAATGTGAAATCGGTTTTGTGATATGGGTGCGAAACATGGCTTGTTACTGAACAACTAACGAACAAGCTGCAAGTATTCGTCAACAAATGCTTAAGGCGTATACTCAAGATTTGGTGGCCTCGCACTATATCAAATGCCGAGCTACATCAAAAATGCAATCAGAGGGCTATAGCAAACGAGGTCAAGCTACGCAAATGGGGATGGATTGGTCACACTCTCCGGAAACCACACAGCGAAGTTTGTCGCCAGGCTCTTGAGTGGAATCCACAAGGCAGTAGAGCACGTGGTAGACCCGAAACCAACTGGAAAAGGAAATCCAAGAATCGGGAAAGTCGTGGCAAGAGATCAAAGTCATCGCAAGAGATCGGGACAAATGGAGATGTTTCATATTGGCCCTATGCTCCTCCTAGGAGTTAAAGGAGAATACGTACATACATACAATTGCCTCTCTATAAATGATATCTTGGCACTTGTTATCGTGCAACTCACCGTACATGAGTGTTCGCAATTTGAAAATACTATCGGCCACATTTTGATAGGCACCTAGGGAAAAATATATTTCCCATTCATAAATATATGTACGTAAAAATTTGATTTCTAAAAAAAACTAGTAAGAGTGTAACCTTTGGCCTGGCCAAACATTAAATACCGTACACTGCAGTATTTTGAAAATTTTGCTTATGTTGTTTTTGGTTTTGAAAATTTATTTTAAAAATAGTTTTACTAAGTAGTTTTTGCTCAAAGGACACTGGTCGGCATATATATTTTGACAAAATCGATTTGTGACTATCGAACGTTGCCTCGCTTAGAACTGTCAAATAAAGGTAGGAAAATGATGCTCAAAAGAAAGTTCATATTTACACATTTATGCTTACCAAATATCTTATCGTTTACCGTTTGCATTCTTTTTCTGCTGTTAAGAATGTAAGCAAGCAACGAATTTTTTCGTGCCATAATTATTTAGAAGTCAACTCCTCATAATCACTGTTTTACAGCAGTAATTGTTATTTGTACATCAAATTTATTTCGATTACTTGAAGTTTGCTGAGCTAAAAAATGTAAACAGTACCTTTTTAGCTCATGCCGTTTTCTTAAAAAAAAAACTGATTTTTTTTAGGGATGACTTCATTTTAACAGATCAGTAGAGAGAACGACTAGTTCGATTAAAACTGAAGGTATTTTGATTTAAAGACAGTCTAATTATATTTCTTTAGCACCGGTATTGCATACCCTAATCTCATCCTTCAATACATTTTTAATAACTCTATACTGGCAGCTGTCAAACTGTTTCGTTTTTTTTTTTGTTTGGTTGTCTACACTTTACCGCACCAATGTCAGCAAATTCAAATCTTGCGTCAATTATTTTGGAGCACCCTTTATTCCTTTATTATTTTGACATTTCGGGGATCGGAAATCCTCATGTTGATTATCTGTCGTCTATGCAAACGCATTCCATGGTTTTTCTGTTTGTACAGTGTATTATAAAACTGTTTTCGGTTTTTGCTGTTTTCAATTTCTTAATATGCATATAAAGAGTATTTCAACTGCTGTCTATTGTTGCTCATAAAAATTCTATAGAACAAATGATTATGAAATCACTTTACACAAAGTCAACTATAGTGCGAGCTTAGCTAACAATTGTACTTTGCCTTTGATATTTTGCAATTTTTTATGACTGTTGTTTTTTGGCAGAATTTTTTATTTTTATATGGAATATAAAACAATAGTTTCCTTTTGCTTATCAGAAGAGTTTTGCAACACTTGATTTAAAATTAAATCAGTTAATATATGATTATTGACTTATTGGGCCTTATCGTAAATCTGAAGGGAGTTCCATTCTCTCCCTCCCGGGGAAGGAGCACTGGATGTAGTGAATATTTCATGAATGGAAACTCCCCTTCCTGCAGGGATACTTCTTTTTATTTTTTTTAATATCGTTGAAATAACCAGTTTGCAACGCTGTGTTTTTCCAAGAGCGTTGAGATTTTACACAAAAACAACATCTGGCAACGCTGAGTCTTTCCCATATCTTTCACATTTTGCGCAAACAACCAGTCTGAACGCTGATTTTTTCCAATTTCGTAGACATTTTGCACAAAAAGAAACATGTGGCAACGCTTTTTTCCATAAATCGTTGACATTTTTTCCATTTTCCACTGGATTTTGACAGCTTACTTAAAAAAAAAAGATAAACAAGAAACAGTAATTGCAAAAGAAGAAAAGAAGAAATTGCAGCAGTGAAATTTAAGTTAATGCTTTGCTTTTTGAAGTAAAAAATGTCATTTTAATCATTTTTGTGGATTTGAAAAATCAAAAGTGTGCACCAAATAGTTTCCAAAAAAAAAAAAAAATTAAGTGAAAAGTTGTTTTAGCAGAACCAGTATAAGTTGGAAAAGCTATTTCAATAAGCTTTAAAATTGTTGTACTAAAATATTTAATTTGTCAAAGGTTATTTATAATTATTCATTTATACATTAGTACTCCCTAACAAAAAGTTGAGCAAATTTAACAAATAAAAGTGAAAAAACTCGCTCCCAACTTATTGCCGATTACATAATTTTTCCAGTGAATTTCCCTTTCCACGAATTTTTTTTTGCGATCGCAAACCAGGGAGTTAGCGAATAAATTCTCGAGAATATTTATTTACGATAAGGCCCATTGTGTTCTTGACTTTAAAATATGCACATTCTGAACCCATTTCGTAAAGTATCATAAGCTGTGTTTTAGACGGCAGCGTGTTAACACGGAGTTAACGCAGTTATTCTAAAACGAGTTTGTGTGCTATCTCCTTCTTATTTTGTTTTACTTCATTCTGCGTTTCGTGTCCACACCACTTCTCTCCGCTTGCTAAGACAATCAGTAAAAATGTGGTGCCACTATGTTAAAATCCTACTAAAAACAGCTAACATTTAGTGTAGTATGGCAACATTGACAGTCTACTTTGAGCTTAATAATTAAACACGCAAATTTATCTGTGTTAAATTAAGCATTTTAATTGTTGCTTTCCCATTCGTTTCTCAGAAAGTGCTTAAAACACTGAAAACAGCTAAAGATCGAAAGCTAGAAAAATCGTTATCAGTTTTGATTTAAATTGGAAAGAGGCCAATATATTTACTATGGTTGGGTGTCTTGCTTTGTTTGTGTCGATCCGCATTTCTTACTTTCTGTAACTCCCCACCGTTTGGGGATTATAAGTAGAACTAAACGGAGCATCTTTGGCATCGTATCATGTTACCGAAGGCCAAGGTAGTTTAGCTTTTAGCGGCATATCCAGAAAAAAAAGAAGTAACTTGTCGTTTTCACATGTGACAGACGTTACGTGAAAGCAAACCAATTTTATTGCAGGGGACTGAACACGTATTTTTTAATTTTTCCACGAAACCAATTAATTATTTATTTTTGGATCTGTGGGCCGTCACTAATATTTTGAATTTCTCGTGTTACTAACTCACAACTTCGACAGAAAAAATCAAATCAAAAAATTATTCGTTCTACTCGTGCATCAAGTGAGCAATTTTTAAAACTCTGAAACATGTCAAAAACTTTTGAATTGAAATATCTCAAAAAACGCATTTCTTTTTTCTTTCCAATACTTAGTATATTTATGAATTAGGGAATACATTTCTTCCGAATGTGGCCGCTAGTATTTTTAAATTGCGATAACTCATGAACGGTGAGTCGCACGACAACAAGTGAGATCTGTTTTATGAAGAATACGTATAGAACAAATAATTTCCATTATACAAATCGCTGATTTAGTACAAGAATGGCACAAGTCAAAAAACTCGATTTTGCAGAAAAAACGTTTAAAGTTTTCCAATGAAAAAGTTATTCTGTTCTCAAACGGTGACCGTAAAAGATATTACTATGAAATATTTACACAATATGAAGCATGATATAACGAATAATTCTGCAACATTTGTAAAATTTGAGTTTTTTGAGTTGTGCCGTTCTTGAAGTAAATGAGCGATATGTAAAAAAAAATTACCTCTCAGGAGGTATTCATTAAAACCACTTAAGTGGCGATAAACGTACAAAAAATCGGTTAAAGTATTCCATAATAAACGGTTATTTGACCGATATCAGTTTCAACTTAGTGCTAATCAACTCTGCACTACAGATAAACTGTCCGTGAAAACAAAGCCCAATTTTATTCATCTCTAACAATATGTCAGTAAATTCATATTATTTATTATATTTTGTTTGCCCACTTATATTCCACTTTCAAAAAAACCCATTCAACACGTAACGAACTGACACAACATCAGACAACACAAGTCTGGAATCGATTTAATTCTAGAACTAAGTACTTGGGCCCAACTTGGTATTTGAAACTTTTGACGGTGAAGAAATTGGCGCGTCACCGCTGATACAGGACATCTCATAAGACCAAATTTACTTTTTACTCTAATATTTCAACCCGTGTGACGCCGAAATAATGGGTAGTTTATGTACATTTTTTTTGTTTTTGTTAAATTACATTGAACACCATTAACCTCAGTAACACAGCGCGTATTGACGCTAAAGCTGACAGTTTTTTATTTTATTTTTAACTCAGCAGTTCAATACCAGCAACATACATACGGATGAATGACGTTTATTGCAAGCTTGTTACGTCGTCTTGCAACGTGAGCCACGTGACCCAGTGAAAATATTATATCATAGTAGGTACAATTGAGTTAAGCTTACTTATTTGCTATATTTCTAGGATTTTCCCTTTTCCTTTACAATAGTTCAGCTATAAATATTCGAGCATTGAGTGCAACTTTGTTGTAAGATTTTTGTCGACTGTTATAATAATTTTTTACATTTTTTGATTATTGGATCACATTAAACATAAACTATGTAGGGTAACCTGTTCTATTATTGGCACTATGTAGTTATTGGCACTCTGGAATTTAAAGTCAAATATTAATAAATCCAAGCTGGTTAAGTTTATTATTACAATTCCTTTATTTTATTTTTTTTCTCGCTTTGTGTTTAGGCTTTGGTTTAAAAAAAAACATTTGTAACGTATTGTAGGTGCTTGTTCCAATTTTGTTTCTTACTTATACCCTAACAATATGTTAAATATTAAGATGCTAACGACAGATACATTTTCTGTTGAAATTTATAATGATTGGCTAATATGTCAATCACTATACAGATTCGACTATTCTCCACCTAGCACAATACTAGTCATTGGCACTTTTATATAAATGTCAAAATTCCATAAATTATTATTTGAAAAGAAAAACTTCAAGCTTCTTTTAGTACTTCAGAATCCGTAACAGCAGCCAGTGCTATTGTTTCAGAGGCAAATGTCAGGAAGTGGTTTGCCAAAATTGACGACTTCATGTGTGAACAAGGATTCAAGCACATTTTAGAAGATCCTACTAGGATTTACAACGGAGACGGAACCAACTTTCAATTGTGCCCTAAAAATTCGAAGGTCCTAGCAGAAAAGGGTACCAAAAACGTAGATGAAATTTATTGCGTCCAAGCAAAGTCTTGCCTTACCGTTATGTTTACCTTCTCTGCTAGTGCCGAAACAACGAAACGAATGCGTGCTAGTATTTATAAGAGAATTTGTCCCTTTTTCCTGGGGTTTAGGGTTATCTGAGAATGGTTGGATGAACGAAGATTTATTTTATCAATATGTTAACAACATTCTTTACCCTCATCTCGTCGCAAATAATATCCAGTTCCCAATAGTACTCTTTATAGATAGCCATAAAAGCCATTTGAATTTCGATCTAAGTGAGTCCTGTAAGAGAATGGGAATTATATTAATTGCACTTTACCCTAATTCAACACGGATTCTTCAGTCGGCTGACATTTCGGCTTTTAAACCTATGAAAAATGCATGGAAGAAAGGAGTTCTGGATTGGAGATGAAATAATTTAATTAAAATAATAACGAAAGAAGATTTTGGTCCCCTTCTTGCCACTGCATTAGAAAAACATATCGATCAACGAGTGGTGAAAAATGGTTTTAAGGCATGTGGGTTATTTCCATGGAATTCTGATGGCATTGATTATTCGAAATGTCTTGGTAAAAATCTGATAGTCATGAGCAACCACTTTTTGACAGACCTGAAAAACTATTTCTTTAGAAAATTTTAAGGAAGCAATTAGAAATTCTGTTTTGGCCAAACTCCAAGAGGGAACATCTGAATTACCTGATCAGAATTGGTATTACAATGCTCTGTTGAATGTATACAGACTTTTTCAAGAGCGTCAACATCGAAGGAAATCAAAACACAAATTCCATCTTAGTCGGAAATGAATGGTTAAAAATTTATGATATTCCCATTGTGGTAAGCGAAAGGATTGAAGGTAGTGAAACCGAAATAGACGACCATATTTATACATTGGCACCACTTGATGTCGAAACATTAACCATAAGTGAGTTATATCAAAATGATATTATCTGCATATCAGATATCAATATCGCACCAATACTAACCCTACTAATGCCTAGCAAAATACAAAACAATGATAAAATTCATATAAAGGACATTTTAGTGATGCCGACAACACCTTCAAGAAAGTCTAAAAGGATTCCTGGTAAACCAACTTATGTATTGACAAGTGAAGAATGACTTGAGAAAGAAAAAAATAAGCAAGATGAAGAGAAATGAAAGTGAAACAAGTAAGGGTGTAAAATTTGGCCTGGCCAAACATTAAATACCCTACACTGCAGTATTTTTAAAATTTTGCTCATATGGGAGGTGCTACGCTCTTTTGTCCGAGTTCACCCAGTTTTGGTTCAGAGCTTGCATTTATAGATTTTAGTGTCTGAGTGAAAAACGTTTTCAGTATAGTGTTTTGACGTTTTTGCATATATAGGAGGTGCCATGCCCTCTTGTCCGAGTTCCTCTAGTTTTAGCTTAGAGCGTGCATTTATAGTCTGTAGTATTTGAGTGAAGTTTGGTTGGATTATCTCAAAAAACTCTTTCAGTATAGAATTTTGAAGCTTTTGCTCATATGGGAGGTGCCACGCCCTCTTGTCCGATTTCACCCAATTTTTGTTGAGAGCTTTCATTTATGATTCTTAGTGTTAAAGTCAAATTTGGTTCTAATATCTCATAAAACGCTTTCAGTATAGCGTTTTGAAGCTTTTGCTTATATGGGAGGTGCCACGTCCTGTTGTCCGAATTTGCTCAGTTTTTTCTCAAAGCTTGCTCTTACAATTTTTAGTATTTATGCGTATTTTGGTTGCATTGTCGTAAAAAATACTCCTAAAATTGCATTTTGAATATATTTTTTGTATGGGCGGTAGGCGTGTCCATTGACCGATTTCGTTCATTTTCAATCCCCCGAGTTAACTTTGATGACGAAGGCAGTGTACCAAATTTCATTGAAATATCTTGCTCAGTTTTCCCAAAAAGTGTATTTCAACACACAGCCAGCCACCCAGCCAGCCAGCCAGCCACCCAGCCAGCCAGCCAGCCACCCAGCCAGCCAGCCAGCCAGACAGACGGACATGGCTATATCGACTCAGGAGGTGACGCTGATTAAGAATATATATACTTTTCTATATCTGCCACGCCTCCTTCTCTGCGTTACAAACGGAAGGACAAAGTGAATATACCCTGGGTGTAGGGTATAAAAAGAAAATGAAAAAAATTAAAGAAAGAGCAAACGAGAAGAATTAAAAAGAAACAAAGAAAAATCGCCAGCTAAAAAACATAAAAAGAAATCCAAATCTTAAGACTATTTTTTTTTTTAAATCCCAATATGTTGATTTGTAATTCTTTTTTTAATTTGTTTGGCATATAATGATCTTAACCAAAGCTTTTTTTTTCTTAACATTTTTTAAAAATATTTCTTCTTGCATTTTAACTAAGTTTTTTACCCTTGTGAAACTTATTTAGAAGTATAAAAATATTATAGAACCAAGCATGATTTGGAAACGGCGGAAGCAGGTCAACCTCTTTTACATCCCCATTACCAAATTGTTTTAGAACCATAATAAAATTAAAAACTCTTTATACATTTGAAACATAAAAATATGTTTTATTTTTTCTGAAAATTAAGAAGATATCTGGTGAAAGTAAGTTTTGCGAGGACTGGGAAGGGTATTAAGACTTACAAAGCATCCTTTCAACAAAGTTTTTGAAATAAATATTTTTTAATAATAATATAGCAAAACAAATCCCTTCAAATATCTTTTTTTTATACCCTACACCCAGGGTATATTCACTTGGTCTTTCCTTTTGTAACGCAGAGAAGGAGGCGTGGCAGGTATAGAAAAGTATATATATTCTTGATCAGCGTCACCTCCTGAGTCGATATAGCCATGTCCGTCTGTCTGGCTGGCTGGCTGGCTGGCTGGCTGGCTGGCTGGCTGGCTGGCTGGCTGGCTGGGTGATGTGTGTGGAAATACACTTTTTGGGAAAACTAAGCAAGATAATTCAATGAAATTTGGTACTCTGCCTCCGTCATCAAAGATAGCTCGGGGGATTGAAAATGAGCAAAATCGGTTAACGGACACGCCTACCGCCCATACAAAAAATATATTCAAAATGCAATTTTAGGAGTATTTTTCACGACAATGCAACCAAAATACACACAAATACTAGAAATTGTAGGCGCAAGCTCTGAGAAAAAACTGAGCGAACTCGGACAAAAGGGCGTGGCACCTCCCATATAAGCAAAAGCTTCAAAACGCTATACTGAAAGCGATTTTTGAGATATTCGAACCAAATTTAACTCAGACACTAAGAACTATAAATGAAAGCTTTCAACAAAATTGGGTGAAATCGGACAAGGGGGCGTGGCACCTCCCATATAAGCAAAAGCTTCAAAACGCTGTACTGAAAGCGATTTTTGAGATATTCGAACCAAATTTAACTCAGACACTAAGAACTATAAATGAAAGCTCTCAACAAAAATTGGGTGAAATCGGACAAGGGGGCGTAGCACCTCCCTTATGAGCAAAAGTTTCAAAATGCCATACGGAAAGAGTTTTTTGAGATAATCCAAACAAATTTCACTCAAATACTAAAGACTATAAATGCACGCTCTAAGCTAAAACTAGAGGAACTCGGACAAGAGGGCGTGGCACCTCCTATATAAGCAAAAGCTTCAAAACACTATGCTGAAAACATTTTTCACTCAGACATTTAAACCTATAAATGCAAGCTCTGAACAAAAACAGGGTGAACTCGAACAAGAGGGCGTAGCACCTCCCATATGAGCAAAATTTTAAAAATACTGCAGTGTTGGGTATTTAATGTTTGGCCAGGCCAAATTTTACACCCTTACTAGTTGTTATTAAGACCCGTGAAAGGGTTCCTTAAAATACCACATTGAGTCGAAAAAATCTTTCCTTTTAGTTGTTATTATGTGTCAATCACTATACTTGCTGTGTTTACAAAATTTATCAGAGTGCAAATAACTGTACATTTCGGTGCCAATAATTATGTATACTCAAAGTGCCAATAACTACACATTTGGCTCATATTTTACTTTTCTTTTATTATAGTAAAAATAAGGGACAAAAAGGATATCCGAAAATTAAATATTAACTACGAATTCATATATATCAATAATATCCAAAATTAAAGTCCATATTTCCCGCAAGACTTGAATTAAATAGAAAACACGTATATTTTTAAATTTTTTTTTTTTTTATTTTTGATTAAATTTTAAAGTACATAACGATACCTTAGAGCGCTATGGTCCTATCTCCACTTGCTTGAAGTTGTGAGATATTTTTAGATATTGGCTCCTGGTGGGCTTCTTAAGCGAGTACACTACTGAAACTATCTACCAATTCTTAGAAAATTAATAGGGAACTGAAGAAATTAACTGTATATGTAAAAATAGCTGTCAGTTTTAAAATTATCACTTATCAAAAATTTATTTTTGCGTTTGCAAAAGACTGGGGATAGGACTATAGCTCTCCAAGGTATCGATAAGATATGCATGGAATAGCACATAGGACAGCTGGCACATACGTATTCTTCTGTTGAAATTTTCAATAACCAATTTGCATTGGGTGTCCCCTGATTGAAGCAAGATTTGAATTTGCCGCCATTTGTGCGGTAAAGTGTTGCCAACCCAAAAAAGAAAACAGTTTGACAGCTGACAGTTTAGGGCTGGTAAAAATTTAGCACAATACGAAATGACAACGCTGGTTCATTTCACCAATATATAGACTTTATTTTGAACGAAAGTTGCGAGCTGCGGCATCCAAATTTTCATTATTTTTAAATCATTCCTCAACAATGAAAACGCGTTGTTCTTACGTTTAAACTTAATTGTCACTTACTTACATAGGTACACTGAGAAATATATTTGATTGAACACACTAAAAACTATTTATTAATAAATAACGAATTTCGGTAAAAATTAATATGCCTTTAATTGGACCTCGAAATATTGTTGATTGGTCCAAAAATTATATCTGTTTGATGAAATGTGCAAATACGGGTTCAATATTCGAATGCACTCTTCCAGGGTACAAAAAAAGATAAAATAATTAAAAAAAAACTTTCTTGTCTGGGATTCGAACATACTCCCCCAGGTATCAGTCAAACGTCTTATACATTCAGCTTAATCTATCTACATTTGTATTGATAGTTATTCTAAATTAATTTTAAACAAAAAGTCAAACAAAAAATTCAACAAGTATTAATTGTTATTTATTGCGTATTTTGAAATAAATGGCTGCTTTCATCGCGTTATTATTGGATTTGGTGGCAATGGTCTATTTGGAAATTAAATTTTGAATGCGTTACGATGGGGCGAAACCTAGAATTTGTATGAGTTTGAAAACAAAATAGTTTCACATATAAATAGAAGGTAGTTATCACTTTTATATAAACTGACTTTACATTCGATATCAGTTTATTTACTGTCGAAAACTGAACGCGTATAAATTCGGCGACTCGATGACGGCCATGTGTAAAACGAGTTAAATGATGCTTAATAAAATATAGCTAAATAAGAAATATTCGAAAAATGGGCTTGGTACGTCAACGGACAAGCCTACCAGGTCCATAAAGTGAGCTATGCAGGTGTTGACGAATTTCAATATTTTTTGGTTGGGAATTTCGAGCTATTTTCGAGCTCTTCGACAGTAATTTCGAGCTGTCTGGGAAATTTTCCATTTTCCGGAAAAGCGGAAAAATTGTTCTGCATAGCTGAGTTTATTTTCTCAGCCAGACGAATCCGCGGAAAGAGTTAGCGATGAAATCTTTTAACGCAGGAATTTCGAGCTACTTTCGAGCTAATTTTGAGCCAAAATCATTGTCCGGAAAACTCCCAATTTTCCCGGAAAATCCCCAAAAAACTTTTTTTATGGCTTACTTTACTTTTTAAGAAAGACGAATCCGCAGGAATAGTAAGCGATGAAATCTTTTAGCGCAGGAATTTCGAGCTAGTTTCGAGCTGACCTTGAATGAAGTGTTTTCCTTAAATTTCCCCGGAAAAACCCAAAAAAATTTTTAAGGGCTTGCTTTATTTTTTCAGCCAGACGAACCCATGAGAATATTTGGCGACCATATCATTTGACACACGAATTTGGAGCTAGTTTCGAGCTCATCAAAAACGAAAAGTGTTTTCCGGAAAACGCCAAACTTTCCCGGAAAATCCCAAAAAACCTTTTTTATGGCGGTGCCATGACATAATCCCCACGGACATAATCCCCATTTCGTAAATGGGTGTTATGTCCGCAAATTATTGGATATATTACCGGCTGATCCGTCAAAAACGTTCGGACATAATACGAATAATTTGCGGACATAACATAGGGAAAAAATTTTTTTTTTTAATTTTAAATTACAATTTTAAGAATATTAGTTTTGTAATTTTTGTATACAAAAATAATGATAAACAATAAACATAAATTTTTATTCTTCAGAATCGTTAAACGTCAGCGATATACTGAAAAACCGTCAGTTTAATGATTGTAAATTATGAAGGAAATTTTACCAGAAAAGCGGTCATTATCATATAACAACTAAAAGTTTAAAATTCAACACACGTCTAAAAAAAATAAATTAGTGCAACTATATCGGACCTTAACCGCCAAAAAGACTTAACCGACAAAAAACAAATTTTACAGTAGAAACTTTTTTTGAATTTTCTTTGCATACGTTGTAGTGCAAAAGTCAAAATTGCTTTCGCTATATCTTCGTAATGGTACTTTTTACAGTCATGAAATTTGAAGGAAAGATGCTATGGACGCGAGTTATCGATTTCTTTCAAAAAACGGAAATCTGAAATCGTGTCGGTTACTGATGAGCAAAATTAGTCTTGGTCTTGGTAATTTTGCGACTGCTATGGTCTTGGTCTTGCTTACGATAATCGTCAAGACCAAGACTGCTTTTCAGTCTTGGTAATTTATAGTTAAAAGTTGTTTCACGCCCGTTTTAAAGATAAAATCATCTCTCGATGTGAATTTTGGCATCTTAAAAATCCAACTGTTTTGGAAAAACATGGTTTTGAATTTAAATACTCAATATTTCTGAAAATTTTTTCAAGACCAAGACCGAGACCAAGACTTAATTAGCAAGATCAAGACTCAATGTGCAAGAACAGACAAGTCTTGGTCTTGGTTTGCTCATCACTAGTGTCGGTTAAGGTTCGATACTTTAATATGAGTATAAATAGAAACTTATAATGGGAATTAATTTTTTTCTGATATTTAGCATTGTACGTGAAAATGCGTGCATATTAGTGTGCTAAAAAGGCAACTTAAACAACTTTTGCACTGGTATATGCATAAAAAAAAATATGGGGGGGTTTCGGTTACCGTCACATGACGCTAGGGGGGGTCTGGTTCAGCGTCACTTTTTGTCACATAGGGGAGGGAGATGGTTCATTTTAGCGTCACGGAGTTTATGGACAGCCCCTTAGCATTTGAAGAAATTTGAACCAGGAGAACCTTTCGTCTGATAGATGCCCAAATTAGCCATCAGCAACACCGCGTCATTATTATGAAGCTGACTGGAAACGTCTTTGTTTTAGAATGACCTTCTACGAAATTATCGAACAATAGTTCCATACAAAAATTTGTTGCCAACCTATGGGAGGTAGTCGTATCCGTTGACGTATCACTCCCGTTTTTGCAATATTTCTTAATTAGCTATATTTTGGTCTATGTGTGGCTAATTTGCCGCCACTTGGTTTTTTATTTTCAGAAATATTGAGTATTTAAGAATTCAAAACCATATTTTTCCAAAACAGTTGGGTTTTTAAGATGCCAAAATTCACATCGAGAGATGATTTTATCTTTAAAACGGGCGTGAAACAACTTTTAACTATAAATTACCAAGACTGAAAAGCAGTCTTGGTCTTGCAAAAATATCAGCGTCTTAGTCTTGGTCTCGCAAAATTACAAAGACCAAGAACAAGACCAAGACTAATTTTGCTCATCAGTAACCGACACGATTTCAGATTTCCGTTTTTTGAAAGAAATCGATAACTCGCGTCCATAGCATCTTTCCTTCAAATTTCATGACTGTAAAAAGTACCATTACGAAGATATAGCGAAAGCAATTTTGACTTTTGCACTACAACGTATACAAAGAAAATTCAAAAAAAGGTTCTACTGTAAAATTTGTTTTTTTTCGATTAAGTCTTTTTGCGGTTAAGGTTATATAGTTGTACTAGTTTATTTTTTTAGACGGGTATTGAATTTTAAACTTTTAGTTGTTATATGATAATAAGGGTTTTGCTGGTAAAATTTCCTTCATAATTTACAATCATTAAACTGACGGTTTTTCGGTAAGTATATCGCTGACGTTTAACGATTCTAAAGAATAAAAATTTATGTTTATTGTTAATCATTATTTTTGTATGCAAAAATTACAAAACTAATATTCTTAAAGTTGTAATTTAAAATCAGTGGGTAATCAATCATTAAGGTTAGTTTTTATTTCCGTACTTTAATTCAGCCTAATTGATGAAGACTCTATTCCAGCTAAATTGATGGGGTTGCAGAGTACGCGGAATGAGGACAAAGCAGTTAAAAATCAAATCTAGAAAAGGCCTTTCAGGTACCGTAATCTAAGAAAACGGCCGAAATTTAAGAATAAATCCTTGAAGCCCCTATTTCGAACAAATTAATAGAGTTGCATCGAATTGAACTTTGCTGTAGAAGAGTACATGGAATGTAGATGTAGCAGTAAAAAAGTCCTTTCAGTTGCACCGAAATTTAATAAACCTTACTCGGAACTCGTGTAGCGTTCATATTTTTAGGCCTAGTTTTCAATAATATTAAATGGAGTTCCATGAAATTAAACTTAGCTATGAAAAAGCTCACGAAATGAAGTTAAGGATACTGTTTTAAAATATATCATTCGTTCACTTTCTAATAACTGGCGTAAATTAAAAAAGAAAGCATTCAATTTTTTTTTTTATAAAATTTTCAATAAAAAAATTTAAATGTAGTACAGTCAAATAGTACGATGACCTAGAAAAATTGCGCCCTGCAATTTTTTTTGCTTAATGTTTTTAGGACCACTAAAAAAGCTTAACGTCAAAAAGGTGACCTCCCTACCCGTTCGCTTTAGCCGATTTCTTGATATATGTTTGATTCAATTTATCTCGTTTCCTGTTGGTCAAACAGAAAAATTTTTGAACAAAAGTTACGGGCAATAAAATTCTACGTTTTTTTTTACCTCGGACGCGATACCCATAATTTGATATTTTGAGCAGTAGAGGCCGCCAAAGTTACAATAAATCAGTTTTTTTCCATTTGCACCCACTTTGTGTCGCTTTTTCAAAAAGTGCTGATAACATAATTTGTACCGCTTACAAAATCAAACAAAATAGTGTTTAAATGAAGTGATTATCTCAATTGGTTTTCGAGTAATTAAGTATTATGTGATCAATGTTCAGATAAAAAACATAAGCAATAAATTTAAAAAAAAAATTAATTTTTTACACGCATTTTAATTTTATTTTGAATAATTAACACCCAGTAGGTCAAAATGGTTAAAAACCGATTTTATGTAACTTTGGCAGCCTCTACCGGTCGGAATATCAACTTATGAATACCGCGTCCCAGATCAAAAGTACTTAAAATTTGATTGCCCGTAAATTTTGTTCAAAATTTTTTTCTGTGCGACCAATAGGAAACGAGATAAATCGAATCAAAAATATTTCAAGATTGTGGCTGAAGCGCAGGGGGGGCGAGGTCCCCTATTTGGTTTTAGACCTCTACAGAGGTCCTAAAAACATTAGGCAATACAAATTGCAGTGCGCAATTTTTTTTTGGTCTTTTTACATTTTTACGTACATTTTAGGCCATATTTACTGTACTTGAGAACCAATTGAGGTAATGACTTCATTTGAAACTTTGTTTTTGCAAGCGCTTCAAATTATGTTATCACAACTTTTTGAAAATACAACACCCAGTGGGTCAAAATGGAAAAAACTGATTTTTTGTAAATTTGGCGGCCTCTACCGCTCAAAATATCAACTTATGGGTATCGCGTCCGAAGTAAAATAACGTAGAATTTTATTGCCCGTAACTTTTGTGCAAAAATTTTTCTGTTTGACCAACAGGAAACGAGATAAATTGAATCAAACATATATCAAGATATCGGCTAATGCGCACGGGTAGGGAGGTCACCTTAAGCTTAAGACGTTAAGCTTTTTTAGTGGTCCTAAAAACATTAAGCAACAAAAATTGCAGTGCGTAATTTTTTCTAGGTTTTCATACATTTTTTGACAACTTTACTGTACTAATGTTCGGGTAAAGGATAAAGGTAAAACCTGAACCAGTGAAGCTAAATTTTGCCAAACTTACAAATTAACTCTCAATGACCCCTTCACCAATTTCTTTAAAATTTAAAGTTTACTTTTTTTAAATTTCTCAAAACTGTGACAAACTCAGTGCTTTTATAAAATTTTTAAAGAATTGAAATGATTGAGTTACATTAAACACAATTTCAAATTTCTCTTTACATACACTAACATTCTTATTTTATCCAAGGAAAATAAGAATATTTCTGCGAAAAAATACCAAGTGAATTTTTTCACCGGAATTATATTTATTTATTCATGGTTAATAATGTGTAAAACGTCCGTTGTGCGCATAAAAAGTTATTAAGGTTAAAAGGTCACTAAAATCTGTTTTTTTGCAAATAAGTATTACACAGGAAATTTCCTATTTAAAATGTTTTCGTGTAGCTTATAGCTTAGGAGATAACCCAATTTAAAAAGTTGTGCACAGTTTTATATGTAAATGCTACGTATAAGTTCATATTAAAAAATCTTACTTCTAAAATTGCGAATACTCTTTAACGAGGAGTCGTACAAAAAAATTAAAAAACCGTTCAAGAGATAATTGGATTCTGTATACACTAGTGGGCCCACAAGATATATGAAATGTGCAAAGTTGTAAATTTGTTGAAATTAGAGGTCAAAAAAATAAGATCTCAAAAAAAATTTGGAATCGGTAGTGGAAAAAACCCAGCCGGTTTTCGATCAAAGGTCGAAAAATTGACTAAAAAAAGGGAAGTCGCTTTGACTGCCCGTTACTTCAAAACAATTAATTTTTTCGTAATGACTAAAAAAAGGGAAGTCGCTTTGACTGCCCGTTACTTCAAAACAATTAATTTTTTCGTAATGACTAAAAAAAGGGAAGTCGCTTTGACTGCCCGTTACTTCAAAACTATTAATTTTTTCGTAATGTTCTTAAGCCAATTTTTGTAGAGAATGACTAGGTCAACATTATTTTCTTAGAGAGTTTTGGTCCAAAAATTAAATTTGTGGCTGTGTCGGTGCGAAAATTAAAATTTTTTAAGACTTTTTTTCTATAAACTGTTTTTTTTGTAATTTTTTAAGGGAGGAATATTTGTTCTGGAATTCTAATATTGCAGGAGATTATATGTTGATTAATTTAACAAAAAAAAATTATTCAAAAATATTAACTTTTAAGGTATGGAGCCGGTCTCAATGTTGGAAAAAAATAAGTATTTTAATTATTTGGAAAATAATTGCTCTCCATAATTAATTAAGTTGGCTTAGTTGATCTGTTGGAGCCAACTTGCCTAGGTTATTAAAAACACTAGTGAATGCACTTAAATAAATACAATATTTTTTTGACACTAATCACACAATAATTTTGTAAGTTTTTTTGTGTGATTAGTGTTAAAAAAATATTGTATTTATTTAATTATATAATTTTTAGTGTAATCCTGATGAGGTCAACGATTTGTTGACGAAACGTCGAAAAATATAAAAAGAAATTTGTGTCTTTATATGAATGCACTAGTGTTTTTAACAACCTAGGCAAGTTTGCTCCAACAGATCAACTAAGCCAACTTAATAAGTATTTTAATTTTTATACCCTACACCCAGGGTATATTCACTTTGTCCTTCCGTTTGTAACGCAGAGAAGGAGGCGTGGCAGGTATAGAAAAGTATATATATTCTTGATCAGCGTCACCTCCTGAGTCGATATAGCCATGTCCGTCTGTCTGGCTGGGTGGCTGGGTGGCTGGGTGGCTGGCTGGCTGGCTGGCTGGCTGGCTGGCTGGCTGGCTGTGTGTTGAAATACACTTTTTGGGAAAACTGAGCAAGATAATTCAATGAAATTTGGTACACTGCCTCCGTCGTCAAAGTTAGCTCTGGGGATTGAAAATGAGCAAAATCGGTCAACGGACACGCCTACCGCCCATACAAAAATTATATTCAAAATGCAATTTTAGGAGTATTTTTCAAGACAATGCAACCACAATACATATAAGTACTACGAATTGTAAGCGCAAGCTCTGAGCGAATTCGGACAAGATGGCGTGGCACCTCCCATATAAGCAAAAGCTTCAAAACGCTATACTGAAAGCGTTTTTTGAGATATTCGAACCAAATTTGACTTAGACACTAAGAATTATAACTGAAAGCTCTCAGCAAAAATTGGGTGAAATCAGACAAGGGGGCGTGGCACCTCCCATATAAGCAAAAGATTCAAAATGCTATACTGAAAGAGTTTTTTGAGATAATCCAACTAAATTTCACTCTGACACTAAAAACTATAAATGCAAGCTCTGAACAAAAACTGGGTGTACTCGGACAAGAGGGCGTGGCACCTCCCATATAAGCAAACTTTTCAAAATACTGCAGTGTAGGGTATTTATTTTTTGGCCAGGCCAAAATTTACAGCTTTTTGCCTTCAAAATGAGCTATGAAATGGGTTTGTGCAACTTTTGGTCATAACTTTTTAACGAAAAATCATTTAAGACAAAAGACCAAAACGATTGTGTGCTTGTTCTACACAAAAATCGTGTGATACAGCAATTTCGCGTCCAATTTCGAATTCAGCATTAATAAATACATCTAAAATAACTATTTTGGTTTTGGTTTGTAATCGTTTTTATACCCTACACCCAGGGTATATTCACTTTGTCCTTCCGTTTGTAACGCAGAGAAGGAGGCGTGGCAGATATAGAAAAGTATATATATTCTTGATCAGCGTCACCTCCTGAGTCGATATAGCCATGTCCGTCTGTCTGGCTGGCTGGCTGGGTGGCTGGCTGTGTGTTGAAATACACTTTTTGGGAAAACTGAGCAAGATAATTCAATGAAATTTGGTACACTGCCTCCGTCGTCAAAGTTAGCTCGGGGGATTGAAAATGAGCAAAATCAGACACGCCTACCGCCCATACAAAAATTATATTCAAAATGCAATTTTAGGAGTATTTTTCACGACAATGCAACCACAATACACATAAGTACTACAAATTGTGAGCGCAAGCTCTGATAAAAAACTGAGCGAATTCGGACAAGAGGGCGTGGCACCTCCCATACAAGCAAAAGTTTCAAAACGCTATACTGAAAGCGTTTTTTGAGATATTCGAACCAACTTCGACTCAGACACTAAAAATTATAAATGAAAGCTCTGAGCAAAAATTGGTTGAAATCGTACAAGGGGGCGTGGCACCTCCCATATAAGCAAAAGTTTCAAAATGCTATACTGAAAAAGTTTTTTGAGATAATCCAACTAAATTTCACTCTGACACTAAAAACTATAAATGCAAGCTCTGAACAAAAACTGGGTGTACTCGGACAAGAGGGCGTGGCACCTCTCATATAAGCAAAATTTTCAAAATACTGCAGTGTAGGGTATTTACTTTTTGGCCAGGCCAAAATTTACACCCTTACTAGTTTTTTTTAAATACCGTTTTTCGACCTCATTTTAAAAACCATTCCATGAACCGATTTTGAAAACTTTTTTTTTATTCAGTAAATACTCGCGTTTAATTTCACATCTTTGTGCAGTTCACGATAACTTGGTTGAAATTTTTTCCTTGGCTGCGTGCACGAAATTCGAAATTTTCGATTATCTCTGCTGGAACAGTCCAAAAACGCACTAAAACGAAAATAAATGCTATTTTCGTGTTCAGCGATCCCGAATTAGTTTAGAAAATATGACTACCAAAATGGTTTCTTACCAAATTAAAAATTAAGAAGAAAAAATAAAACGAACTTCATTTCTTAAAAAACTAATATTTTTTAATAATTTTTCTTTTAAATTGCATTTAATTCCCTACAGCATAAGAATTCCAGAAGAAATATTCCGCCCTTTAAAAATTACAAAAAACTAATTTTTAGAAAAAAAGTCATGAAAATTTTCTTAAAAAATTGAAATTTTTGTGCCGAAACAGCCACAAATTTAATTTTTGGACCAAAACTTTTGAAGCAATTAATGTGTTATGCTCTACAAAAGTTGTTTTAAAAATATTATGAAAAAATGAATAGTTTTGAAGTAACGGGCAGTCAAAGCGACTTTCCTTTTTTTAGTCAATTTTTTTGACCTTTGATCGAAAACCGGCTGGGTTTTTTCCACTACCGATTCCAAATTTTTTTTGAGATCTTTTTTTTTGACCTCTAATTTCAGGAAATTGACGGGGAGCAACAAAAATTGGAATTTTGCACATATGGGCCCTCTAGTATACACCGTATTAATTTTTTTTTGGAGCGACTCATGGTGCAAGAGATATTATTCAACAGCCGTTAAGGTTTCGAAAATACTGGTTTTTGAAAGATATCTCTGAAACGGTAAGTCATACGATAAAAAGCAAAAGCATCAATTTTGTAGAAAATCACAAGATCTACAAAAAATAAGCCATATATGGACAGTGTTATGCAATAATGTGTTAACCTACTCGAAACTACTTTTGAGATATTTACGTTTTTGTGTAGATGTCGTAGAACAAATGATATGAAAGTGTCAAACAAATTTTGTTCTTTCAACCTCTTTTAACAAAATATTGGTTCGGTTTTTTTTTTAAATAAGTGCTTCTTATCATTTAGAATCGAACTGCATTCATAAGACGAAAAAAAATTTTTTGAGGGTTGACTCGTTATTGCATAACAGGGTCCATATGTACACATTGAAGTAACCGTTTACAAGTTATTCAATAAAAACCGGTTTTTTGCCATTTAAAGGTTTTTTTTGAATGTCTTCTAAACGGTTACTTCAATATGTACTAGAGCGCCCACAAGATGTATGAAATGTGCAAAGTTGTGAATTTGTTTGCTCCCCGTCCATTTCCTGAAATTAGAGGTCAAAAAAATAAGATCTCAAAAAAAATTTGGAATCGATAGTGGAAAAAACCCTGCCGGTTTTCGATCAAAGGTCGAAAAATTGACTTAAAAAAGGGAAGTCGCTTTGACTGCCCGTTACTTCAAAACTGTTATTTTTTTCATAATATTTTCAAGACAACTTTTGTAGAGCATGACTAGGTCAAAATTATCTTCTTAGAAAGTTTTGGTCCAAAAATTAAACTTGTTGCTGTTTCGGTACAAAAATTTAAATTTTTTAGGAAAATTTTCATGTCTTTTTTGATATAAATTGGTTTTTTGTAATTTTTAAAGGGCGGAATATTACATTTTAAGGAATGGAGCCGGTCTCAAAGTTTGGAAAAAAATGAAGTATTTTAATTTTTTTCTTTTAATCGCTTTTTTATTGGATGCAAGAAAATGTAGTGCTAGTTGTTATTAAATGCATCATTTAGAACTGCTTTTTGCCTTCAAAATGAGCTATGAAATGCGCTTGTGCGACATTTTTTCAAAAAGTTATGATCATTTTAAAATGACATCATAAAAGTTAAAAATCATGTATGGATTTTCTATAGCAATTGCCATATTAATATATCTTTTATAATGTTATTTTAAAATGATCATAACTTTTTAAAGAAAAATCATACAAGACTATTCTGTAACTCATTTTGAAGAAGAAGAACAGTACTAAATGACGCATTTAATAGAAAAGACCAAAACGATTTTGTGCGTGTTCTACACAACCTGCAAAATCGTGTTTTTTGAACATTAGGGGTGAGATTTCTCACAAACCATAAGTGATACAGCAATTTCGCATCCAATTTCGAATTCAGCATTAATAACTACATCTAAAATGACTATTTTGGTTTTGATTTGTAGTCGTTTTTTATTAAATACCGTTTTTCGACCTCATTTTAAAAACCATCCCATGGGTTCATGAACCGATTTTGAAAACTTTTTTTTTTTATTCAGTAAATGCTCAGGTGCAATTTCACAGCTTTGTGCAGTTCTCGACAACTTGATTGAAATTTTTTCCTGAACTGCGTGCACGAATTTGGAAATTTTCGATTATCTCTACTGGAACAGCCCAAAAACGCACCAAAACGAAAATAAATGCTATTTTCGTGTTTGTATGTATGTATGTATTCTCCTTTAACTCCTAGGAGGAGCATAGCAATCCCAAATTAGTTTAAGAAATATGACTACTGAAATGGTTTCTTACCAGATTAAAAATTAAGAAGAAAAAATAAAAAAAAAATTTTTTTTTTAACTTTGAAATGGGCTCCATTTCTTAAAAACTAAAATTTTTTAGTAATTTTTCTTTTAAATTAATCAGCGTTTAATTCCCTACAATATAAAAATTCCAGAACAAATATTCCACCCTTTAAAAATTACAAAAAACCAATTTATAGAAAAAAAGTCATGAAAATTTTCTTAAAAAATTTAAGTTTTTGTACCGAAACAACAACAAATTTAATTTTTGGACCAACATTTTTTAAGAAGATAATGTAGACCAAGTCATGCTCTACAAAAATTGTCTTGAAAATATTATGAAAAAATTAACAGTTTTGAAGTAACGGGCAGTCAAAGCGACTTGCCTTTTTTTAGTCAATTTTTCGACCTTTGATCGAAAACCGGCTGGGTTTTTTCCACTACCGATTCCAAATTTTTTTTTGAGATCTTATTTTTTTGACCTCTAATTTCAGGAAATGGATGGGGAGCAAACAAAATCAGAATTTCGCACACATGGGCGCTCTAATGTGTACACATATGGCTTATTTTTTGTAGATCTTCTGATTCTCTACAAAAATGATGCTGTATTGCTTTTTATCGTATGACTTACCGTTTCAGAGATATTCTTCAAAACCTTAACGGCTTTTGAAGAATATCTCTTGGACCATGAGTCGCTCCAAAAAAGCTTTAATACGGTGTATACAGAATCCAATTATCTTTTGGACGGTTTTTTTAATTTTTTGTGTACGACTCCTCGTTAAAGAGTATTCGCAATTTTAAAAGTAAGATATTTTAATAGGAAGATTATACGTTGCATTTACATACGAAAACTGTGCACAACTTTTTAACTTGAGTTATCTCCTAAACTATAAGTTACACGAAAACATTTTTTACATCTTTAAATAGGAAATTTCCTGTGTTACAAAATTGTGGATTTTCTGTAAAAGTTTGCGTTAGCGAGATATTTGCAAAAAACTGATTTTAGCGACCTTTGAGCCTGAATAACTTTTTATGCGCACATTGGACTTCAATGGACTTTTTACACATTATTAACCATTAGCTATGGGCTTAATAACAATTTTTCGATTTTTATACCCTGCGGTGATGTTTTATGTGAGGTTCGATGAAAAAGTAAGTGAGCCAAAATTTGGAGGGGGTGGGGTTGGTCTAACCCTTGCCAGATTTGAGTCAAAGTTCGAATATCGGGGGTAAAATTTTGAGAAAAGCTCCTAACTGCCAACCAGTTGTACTTACAGGCATAAAATGTATGACTGACCCCCATTAAATTTTCCACCCAAACATTTTCACCGAACATACTTACATCCTATCTTCACCCCTTACTGTCGCTCATATATAAGCTTTAATTTTCATGACATTTTTATAAAATCGACCTCCACCACCCCCAAGCTGCCCCTACACTGTTCAAAAGTATGACCTACCCCCATTATTTTTTCCACCCCATCATTTTCACGAAACTTACTTACCCCCTATCTCCACCCGCTAGGGGTGCTCCCATACAAAAATACTCATATTTATGTTAATTAATAAACATTTTTGCTCTCATCACCCCTACTGCCTTTTATTGGCCCTATGCTCCTCCTAGGAGTTAAAGGAGAATACATACATACATACACCCCTACTGCCCCCATAGTGCTACTTAGGAAGGTAAAATATATGACCGACCCCCATTAGTTTTTCCAGCCCGACAATTTTACTAAATATACTTGCCCTCTATCTCCGCCCTCTAGGGGTGCTCTCATACAAAAGCACTCCGGAGTGCGACTTTATACAGGTGTACTAATATTGGTTCTGTTACAAAAATTAATTGACACAGTTACAGTGGTTTCGAAATCAAAAAAAACTAGTAAGGGTGTAAATTTTGGCCTGGCCAAAAAATAAATACCCTACACTGCAGTATTTTGAAAATTTTGCTTATATGGGAGGTGCCACGCCCTCTTGTCCGAGTACACCCAGTTTTTGTTCAGAGCTTGCATTTATTGTTTTTTGTGTCAGAGTGAAATTTAGTTGGATTATCTCAAAAAACTTTTTCAGTATAGCATTTTGAAACTTTTGCTTATATGGGAGGTGCCACGCCCCCTTGTACGATTTCAACCAATTTTTGCTGAGAGCTTTCATTTATAATTTTTAGTGTCTGAGTCGAAGTTGGTTCGAATATCTCAAAAAACGCTTTCAGTATAGCGTTTTGAAGCTTTTGCTTGTATGGGAGGTGCCACGCCCTCTTGTCCGAATTCGCTCAGTTTTTTATCAGAGCTTGCGCTTACAATTCGTAGTACTTATGTGTATTATGGTTGCATTGTCGTGAAAAATACTCCTAAAATTGCATTTTGAATATAATTTTTGTATGGGCGGTAGGCGTGTCCGTTGACCGATTTTGCTCATTTTCAATCCCCCGAGCTAACTTTGACGACGGAGGCAGTGTACCAAATTTCATTGAATTATCTTGCTCAGTTTTCCCAAAAAGTGTATTTCAACACACAGCCAGCCACCCAGCCAGCCACCCAGCCAGCCACCCAGCCAGCCAGACAGACGGACATGGCTATATCGACTCAGGAGGTGACGCTGATCAAGAATATATATACTTTTCTATATCTGCCACGCCTCCTTCTCTGCGTTACAAACGGAAGCACAAAGTGAATATACCCTGAGTGTAGGGTATAAAAAAACACGTATCACGTATGACGGAAACGAGCAGTTACTGGGTGTGCCGATCGTACCATCCGGTAAAGGTAAAGGACGGAGATAGAGGGCAAGTTTTTTTAGTAAAATTGTCGGGCTGGAAAAATTAATGGGGGTCGGTTATACATTTTACCTTCCTAAGTAGCAATATGGGGGCAGTAGGTGTGATGAGAGCAAAAATGTTTATTAATTAACATAAATATGAGTAGTTTTGTATGGGAGCACCCCTAGGGGGTGGAGATAGGGGGTAAGTATGTTTCGTGAAAATGATGGGATGGAAAAAATAATGGGGGCAGGTCTTACTTTTGAACTGTGTAGGGGCAGCCTGGGGGTGGTGGAGGTCGATTTTATAAAAATGTCATGAAAATTAAGGCTTATATGGGAACGACCCTGAGGGGTGAAGATAGCAGGTAAGTATGTTCGGTGAAAATGTTGGGGTAGAAAATGTAATGTGGGTTAGTCATACATTTCATGCCTGTAAGTGCAACTGATTGTCAGTTAGGAGCTTTTATCAAAATTTTACCCCCGAAACTCGAACTTTGACTCAAATCTGGCAAGGCTTAGACCCACCCCACCCCCTCCAAAGTTTGGCTCACTCACTTTTTCATCAAACCTCACATAAGAAACCACCGCAGGGTATAAAAAGTTAATTTTTAAAAATGTCCATACAAACTAGCCCATAGCTATTAACCATGCATAAATAAATATAATTCCGGTGAAAAAAATTCACTTGGAATTGTTTCGCACAGCTGTTCTTTTTTCGTCCAATTTTCCTTGGCTATTTGTATATTTGGTACATTTATTTTGATAATCAGGCCTAACACTGAATACACTGTAGATTCGATAATTGTAAGAACTACGGAAGTACTATTATTGAATTTAAAAGTTTGCGATTGTTAATTCGAAGTTTGTAGAGTAAAAACGACCTTTTTGAAAAAAAGGTTATTTCAAACGCCGCACAGTGGTCTAGAATGCTATTCTAGCTGGTCATAACTCTTTCCTGGCTATTTTTTATAAAAAAAAAATATCAGCTTTTATGTTTTGAGGGTCGCTGACTCTAAATCTGAAAACGATTTTTTAAAAATCAAAATGGCGGACAATTTTCTTTAAAAATTGATTATATCACGACGAAATTGTGGCTAAGGGGGTTTTTGAGGTCGCTGATTTAAAATTCGGTATCATCTTTTTTGTAAACAAAATAGCGGATCCAAAATGGCGGACAATTTTCTAGAATATTGATTATATCGCGACAAAATTTTGGCTTAAGGGGTTTTTGAGATCGCTGATTTTGAATTCGGTATTATCTTTTTTGTAAACAAAATAGCGGACAATTTTCTAAAAAATTGATTATATCACAACAAAATTCTGGCTAAGGGGGTTTTTGCGGTCGCTGATTTCGAATTCGGTATCATCTTTTTTGTAAACAAAATGGCGGACCGAAAATGGCGGACCCAAAATGGCGGACAAATCACGCCCATTTTCAAAGTGACTTAATGCTATCTATACTAACTCAGATATTAAATATTATTTTTGTACTTCAAATATTAACGAAGTTATGGCGATTCCAAATTTTTGGTTATATGGGAGGTGGGCATGTCCTTGACCAGATAATGCTATCTATACTAACTCAGATGTTTAATAATATTTTTGTACTTTAAATATTTACGAAGTTATAGCTATTTAAAATTTTTGGTTATATGGGAAGTGGGCGTATCCTTGACCCGAACACGCCCATTTTCAACAAATAAATAGATGCTGTTAATACTATGTATATCAGAAATCGAATTTTATTGTCTTACCTCAAACACTTTGGTTGTTATTAGTTTTACAAAACTGGAGCGTTGCAAGAATACAGAAAGAAGGGGTGTGATGAGGAAGTCGGATAAATGCGCAGAACCTTCAGAGAACCTCATATTACACACTTAAGTGATCTAGTAGTTGCAACTCCATAAAACATATTAGTTATTCGTAAATTTGGGAAATGAAATTAGAGATTTTTTGTGATGATCCGGATATCCTTTTTATATTAAAAAAAAGTAGCGTCTAAGTACGCAAATTTTCAGAAAATAGAACATATTATTCTCACCATAAGTTTCATGAGGTAAGACCACTCAGTTTTAAAGATACATTCATTTTCACATATTTTAAGAGATTTTTGGAAAAAATTACCATTTTCTGAATTCATCAAGTTTAAGACGCGAAAACTCAAAAATGGCATTACTTCTTGGTATTCTGGTACATACTTGAAATATGTTATCTAGATATTTGACTTTAAATTTGTCCAAAAAAAATATTACTTTTAATACAAAAATTTTCGGAGTTATGACCGGCTAGCGCTCTCTTATAGACCACTGTGCGCCGTCCCGTGACGCTTGCTGGAACCACCCTCCCCCCCCTGTGACAAAAAGTGACGCTAGCTCGAATCCCTTCCCCCCCTAGAAGCGTCACGGAGCTTATGGACAGCCCCTAAACACAAAAAAAACATTTCTTTTTAATTTATTTTTTTCAATTGTTTTATGTTTTTTTTGATTAGATTGTTTTTTTTTTATACCCTACACCCAGGGTATATTCACTTTGTCCTTCCGTTTGTAACGCACAGAAGGAGGCGTGACAGATATAGAAAAGTATATACATTCTTGATCAGCGTCACCTCCTGAGTCGATATAGCCATGTCCGTCTGTCTGTCTGGCTGGCTGGCTGTGTGTGGAAATACACTTTTTGGGAAAACTAAGCAAGATAATTCAATGAAATTTGGTGCACAGCCTCCGTCGTTAAAGTTAGCTCGGGGGATTGAAAATGAGCTAAATCGGTCAACGGACACGCCTACCGCCCATACAAAAAATATATTCAAAATGGAATTTTAGGAGTATGTTTCACGAAGATGCAACCAAAGTACACATAAATACTACGAATTGTAAGCGCAAGTTCTAAAAAAACAAGGCGAATTTGGACAAGAGGGCGTGGCACCTCCCATATAAGCAAAAGCTTCAAAACGCTATACTGAAAACGTTTTTTGATGTGTTTGAACCAAATTTGACTCAGATACTAAAAATTATAAATGAAAGATCTCAACAAGAATTGGGTAAATTCAGAAAATGGGGCTTGGCACCTCCCATATAAGCAAAAGTTTCAAAATGCTATACTGAAAGAGTTTTTTGTGATAATCCAACTAAATTTCACTCAATTACTAAAGACTATAAATGCACCCTCTAAGCTTAAACTAGATGAACTCGGACAAGATGGCGTGGCACCTACTTTATAAGCAAAAGCTTCAAAATACTGCAGTGTAGGGTATTTATTTTTTGGCCAGGCCAAAAGTTACACCCTTACTAGTTTTTAATTTGAATTTTTTTTTTAAATTTTTTTATTCGTTTTAATTTTTTTGCTTACTTGGCGAGTGCATTCAAATTTCAGGGAAGAGTTTTTTTATACCCTACACCCAGGGTATATTCACTTTGTCCTTCCGTTTGTAACGCAGAGAAGGAGGCGTGGCAGATATAGAAAAATATATATATTCTTAATCAGCGTCACCTCCTGAGTCGATATAGCCATGTCCGTCTGTCTGGCTGGCTGGGTGGCTGGCTGGCTGGCTTGGTGGCTGGCTGGCTGGCTGGCTGGCTGCAGTGTAGGGTATTTATTTTTTGGCCAGGCCAAAAGTTACACCCTTACTAGTTTTTAATTTGAATTTTTTTTTTAAATTTTTTTATTCGTTTTAATTTTTTTGCTTACTTGGCGAGTGCATTCAAATTTCAGGGAAGAGTTTTTTATACCCTACACCCAGGGTATATTCACTTTGTCCTTCCGTTTGTAACGCAGAGAAGGAGGCGTGGCAGATATAGAAAAATATATATATTCTTAATCAGCGTCACCTCCTGAGTCGATATAGCCATGTCCGTCTGTCTGGCTGGCTGGGTGGCTGGCTGGCTGGCTTGGTGGCTGGCTGGCTGGCTGGCTGGCTGGCTGGCTGGCTGGCTGGCTGGCTGGCTGGCTGGCTGGCTGGCTGGCTGGCTGGCTGGCTGGCTGGCTGGCTGGGTGGCTGGGTGGCTGGCTGTGTGTTGAAATACACTTTTTGGGAAAACTGAGCAAGATATTTCAATGAAATTTGGTACACTGCCTTCGTCATCAAAGTTAACTCGGGGGATTGAAAATGGTCGAAATCGGTCAATGGACACGCCTACCGCCCATACAAAAAATATATTCAAAATGCAATTTTAGGAGTATTTTTCACGACAATGCAACCAAAATACGCATAAATACTAAAAATTGTAAGAGCAAGCTTTGAGAAAAAACTGAGCAAATTCGGACAAGAGGGCGTGGCACCTCCCATATAAGCAAAAGCTTCAAAACGCTATACTGAAAGCGTTTTATGAGATATTAGAACCAAATTTGACTTTAACACTAAGAATCATAAATGAAAGCTCTCAACAAAAATTGGGTGAAATCGGACAAGAGGGCGTGGCACCTCCCATATGAGCGAAATCTTCAAAATGCTATACTGAAAGAGTTTTTTGAGATAATCCAACCAAACTTCACTCAAATACTACAGACTGTAAATGCACGCTCTAAGCTAAAACTAGAGGAACTCGGACAAGAGGGCGTGGCACCTCCTATATATGCAAAAACGTCAAAACACTATACTGAAAACGTTTTTCACTCAGGCACTAAAATCTATAAATGCAAGCTCTGAACAAAAACTGGGTGAACTCGGACAAAAGAGCGTAGCACCTCCCATATGAGAAAAATTTTAAAAATACTGCAGTGTAGGGTATTTAATGTTTGGCCAGGCCAAATTTTACACCCTTACTTGTTTTTAATTTATAACAAATATTTTATTTTATGATCCGCCGTGATCCTAGCAAATATTGCTATGTTAATTCCAAATTAATAAAAAGATGAATAACAATTAAGGTCTTTGGATTCAAACATATGTTTGGTAACTATTAACGAATATACGGTTGAACCAATAGTATTGCTCAAATATGGCGTTCATTAAAAAATGTTTAATTAGTGTATATCAAATATATCATTTGGTGATTATTACCAAATTTTTTTAATCATATTGTTTTCTCGATGTTCTCCTATCTACTAGTGATATAAGCCGGTTAGGTCAGTTCAACTTGAAAAAATCAAACATGACCGTTAAAATTAAATTTTTCTTCCCTCTCACCCACCATAGTAGACTGACTATTTGTAGATATTTTGTAAGGTCAACAACATACATTAAAATAAAAATAGCACATCGGTTAAGTCAAAAGTCACGTTAACGCGACACTCGTCTTCAAAGTAACACATCGTCGCTCCAATGAAGTGTGTGTGTTGTGTGCGTTTAACCCATGCAACACAAACGTACGTACTATGTACATCGATAAAATTGTTATCGTTGCAGTGACGCAAGCTTTTCGTTAGATCAACGCGCTTAAGGTCCTCTAAAATACCACCTATGTACTTACATGCGTTTGCCTATTCCAAATGGCGACCCACCGACCGACCGATGTCTGGGCAATTGATGAAAACACATCAACCTACTTCGCGAAATATCCAAACTCAAAAGGTACAATACTTAATCCAAATCAAAGCCACCCACTAGAGAAAACGCAAAAGAACATCGGTACGTTGTTTTGTATTTTATGCATAGGCAAATTTGGTATTGTACCTTAAGAGCGTTGATCTAACGAAAAGCTTGCGTCACTGCAACGGTAACAATTTTATATATTATTTACATATTTTTATTTTATCTACATATCTGTGGACTTTTGACAAAACAACCTAACTCGAAATAAGACAATTTTCCAGGTTTTTAATCATAAACATAAAACTTAAATATGATTTTTATGATTTTTAGAATTGAGAAGCATCAAAGTAGTTTTTTTGCTCTCCTGAAAAGTTGGCAAAATCGAGTTAGGTTGTTTCGTCAAAAGTCCACAGATATGTAAATATGTATTGTACTTAGATAGATAAAGCTAGTGATGAGGAGTCCAATACCATAGCAATTTTGCAAACTTGATCTTGAACATTGAATATTGATCTCGGTGTTAGTTTTGACATTCAAAATATTCTGAGAAAAAGTATATACATACAATCTATATTAGAATGATTCAAAAAGAAAACGAAATTGATTAAAATATATAGTTGATTTTGGCTTTTAGGTCAAGTATTTTTTATTTATAATATAAAGTACCTGGAGACCGATCCCTGCTCGGTCAACAATCTAATCTTATTATTTTAGTCGATGTTTTTATTCATAGCTATTTTTTGTTATGAAACTTGTATCTTTTCACTTCTAACGGTCATGCTTTCAAAATGATAAATAAACCGATGAGAATAATAATAAGAAAAAACTCGGAAAGCATCGAATGGTATAGAAAAATATCAAAAACTCAAATTTTTTTTTGGCGAAATAGAATGCCCTAAAATAAATAAATGGGATATGCCACGCACCCAAAATATTTTGTCTTTTGTATGGCGGCTGAAATATCTTATCTTCAAAGGATCATAACTCGGAAAATAAGAATCCTATTGGAAAACTCTGAAAAGATATTTGGATAAGGAAGAGTGTAACTATCCGATGCTATTAATAAAAAAGAATTTCGCCTTTTCTTGTAGCTACGCTGTAAGACTGAACACAGCGTTTTCTTCAACTTCAAGCAAGGATATTTCAAAATCCTGCAGGTATAGTGACAGTTCTGCTGATGAAGACGGATTTAGCGTCAAAAAGGACATAAGACTGCATATAAGAATTAAACAGTTCATTCCATTTTTTTTTTTGTGCCTGAGTTATTAACAAAAATTTTTATTTTAATAAAAAAGTGGGCGTGGCAATTATTAAACAAAGCCATCTTTTTATTATGCTTTAGATCCTTCTGATCCAGATTCGCATACCAAATTTCATCAAAATATGTTGTATCATTTGCGAGAAACAGCATTTGATGTGTTTAACTTGTATGGGAGGTTCCACGCGCACTTTCGATATTTTGCCTACTTTCAGGTCGTAGGTGCCTAATAGCAAGTAGACTCCCTACAGTTAAATTCAGAAAGATTGCTTTAGTAGTTTTCTTTTTATAGCGCAATATATTTTTGTGGGCGGTGCCACGCCCTTGAACGAGTTTTCCCAATATAATGGCATATGACACATTAATACTTGTTTAAATAGGTAACAGATCTTAAATTTTCATCAAATTTGCCGGAGTCGTTTTCGAGTAATATTGAATCAAAATTTTCAAGGGTTAAAAAGTGGGCGTGGCACTTAATCGATCCCGCCCACTTTTCGTTTGTTACAAGATATTATTAAGCAGTACCTTCGTACCAAATTTCATTAAAATACCTTGTAACATTTGCGAGAAATAGCATTTAACGTATTTTGCTTGTATGGGAGGTTCCACGCGCAACGGCGATATTTTGCCCGCTTTCAGATCAGAGATGCCTTATAGCAAGAATGCTCCCCACAGTTAATTTTAGAATGATTACTTTATTAGTTTTCTTTTTATACCGTATTATATTTTTGTGGGCGGTGCCACGCCCTTCAACGAGTTTTCCCAATATAACGGCATGTCACATATTAATACCTGTCTGCTGAGGTAAAATCTCCTAAATTTTCATTAAAATCGTTGGAGTCATTTTCGAGTAATATTGAATCAAAATTTTCAAGCGTTAAAAAGTGGGCGTGGCACTTCTTCAATCCCGCCCACTTTTTGTCTGTCACAAGGTATTATCAAGCAGTACCCGCCTACCAAATTTCATTCAAATACCTTGTATGGTTTGCGAGTTATGACCAAATCAAATTTAAAACTTAGGGCGGTGCCACGCCCCCTGGTGAGCATTTACAAAGTTCAAACCTAGCTCATTCTTCATTGTATGCTAGTATCTAAAACTGTTCCAAGTTTTTTTAAAATCGCTGTACCCGTTTTCGAGAAAAAGTTTTGCCCGTTCCGAACAAACATACATAAGTACATAAGTACATACAATTTTATCTCGTATAAGAAGAGAAGATTTATTCCCAATTTTTCGAAAAAGATCCTTTTTCATCATCAGGGGATTAATTTATTATAATTGAGGCCAAGAATTGAACTAAAATACTTAACCTAAAAGCCAAAACCAACTATACATTTTAATCAATTCAATACAAGAAGGTCGAATAAAATAAACAAATTTTAGAAAACGGAATTTTTTTTTTTTTTTATGTGCATGTTCCCTTTACCATTCACGGCGTGCCTTAACCCGTTTTAAATCGAACGTCGTAGCACATCAAATTTTTTTCCAGATTTTGTTTACTTATCGTTCAAATGATGTATAAAAATATTTTCACCCGTGACTCCTCGACTAAATTTTGAGATAATCCCTTTGGAAATTTTTTTATACATCATTTGAACGATAAGTAAACAGAATCTGGAAAAAAAATTTGATATGCTACGACGTTCGATTGAAAACGGGTTGAGGCACGCCGTGCATTCCGTATTAAATGAAAATTTGCAGAAGCATAGGTACAATCCTTCGGTAGGCCGCCTCTAACAATGCATCATGGAATGTTTCATTTTCCGATTGGGATAAAAAATCTGCGACAACAATAGCACTTGGAAAGCACGTTGCACTAGAAATGGAATTTTCTTCACTCACGTTGAATGGATATATTCGACACACGCATATACCCATGATGGCATTGTAATACGTATAAAAACAAATTTCCCTTTCAATACTTATTAAAATGTAAAGTTGAGTGTACGAAAAAAAAAAAAGATAAGCCTTTTCAGTTAACGGGAAATGGGAGTTCATCTCCTGCATAACATTGCCATCGAAGGCATAATAGCTTTTTGCCCAAATGGTTGAAATTTCCGTTAATGCATCAAAATCGCGCTTTTTGGCTTGATCTTTCTTCCCTTAATCGATAGTATGCACTTTGTCTTTCCATTTGCACGCATTGAATGAGGCGTGACAAGTGCAGAAAATACAAGTTTATGTATATTTTTGATCAGATTCACCTTTTGTATTGATTCGGCCACATCTGTCCATCCGAGGAATGGATTGGCGTCTCCCACCTCTTAATAAGGCATTTGGTGCTCAACGGGCTCTTAAGTAGAGAGACATCACGTGTTTGGGATGTGTTAAAAGAACACTACTTTAAAGGCTGCTAGACAGAGTTCATTGATATCGGCACCTCTATTAATCCCCTTGAGTTATTATAATTATAACTCCGAAAACCCGAAAAGACAAGCAGTTTTATTTGACATTGTACGCGATTCTTTAAATTTGTCCAGAGGGATTGTTCACAGAAAACACAAAAACAACAAATTGAAGTTTTTTCATAAAGAAATTACTTTCTTGTTTGAATTTATTTTATAACAATTTAACAAAAAAAAAAAAAAAAACATATTTACTTACAATAAATCAAAAAACAAGTAAGGGGCCGTTCTCATATTATGTAAAGCGCCTGGGAGAGGGAGTTTGGATGATTTGTTACGAAGTGTTAGGGTCATCAGAGGTCATCAACTACGTTGCGTAACATAAATTTTATAATTTTATGCAACAAAAAATTCAAATTCAAAATTAACATTTGTTACGTTACAAGGGGGGGAGGAGGTTGGTTGTACGTTTTGTTACTTTGCGTTACGACCGGGGTGGAAAAGTTCAAAGATGGTCAAAAATTGCGATACGTAATATGTGAACGGCCCCTAAGCCAGGATTTTCTTTAGCACAAATATATTGTTTAAAGAAAAAAAATATTCAAATTTACAGTTATAGCCTGTTTCCACCAAAGTTATAGCTCCGCTAAGATTAGTAAATCACATCGTTAAATCCTACCCGTTTCCACCGGCCGAAATAGATCTAGTTTTGTCAGGAAATGTCAGAAGCACTAAAACTAAAATTGTCTTTCATTTTCTTCTTAATATTTATCTTCAATTTGCTTTGTTTTTAATGACAACTGTCAAAGTTCAGGGCTGCCACTTGGTCGAAAATAGCCAAAATCGGTAGCCTTGCTGTGATTAATGCATAAATTTAACTTAAATCTCAGATTTATTTTTGTATGGTAAATCATGGAATCAACGCCCAGATTAAGAGCCAAATCCAGAAACTGTCTTAAATCACCTTTTAAATCTGTGATGGAAACAGGCTATTAGTAAAAATTGAAAAGAGTGTTTATGCGCCAGCTAAGCCGTGGAGGTATATTTCTGTCCGATGTGCTATTCCATATACATTAGAGCGCCCATATGTGCGAAATTCTGATTTTGTTTGCTCCCCGTCCATTTCCTGAAATTAGAGGTCAAAAAAATAAGATCTCAAAAAAAAATTTGGAATCGGTAGTGGAAAAAACCCAGCCGGTTTTCGATCAAAGGTCGAAAAATTGACTAAAAAAAGGCAAGTCGCTTTGACTGTCCGTTACTTCAAAACTGTTCATTTTTTCATAATATTTTCAAGACAATTTTTGTAGAGCATGACTTGGTCTACATTATTTTCTTAAAAAATTTTGGTCCAAAAATTAAATTTGTTGTTGTTTCGGTACAAAAACTTAAATTTTTTAAGAAAATTTTCATGACTTTTTTTCTATAAATTGGTTTTTTGTAATTTTTAAAGGGTGGAATATTTGTTTTGGAATTTTTATATTGTAGGGAATTAAACGCTGATTAATTTAAAAGAAAAATTACTAAAAAATTTTAGTTTTTAAGAAATGGAGCCCATTTCAAAGTTAAAAAAAAATTTTTTATTTTTTCTTCTTAATTTTTAATCTGGTAAGAAACCATTTCAGTAGTCATATTTCTCAAACTAACTTGGGATTGCTAAACACGAAAATAGCATTTATTTTCGTTTTAGTGCGTTTTTGGGCTGTTCCAGTAGAGATAAACGAAAATTTCCAAATTCTTGCACGCAGTTCAGGAAAAATTTCAATCAAGTTGTCGAGAACTGCACAAAGCTGTGAAATTGCACCTGAGCATTTACTGAATAAGAAAAAAAAGTTTTCAAAATCGGTTCACGGAATGGTTTTTAAAATGAGGTCGAAAAACGGTATTTAAAAAAGAAACGACTACAAATCAAAACCAAAATAGTCATTTTAGATGTAGTTATCAATGTTAAATTCGAAATTGGACGCGAAATTGCTGTATCACTTATGGTTTGTGAGATATCTCACCCCTAATGTTCAAAAAACACGATTTTGCAGGTTGTGTAGAACACGCACAAAATCGTTTTGGTCTTTTCTATTAAATGCGTCATTTAGTACTGTTCTTCTTCTTCAAAATGAGTTACAGAATAGTCTTGTATGATTTTTCTTTAAAAAGTGATGACCATTTTAAAATAACATTATAAAAGATATAGTAATATGGCAATTGCTATAGAAAATCCATACATGATTTTTAACTTTCATGATGTCATTTTAAAATGATCATAACTTTTTGAAAAAATGTCGCACAAGCCCATTTAATAGCTCATTTTGAAGGCAAAAAGCAGTTCTAAATGATGCATTAAATAACAACTAGCAATACATTTTCTTGCATCCAATAAAAAAGCGATTAAAAGAAAAAAATTAAAATACTTCATTTTTTTCCAAACTTTGAGACCGGCTCCATACCTTAAAATTTAATAATTTTGTAAAATTTTTTCTTTTTAAATTAATTAACATTTAATTTTCTTCAACATAAAAATTCCATAACAAATATTCCGCCCTTTAAAAATTACAAAAAACCAATTCATAGCAAAAAAGACATGAAAATTTTCCTAAAAAATTTAAATTTTTGTACCGAAACAGCAACAAGTTTAATTTTTGGACCAAAACTTTCTAAGAAGATAATGTTGACCTAATCATGCTCTACAAAAGTTGTCTTGAAAATATTATGAAAAAATG